>CM075977.1:86741657-86917556 GCA_038087875.1 Malacoraja senta | reverse complement strand
GTGGAAGAACAGGGGAATACAATTAATGAGTGAACAGGGTATAATCGTGGTGGCTTCTGCAGGTTAAGTGGAGAAAATTTTGATTTTTCTTTTATGATTAAAAAAATGCAATTTGTTGCCACTAAAGCAGTAAAGGAATCAGATCAGCTGGAGCAGTAGAGTTGGATGTAGTCAACTGGAATTCAAGAGTCAAGTCGAGAATGTTTGTCATATGTACTGACAACAGAATAATGAAATTCTTACTCACTGCAGCTTTATAGCCCCATTCATGCAAAACACCCAAATAAACATGCAATAATCAATAATACAATAAATTAATAATCAATAGTACTAGATAACTGGACCATAACAGTGTAAAAACTGAGGTCTGTAGTGCAACCAAAATAAAGTCCATAGTAGATCGTGGCTCCTGAGAGAGTGTCTTTTCACCCAATCCAAATACTTTTCATTTTAACTTCCATTTACAATGCATTTCTATTGCAGACTGGTCCAGAATATGGGCAAGGTATGAATCCCATCAGTCGATTGGCCCAAATACAACAAGCAAAGAAGGAGAAAGAACCAGAATATCTTCTATTATCAGAAAAAGGTCTTCCTCGTCGCAGAGAGTTTGTTATGCAGGTATTGCCCAGATCCCTTTATAATTAAAATTGTCAAAATTAAAATACATCCACATGTCCTGCTGACTTACACCAACATTTTGTGTCTATCTTCAGTGTAAACCAGCATCTGCAGTTCCTTCCTTCCAACAACCTCTACATTTTTATTCTCAGTTTTCTTGAAAGTTCAGGCCACATTATAGAGGACTTAAGTAGTTTTCTCACATAGAACAATAAAGAGTAACATTACAATGGGAACAGATATTAATTTGTGCCATTTAGACATGATGAAGCCACTCATGCAATCCAGTCATCTGAGAAATGGCAAACATTGTGTACGATTTTAGACCCACCCCGTAACCCAATAAAATTTATGGAGTAACCTGTTGTAGATCAGTGATAAATACAAACAGTGCACACATTTTATCAATCTAACTCACTGAACTTCAGCCTCCAGCAACAAGAGAGTATTCAAGAGAAAATAGTAATAAATAGAAATGTTATAAACAGAATGTTCAATTCAGAATTTGTGAGAAGTAATGTGGTTCAAAAGGGGAAAAGGGTGCTGTGTTTTCTACCTGCAAAATGAAGAGCATATTGAATGTTACTGCAAGAGGATTTGAGAATGAAAGTAGAGACGTCTTGCTGTAATCTTGTTGGGCCCTGGTGAGACTGCATCTGGAATATTGTGTACATGTCTCTGCTTTTTACCCAAGGAACAATTTAATTACAATTGAGGGATCACAGCAAAGGTTTGCCATGTTGATTCTGAGGATCAGCAGTCTCACCTGTGAGGAGATGTGCAATGCCCAGATGCTTTAATCATTAGAATTGTCAAAATTAAACTTTACAACTCGTGGTATCTTTATCCTCAGTTTTCCGAATGTTCAGACCATATTATAGACTTCAGTACATTTCACAAAAATAACTCAGAAGAATGAGATTATGATGTTAAGAGACTTAATTAATAAGTGACTGAGTACATTCAAGACAGAAGTCTTTGTCTTTTTAGATATTAATGGAATCAAGGGAAGTGGTGAAGAAGTATAAGATTAACATTGATCTTGTTGAATTATAGAGTAGGCCTGATGAAGGAATGGTCTTCAGCATTTATTTTGTTTGTACTTGCAGTGGTTCATGTAAGTTCAATGCGACGAGTATTTCAAATATTGTATGTTTTAGAGTTGCCAAAATTTAGATGTGAATTTGAGTCAAAGGAATGGCAGTGCAAGTTTGCTCCATAACTGCAGCATGTGGGAGTTTATGAATAACAAGATAATTCTGAGCCAAAGTGTCTACAGTGAATGCATCTGCCTCACATCTCTTTGGCTGTGAGTCATTAAAATAGTTGACACGTAAGGGAAGGGGAGTATCTACACAGTTGGTTCCAGACATTGGTAATACCATGTATAGCGGTGAATAGGTTTACTGTGACCTAAAGTCTTCCGAGTATAATGAACCAAAATAATATATAAGAAGTAGAGAACTGCAGCAATGGTGGCACAGCGGTAGAGTTGCTGCCTTGCAGCACCGGAGATCCGGGTGCTGTCTGTACGGAGTTTGTACGTTCTCCCCATGACCTGCGTGGGTTTTCTCCGAGATCTTCGGTTTCCTCCCACACTCTAAAGACTTACAGGTATGTAGGTAAATTGACTTGGTAATTGTGAAAATTGTCCCTAGTGTGTGTAGGAGAGTGTTAATATGTGGGGATCGCTGGTTGGCGCGGACCCGGTAGGTCGAAGGGCCTGTTTCCGCGCTGTATCTCTAAACTAAACTGAACTTAACCCACCGGTTCGGTTTACCTGTTACCTGTGTAGGCAGGAAAATGGCTGTCATGAATAGAATAAGAATGCTGCCTGTAATATCATTGAGCAAACTGGGAGGTGGAGAAAAAAGCATAATGTAGTGCTTGTATGGTTTTCAATCATTAGGATATCCCTTGTAAGGAGGATGGAGACCCCAATATTTTATACTGGTGCCTATACTTGGATGAGGGACATCTCAAACTGGCATGAAAGAATGAGGGAGTGGGGGGGAAAGAGCAGTCATTATTACCCATATTGGGATGAACATGATTGAAATGAATGAATAAAAGAGCACCAGCAGCTTGAAGCTAATTTAAAGAACAAGACTGCAAGGGTTACAATGTCTGAGTTACTTCTTAAGCCATGTATGAATTGGAGAGGAACAAGTCATTTATGAGGATCACCAAATGGCTAACGGAGTAGAGGGGGATTTTTCATTTTTCATTTGAGCTAGGAATGATAAATTGAGCAGTAGCAAGGGGGCCGAAGCAAAGGAACTATAAACAATCATTCTATGATAAAGGAAAACAAAGGGTGATTCAAACTGTCACCACAAATAAAGGAAAAAGTTTCAATATAGTGGTTGACTCAACCCAGTTCATTGTGTTCACAGCCCCCTCCCATCTACCTGAGGCACTGCCTCAAGGAGGAGGTAGTTATCATCAATGATCCCCACAATCTAGGTCATGCCCTCTTCCCATTGCTACGATTTGGCAGGAGTTACCGAAACCCAAAGTCCCACAGCACTTGGTTCAGGAGTAACTACTTTCTTACACTATCAGGTCCTTGTACCAACCTGTACAATCCAGCCTTGACAACGGAACACTATGATCCACCTCTTATACGACCATGGACATGTTTTCTTTCTAAACTGTGTTTTGTCCTGATGTCTTGTGGTTTTTTTTGGACAGTCTTCCTCCTTTCAGAAATGGTACGTGTAATTTGTATATAGTTTGTCATAAGGTCCTAAGGTCATGGGCGGAATTAGGCCATTCGGCCCATCAAATCTGCTCTGCCATTCAATCATGGCTGATCTATCTCTCCCTCCCAACCCCATTGTCCTGCCATCTCCCATAACCCCTGACACTCTTTCTAATCAAGCATCTATCCATCTCTGCCTTAAAAATATCCACATCTTTCTGTGGCAAAGAATTCCACAGATTCACCGGCCTCTGACTAAAGAAATTCCTCCTCATCTTTCTTAAGGAACGTCCTTTAATTCTGAGGCTATGACCTTTAATCCTAGACTCTCACATTAGTGGAAACACCCTCTCCACATCAACTATCCAAGCCATTCACTATTCAGTACATTTCAATGAGGTTTTTGTGTGTTTGTCTGAGTCTACGCGACTGTGATGTTGCTGCAAGCAAGATTTTCATTGTACTTATGTGTATGACAATAAACAAAGTTACTAGTTAAACCAAGAAAGAAGGATAATAATTTTAAATAGAACATTAATACAGGAGTGATTAGAATGTATAGTCCAAACAAGCATTTATTTATACAAACACACAGAGTATAAAGGACTAATAGAATGAAATGCAGGTGTGTTCAACTTGAAACACATGGCATGGAATCCATTGCTGAAATAAGGCTGCAGGACAGTAAACAGTAGGAACTAAATAAAAGTCTGCAGAAGGGAAAATAATAATTGTGGATAGGGTAGTACTTTGCAATTAAAGATGAAATTACTTAAATGATGAAAGAAGCTGTGTAGCCAGAGGCAATAGGCTTTGGAGACTTTATGAATTATATTTAGAAAGAACAGAGAATAATTTATGATTGTAATGAGAATGATGTCAGTGGTATCAGGTATAAAAAATCATAGAATATGTAAATGCACAGAATAGATAAATATGTAATAGGTTGTTTTTCATTCGAATTTCAACTTCCATACAATTTAAGATAAGTGGATAAACCTACAATGACAGAATTCTTGATTATGTTCAAGATAATTTCCTGCACCAATTTTTCTCATAAATAATGAGATGGGTTTATTTAAGAACCTAATAAGTAATAAATCAGTTATCAGATAGTGATCATAATGCATTTGTTGTTGTGTTTAACAGGGTGAACAAAGCAGCTGCAATTTTTTTTAGATTTAAGTAGGTTGATTTCAGTAAAATGAGAGTGTCTGAAAATTGGTTAGATCTGTCAATAGATAAAGTGACAGATGATCAGAAAGTGTTGATACTCTTAAAAGATAGTCATACAGCATGCAAAAAGTCATAGAGTCCTACAGTGTAGAAACAGGTCCTTCGGCCCAACTTGCCCACACCAGCCAACATGTCCCAGCTACACTAGTCTCACCTGCCTGTGTTTGGCCTATATCAATCTAAACCTGTCCTATCCATGCAGCCGTCTAATTGTTTCTTAAAAATTGCGATAGTCCCTGCCTCAATTACCTCCTCTGGCAGCTCGTTCCGTACACCCACCACCCTTTGTGTGAAATCGTTATCCCTCAGATACCTATAAGATGCCCAGAACTGAACACAATACTCTTAATGCGGCCTCAGCAACGTTTTATATAACTACAACATGACCTCCCAACTTCTATACTCAATACTCTGACTGATGAAGTCCAATGTGCCAAAAACCGTTTCAACCACCCTATCTACCTGTGACTTCACCTTCAAGGAACTATGTACCTGCACTCCTAGATCCCTCTTCTTTATAAACCACCCCAGAGTGGTGGGGGGGCCTCGACATTATCGGGGGCCTTGGCGGCGGCGGGAACCTCGGCGACATCGGGGGCCTTGGCAACAACATGTGTCCCGGCGTCGGTGGTGCTCACGATCGACCCGCGATCAGCGGTCGATGAGCGTGAGGGGGGGAGGGGAAGACAATGGGGACCCGGTGTGGGAGGACCACCGTGAAGAACAATGGAGACCCGGCATGGGGGGGGACTGCCATGAGGGACGGTGGGAGAACAAAGGGGGACCCGGTGTGTGCGGGGGGCTCTCGAGTTCAGAATCCTCTGCCCAAAGGATAAGTCTGTGTTTTTTTGTTCATTTGTTCCGGTGAAGGCGCTGTGCACACGGCAACCAGCCAACAGTCGCTTGTCTTTCACTTTTTGTTTTCACTTTTCATTTCAAGTTTTCGTGTACCTTGTGGGCTGCGACTGTTGGCAGAACAATTTCCCCCCGGGGATGAATAACGTTTTATCGTATCGTGTCGTAGAGCGCTACCATTCACTGTGTAGGTCCTGACCATTTTAGACTTTCCAAAATGCAACACCTCACGTTTCTCTGTATTATATTCCATCAACCGTTCCTCAGCCCACTTGGTCAACCGATCAAGATCCTGCTGCAATTTTTCAAAACTATCTTCACTTTCTGCATCATCTGCAAACTTGTTAATCTTGCCATGTATGTTCTCCTCCAAATCATTGATATAGATGACAAACACTAATGGGCCCAGCAACGAACTCTGAGGCACACCACTAGTCACACGCCTCCAATCCTAGAAGCAACCTTCCACCATCACCCTTTGCTTCCTTCAATGATGCCAATTTTTCATTCAGCTATCTCTCCTTGGATCCCATGCAATCTAACATTCCAGAGCAGGCTACCCATGTCGTACCTTGTCGAATGCTTTGCTGGTCAATATATGCAACATCTACAGCTCTGCCCTCATCACCCTTTTTAGTCACATTTTCAAAAAACTCAATCAGATTCGTGAGACACGACGTGCCACGTACAAAACCATGCTGACTCCCTAATCAACCCTTGTCCATCTCAATGCATGTATATCCTATACATAGATACATACAAGATAAACACTTTTTTTTTTAAGATAGTAATAAGAGAATGTAAAAATGACCATGAATCCTGATGACTAAAAAAGATAAAAACTTTTACTACATCCAGGGTTTATCGAAGAAGACATTACAAAGAGGTTAATAGATTAAGTGAGTGGTAAAACTGAGGCAAATGGATTTCAATGCAGATATACGTGATGTCCACTTTCACTACTTATCCAAGAGCACTCCTTAATTGGTGAAAAGCTAGAAACATTGAAGACTCAGAGATTTTTCCTCCATATCCCTCAACTCTTTTTCCACCTTTGTATTGCCAGGTTACTTGGGCAATATTCAGGAGAATGGTATTGATGGGATTCTCTGAGAGCCAGCATAAACTCTATTGTCTGAATGGCCTTCTGTGAATGGGAAATATAAGATGTAAAGGCAAGTAATGGAATAACCCCATTTTCCTTCATTTAAACTGTTGAATCTTGCGGCTTCGTACACTTACAAAATGTGTCCCCATGTCCCCCAGACTTTCCCAGGTTGTATAAGAATGTTTACAGCCTTAATTTATGAGCTGAGCTCCTAATGTCACTTCCCCCAACCATAGATTTGTCCGTGCAGGAGATGTCGGCTTAGTCTGTGCTGGTTCCTTGTAGAACAGTTTACGTAGTCCCATTCCCCTGCTGTTTCCCCACATTCAACCCCCTTGGAAACTCTGTTTGCCTCTTTCCACCGCCTTGTGATCACTGAGTTCTAGACCATAACGTTTTAATACCCTCAGCATGACTTTCTAAATTGTGTGCTGATGTTTTAATTACTTGTAGGAACGAGAGCGGTGAAAGTAGAGAAGCTCATTTTCTGCTGTGTTCCTATTAATCTCCCAATTCAATGATATTGATTTAGATTGTGAAAGAGATGACTGCCAGCTGGAACATTGTGACATAGGATCCCAATGGTAGTTTAATCTACTTTGGAGGAGAATGCAACAGGGCCAACACTGCTGGACAGAGCTGCCAGGAAGCCAGTGAGCGCATGGAAAGTAAAAGATGAAACAATCATTGTGAGGCAATGAGGAACAATGACTCCAAGCTCAAGAAGAATGGTTTGATCTTGGGTAGCATCTGCTCCTGGGGAACATTCTCAGTGCATTTCTGATGTGATTAACAGCTGGTCTTGTACCACTACTGTACTTGTGACAATGTATCTGTATGAATATTCGGTGTGGAGAATGAGGTCCTGACTTGTTTTGACTTTCTTGACTAATTTTGGAGCTGTACATACTGAGCCTAGCCAAGAGTATTCCAACATGCTTGAATATTGTAGATGGTGCAAAGGATTTATTTTGTAGTGGGAGTTAAGTTATTCAATGTAAAATAACAGCCTTTGCAGTGGCCTTGTAGTTTATAGTACTTACTTGGCTGATCTAGTTAAATCTCTGGTTAGTGATGACCTCCAGGATGTTGCAAATTGCCATTGCAGTGATTGAAGTGCAATTGAAGATACGAGTCAAATGGCAATTTATAGAGCCTATTTATACAATGGGTCTGCAGGCAGCAATGGATGAGAGTGCATCTAATAGCCTACAAAAATTGAGCAATTATCGCAATTAACCTGCATTGGTGGAATGTAGGCCACATGCCAACTTTATGTTGCCTAATAATGATAGTGATTATATTGTCCAGACAGTGCTGCACTGATTAGCTGGATAGATCAGAAGCCGAGGAAGACATCATGACTACAACAACAATATCGAGCTTTGACGTGAATTCTCCATTATCTATCATCGTGCTTGCTGTGTCTTGAAGGAATGAAATGTATTTTGGTTTTAAAGTGGAGAGTTGGCATGTGATGTTGACAAAGCAATGATACTCTGTACTCTGTACTCAATGATACTCTGCACTATAGAAAATCTAGTGAAGTTGCAAAACCTTAGACTCATTCTGCGGGCTTCTCTCTGACAAAAGGGAATGAAGTGAAATTATTTATCTTTGAAAAGACCATGTCTCTGAACCTATTAGTAAATGACAACCTGAGATGTGCTAATCTGTCTAATACTGTCCTTGAAAGAGCCCAATGTAAAATATTGAAATCTATATCACTTTCTCAGCTACTAGCAGTTTCATCTTGTCCACTGTTCTTAGGTTGAAGTTCTGACTCCATAAATTGGCAGATTTTGGCTAAGGGGGGGTTTTAATAAATTTAGCATTTTGGTTTTCTTTCTTTAAGTTGAGATGGGAGAATAGCTCTATACACTCTGGGTGAGTTATGGCCACTTGCTAAGAGCCTTAAGGGCCTGTCCCACATACGTGTCCTTGGCACGCAAATTACGCAACCTCGTGGTCGCGTTGAGCCGCGACGGTCCCGCGAAGGTCGCGCGCGATTTCATGCATACGCACAGCTGTCTGGAGCGCGTGACGTCATTTGAAGATGGACACAAAGCTGGAGTAACTCAGCGGGACCGGCAGCATCTCTGGAGAGAAGCAATGGGTGACGTTTCGTGTCGAGACTCTTCTTCAGTCTGAAAAGAAGGGTCTTGACCCGAAATGTCACCCATTGCTTCTCTCCAGAGATGCTGCCGGTCCCGCTGAGTCCTGCATTTTGTGTCCATCTTCAATTTTCTTGGCCCCGCTCTGGGAGTAGAAGTGGGGGCGGATCTGCATCCGCAACGGCCGTGAGCCCCAGGCCGAGTTCGTCGATCGTTTGCCTGCTTCTGCTGCTGTTGGAGGTGAGATGTTGCGTCGCGCCAGGGTCTTGGGCCTGTCCCACTTTGGCCGTCAGTTACGCGACAGGCCGGTGGCGCGCGAAGATTTTGTTTGCTACAAAAATTTCGGAGCCCCCGCGTGATGTCGCGCACAACTCCATACCCCTCCGCGCTTCTCAGTGGGACCGGCCCCGCACGGCCATACGATGCCCGTGGGCCTCAACGCGACCATGAAATCACGTAATTTGCGTGCCAAGGACACGTAAGTGGGACAGGCCCTTTACACACAACTTCTTATTTGTTCAGCAACTAATCCTTTGTGCTCAATCTCTGCTTTATTCGCACACTATTCCATGGACAGTGTATACCTCGGCATTTAATGTTGCCACAGATCTCTCATGAGGAAGCCTTAAATTGATGATGTCCTTCAGCACTTGCCACACCATTCCCTCTGAACTTTGCATATTTAAGCAGCTGGAAATTGTCACATTGTCAACAACTGCTTCCTTCACGTACTGGTCTTATTTCACGACATTTTCTACTAATTTTCACCCTGCTTTTATGTTCATATAGTCCACCACTAACTCCCCCTTCAATTGACGTTATTATCTAGCTTAGGGGATAAGGTCTCAGCGAGCATCCACTGCAAACCCACAGACTCCCATGTCTACCCTCCTCCCTCACTGCCTCCCATAAAGACTCCATTCATTTCCTGAAACTCCACATCACTGTCCCAACTCGACTGGTGAAAAGGCACTTTGTTCTGGGGTTAAAAAAATCTTCCTCATCTCGCTTACAAATCCATCATGCTATCCTTAAACCCATGTCCTTTTTTATAGAAACCTTTGGTAAGAGAAAAACGCTTCCTACTACCTACTTTATCCATAAAGTCATGCAGCTTGGAAACGCACCGTTTGGCTCAACTTGTCCATGCTGATCAAGATGCCCCCTCTCTGCTATTCCCACTTGCCCGCATTTGGCCTGTCCCTCGAAACCTTTTCTATCCATGTACCTGTGCAAATGTCTTTTAAATATAGCTATAGTGCCTGCCTCAAGTACCTCCTATGGCAGCTCGTACCATATACCCATCATTCTCTGAGTGAAAAAGTTGCCCCTCAAATTTGTAATTAAATCTTTCCCCTCACCTCATACCTATGTCATTTGGTTCTTGATTCCCCAATTCTGCATTCTATGTATTCACCCTATCTATTCCAGGTATGATTTAATATACCTCTATAAGATCACCCATCATTCACCTGCGCTCCAAATCCATATACGTTATAATCTTGTATACCTCTACTAAGTCTCCCATCAGACTCTTCTGCTCAAATTTAGAACAAAAACAACCTAGCCTGTCCCTCCTCATAACTGAAACGTTCCAAAGTAAGCAACATCCTGGCAAATGCTCCCTGTAACCTCTCCAGTGCAGTCACATTCTTCCTATGGTTTGACAACAGGAATTGCACACACTATTTCAACTGTCGCCTAACCAGTTTCACAAAATTAGATTAAAACCTATGTGTTCTAACATTCTGTGCCTTAACTAATGAGGGCAAGTATCCATTTTCCTCCTTAACTACCTAATTTTCCCAAAATAAAAGAAGAAAATCCTGGAAACACTGAGCAGGTCAGGTGGCACCTGAAAGAGGAACAGTTAATGTGTCAAATCTGTGACCTTTCGTCAGTACTGGGAAAGAGAGAAAACAAAAGGACACCAAGTTCTGGAGTAACTCAGTGTGTCAAGCAGCATCTCTGGAGAACATGGATAGGAGACGTTTCAGGCCGCGACCCTTCATCCGTGTTTTGCGGACCTCTTTATAATGGATTTTGGTGATTGTGGATGGACCTACTGACCTTCACCATGAAGCCTAGCTGCCGATGCCAGTCCCAAGCCAAACCACCTCGCCGGCTGCATCCAGGCCGGTCTGCCATTGCCACTACCGCCACTTCCAGACCGGACCTACTGCTGCCACCACCGCCACTTCCAGGCCAGACCTGACACCGTTGGCCCACACAGCTTCCTTAACCACTTCCAGGTCACACCCACCACCGCCGACCCTTATCTTCGCTCCAGCCGCCCGCAGGGCGGAGATGTTGAATCACAAAAATTTGTGACTTTATGGTCCTTCAGCATATCAGAATATTGTTGTATGTTTAATGCACGGAAAGAGCAGAGAGGTGATTATGTAATCTAGCAATTAATTTACATTATGCAAAAGGCATTTATTTTTTAATGCTTTTCATCTTTTACATAATAAATATGTGGATCAGATCAATGGGAATGGCCCTACCCACACTGACTGGGCTAGCTAGGAATGAGAAAATTGTAGTTTACTCATTTCACTGACATCCTGTTCATAACCCCTACTGGGGCATTTTCACTTGGGAAAATTCATGTTTGTTTTACACCAGTTACAGATTCTTGTGCTAATGAGGCCACTGAGATGCTGCTGTTCATTTCTGTATTTTTGTGTGGAAGTCCTGCCAAGCATAGAAAGATGGAGTCAAACTTAAACAAAAACCCACATGTGGGGTAAAGACCTTTTAAAGATACCAAAGCACATTTTTACAATGATAAATATTATGGTTGTGAGTTCCATGCTTGACAATGATCATCATTAAAGAGAGCATGCAAGGATGCTCAGAACAACCATATCTATTCACCACGTTGACTGAAGGGACGGCCTCAGCATTGGAATTATACTGAGAGAGTTGCTGAACCGTGCTAGCAGGGCTAGTTTGCCACCTTCAACAGATGCTTTTGCATTTAGCTTTTAGGTTCAGCTGCAGGAGCAGCTATTTTGCAGCTCCAGATCTATCAGTTACATTATTCAGTATGTTTATCTCATTCAAGAGTCGAGAGTGTTTTACAGTCTTATGTCCCAAACAGAACAATGAAATTGTTACTTGCAGCAGCACAACAGAATATGTAAATATAGTACTGTAAACAATATAATAAACAACAAAAATAATATATTAAACAAAAAACAAATTCCATCTGTACTGAATTTTCTGTCGTTTATTATATTATTTACAAAGTACTATGTTTACATATTCTGTTGTGCTGCTGCAAGTAACAATTTCATTGCTCTGTGTGGAAATGTATATTTTGGGGCATTAACTATCCTTCCATCTTAATAGCAGCCCAGTTTCAAAGCATTGGAGCATTGAGAAGGTACAGGGGTCAATGATGAATATACATGGGTATCTTGTATTAGTGTGTAATGTAACCGGTAATGCGTGAGACATGTTGGACCCCTAAACAGGATTTAAATGTGAAAGTTATGTTAAGATTCAACTGCGCAGTATGTGTGCCACATTGCTGTATGAATATTTGGCTTATCATTGAAAGACCTACAAAATTGCATGTGATGCTCCAGGGTTAAAGCCACTTGCCAGGGAGGTCTTTGTACGGACATGATTGTAGTGCAGGAAAGGAACTGCAGATGCTGGTTTATACCGAAGATAGACGCAAAATGCTGGAGTAACTCAGTGGGTCAGGCAGCATCTCTGGAGAAAAGGAATAGGTGACATTTCAGGTTGAGACCCTTCTTCAGACTTGTAGTGTTGGAGTACCTACACTTTGATAAAGCCAGCAATTCAGGCACATGTTCATCTGCCCATTCTATGGTCGAACATAAAGTAGGTGTGTCCTATGGCCAATTTCCATGCCATTATAAATTTCTTTCTCAAGTATGGAGCTTGGATGATCTCTGTCATGCAGGAATGAACAGAACACCGGGTGGCGCCAGCAATGGCTGCCTCGCCAACAGTCTGTCTGTCCTTTCCTTCTTTGTGCTTAAATAGTATGTGTTAAACATCAAGGAGCTCGCAGTCTCAGGTTGAGACCGACGTCGGGAAGCTCCAAATGCCGCACGACGTTCGACTAGCCCCGACCCGGGGCAGATCGCCCGGCGTGGGGGAGCTGAGATTCCCCCCAATGCAGGAGCTTCATCGCTCCGACGAGGAGGCCCGCCACCGGCTACGGGAGTAAGATCGTCCCGTCAACGGAAGGTTAGAGGCACCCGACCGCTGGAGGACAAAGAAGGGAGAAATTGAACTTTTTTTCTCCTTCCATCACAGTGAGGAATGCTGAGGAGTCACTGTGGTGGATGTTTATGTTAAAATGTATTTTGTGTGTTCTGTTGCTTTTTATTGGTATGACTGTATGGCAAATCATATTCCTCGTATGTTGCAAAACATACTTGGCTAATAAAATATGATTATGATTATTATGAAATGTATGTTTTCCCCGTTGGATTGCAACCTTGTCGTGGTCGGGCTTGTGTGTCTCAGTGACCCCTAGAGCTATGCCAGCGGGAGATTCGTCCCCTGTTAGGGTCTCCCATGCTGGGCAGGTTGAAGGGTAGAGGCGAGACAAAGAGCGATCCACTGGTCCTCCAGGTTGGAGGTTGAGCACAGGGCTAACAACCCTGTCTCGTAAAACAAATATGTTATGGAAACAGCAACTGAAGAAATCAACACTACCGGGTGTGATGGACTTCCAGGGCTATCAACAGATGCTAGGATGAATGTCAATGGTGAAAGCCAAAAGGAAGCCACTGACAGGAAGGTGGAAGTTCTAAATGCCAAACATAAGACTAGGATAGGTTTTTGGAATGTACGAACAATGTACGACACAGGGAAACTAGCACGTGACATCAGAGATGAGACGCTACAATCTAGATATTCTTGGAGTAAGTGAAAGTAGATGGACGGGATCAGGGAGACTTAGGACCAGCACAGGGAGACAGTGTTGTACTCAGGAAGGGATGACGAGAATCACAGAGAAGGAGCAGCCATCATTTTAAAGAAAGGAGTAGAGAATAGTTTGATAGAGTGGGAACCTGTCAATAGTAGACTCGTGAAGATCAGAATGGGGGGGAAGCAAATTAATACAATCATCATCCAGTGTTATGCTCCAATAAACAATAGTGATGATAGTGTTAAGGATGAATTCTATGAGCAACTACAGGCTGTTAGAAACACACCAAGACATGACATGAAGATTGTGATGGGAGACTTGAATGCCAAGGTTGAAAACAACAACACAGACCAGGAAAGAGCAATGGGGAAAAAAGGGCTGTGGTACTATGAATGAGAATGGAGAGAGACTAATAGAACTCTGCACAACTTACAACCTAGTAATTGGAGGGACCCTCTTTCCGCACAGAGACATCCACAAACTGACATGGTACTCTCCAAATGGAATGGATAAGAATCAGATAGACCACTTGATGATTAACGGCACATGGAGACGCTCATTACTTGATGTTAAGGTTAAACGGGGAGCTGATGTTGGTAGTGACCACCACCTAGCTGTTCTCAAAGTAAAACTGAGGAAAACAGGGAGCAAAAAGACAGGCAGGCAATAGTTTGACGTTGAGAAACTACATGACCCAAAAGTGAAAGGCTCTTTCGTGTTACATTTAAGGAACAGGTTTCAGGCACTAGCAGATATGGATGATCAAACAGAGCCAAATGCAAATGATATTAATACTGTGTGGGAACAAACCAAAATAGCTTATTTGAAAACCAGTGAAGCCTGCCTGGGGTTTAAGCAGAAGACAAAAAAGGAGTGGATGACTGAAGACACATGGCAAATCATTGAAAATAGGAGAAAATTAAAGAAGCAAATAAATGAGACAAAGTCCAAATGGCTGCAAGAAAGATACAAGATGCAGTACCAAGAAGCAAACAAAGCCAGAGCTGACAAACGGGCGTACCTGGAATATCTTGCTAATCAGGCAGAAGATGCTCGCTGTCAAAGTGGAGCAAGGGAAGGTCTACAAGATAACCAAGATAATCTGTGGCAAAAATCGTCGAACCACTGAGACACCAATTGTAGACAAAAAGGGCCGACTCCGAACAACAGAAGCAGAACAAGATGCTCGCTGGGCGGAACACTTTAATGAAGTACTGAATAGAGCACTGCCCATAATAAAGGCTAACACCCAACAAGCAAAGGATGACCTGGACATTAGCACTGAACCACCAACAAAGGAGGAAATTGTTACAGCCATTAAGTCTCTCGTGGAAAAGCCCCTGGGCAAGATAACCTCAATGCAGAACTGTTCAAGACCCAGAACTTGCAGCTGAAGTATTTGTACCACTTTTCACAGCTATTTGGGAAAGGAAGGATATACCTGATGACTGGTCAGAAGGAGTCATCATTAGGATAGCAAAGAAAGGCGACTTAAGAGAGTGTAACAATTGGAGAGGGATCACTCTTCTATCAATTCCAAGCAAGATTCTGGCAAAGATTATTATACAACATATCTCAGAAGTAGTAGACAAACAGCTCAGGAAAGAACAGGCATGATTTCGTGGAGGGGATGCATTGACCAGATATTTGCCCTTCGTAACATTATAGAACAGCGCACAGAGTGGCAGAAACAGATATACATCAACTTTGTTAAAGAAGGAACTGCAGATGCTGGAAAATCGAAGGTACACAAAAATGCTGGAGAAACTCAGCAGGTGCAGCAGCATCTATGGAGCGAAGGAAATAGGTAACGTTTCGGGCCGAAACCCTTCTTCAGTCTGAGTTTCTCCAGCATTTTTGTGTACCTATACATCAACTTTGTTGATTTCGAGAAAGCATTTGACAGCATCCACCGAGACAGCCTCTGGGGCATACTACGAATGTATGGGATCCCACAGCATATGGTCGAAGTCATTAAGAGCTTCTACACCAACTTCTCTTGCAGAGTGGGGAACAGTAACCACACATTACAGGTGAAGACAGGAGTCCGACAAGGGTGTGTGATGTCGGCGCTACTCTTCAATATTGTTATTGACTGGGTGATGCGTCAGACAACCGAAGACCAAGCAAGAGGCATACGATGGACCCTCTTCTCAGCATTGGAACACCTTGATTTTGTTGATGACTTGGCTCTGGTCTCCCACACTCACAAGCACATGCAGGAAAAAACATCCCGTCTCAGTGACTTTGCACAACAAATTGGCCTGAAGAGAAACCAGAAAAATCTGAAGTAATGACACTAAACATCCAAAACCCCTTGACAATCCAAGTGAATGGAAACGATCTTCCCATAACTGAGGAGTTTACCTATCTTGGTAGCAAAGTCAGACACCTTGGCGGAGCACACAATGACATCAAGAACCGGCTAAACAAGGCTAGGAATGTTTTCAGAATGCTAAACAATGTATGGAGGTCCCAGCAATACAGCACCAAGACCAAGCTGAAGTTATACCAGAGCTGTGTCCTCTCCACCCTCCTATATGGCTCGGAATGCTGGAGAATGACAGTGAGCGACATCAACCAGCTGTCAGTCTTCCATACTAAGAATCTGAAAAGAATCCTTAGAATATTTTGGCCAAACATCATATCCAACCAAGATCCCCTTGCTCAATGCCAACAAGAGAGCATGGACACCATCATCATGAGAAGGCGCTAGAACTGGATTGGCCATATAATGAGAAGAGAACCAGACAGCATCCCAAGAATAGCCCTGCATTGGACACCGGAAGGGAAAAGGAAAAGAGGGAGACCCAAAACCACCTGGCGTCGAACTGTAGAGGAGGAAATGAAAACAATGGACCTGACCTGGGGTAGTGTCCAGAAGCGAGCCCAGAACAGACAGGAGTGGAGGACCTTCGTTGCTGCCCTACATGCCAGGAGGCATAATAGGCAGTAAGTAAGTAAGTATGTTTTTAGTGTTCTTTAGCTTGTTTTATGTGAGGGTGGGGGGGGTTGGAGGAATTTTCTTTCTAATCTCTTACCTTGACGATATTTCCCTATCGTATCTCTGTCCGCATTGCGGCCTAACATCGAGGAGTTGGCGGCCTTTTCTGGAGACCAACTTTTGAGAGCTCCATCACGGGAAGCTTATGGGACTTTAACATCATGGAGGCCATGATCCCTTTGCCAGGGATCGACCTCGGAGCTCCAACCGTGGGAGCTTGCAGACTTAACATCACGGAACCCGCGGTCTCTGGTCGGAGACCGACTTCGGTAATTCCAAGCCGCAGGAGCTTCGACCACCCTGACGCGGGAGTTTCGATAGCCCCGACGTGGGAGTTTCGATAGCCCCGACGCAGGAGCTTTGATCGCCGGCTGCGGGAGCTTCGATCGCCCCGATGGATGGTTCGACTGCCACGGCTGCAAGAGAATAAAGAGGAAGAAGATTAGACTTTTCTGTCTTCCATCACAGTGAGGAATGTGGGGAATCCGCTGTGGTGGATGTTTATGTTAACTTTTATGTAGTTGTGCGTCTTGTTGCTTTATTTTTCGTATGGCTGTATGGTAATTCGCATATCACTGTACCTTAATTGGTACATGTGACAATAAAGATCTTTGAAACCTTTGAAACACTGAGATATGTGGTAAGCATCAGCCACATCTACTTGGAATGGTAGTGGGGCCGAGAGGGTCTGCGATCCTAATCTCAATAGCCAAAGCAGTCAGGCCACATATGAAGCAACATGTCTCGGTGAGGACTGAGATGTTGCCCTTTTGAATAGTGAGAGTCAGGGGTACGAGGTTAGTAAAATCTGTTTCTCTGTGACTAAATACAAATTCTCAATTTTCAGAATATCTCATTGTGGATGAATCTTGCATACTGTACTTTTTGGAAGAGTTTTATGCGAGACTAAAATTGCAAACCAGCAAATTTCCTGAAAGGAACATAGAAATATATGCAATATTGTTGTGATGTGGGAGAACCCAATTTCTATTAGTATAGCACCATTTGTCTTTGAAACTTGTGAATGATTTCTGCCTGTTATTTTTTCTCATCTCTGTAATTGCCTATTTCAGACTTATCTATATCTCCCATTTTAAAGACCTATATCTTATCTTTCCACGGTCATTTCATCAACAAAATTATATTATGCCATTTAACTCATTTTTAAAAGGCCTGCATATATCTTGGTGATTCTTTATTGAGTGCATTCAAATGTATGCATTATCTTTAATAATCTTAGTATTAATTTAGTGAGTCTCGTCATACTGAGCTCCATTATCTGATATATTTAAAGAATATCTGTCTTATAATGACCAAACATTTCCGTGTTGATCCTCGTGTTTCTATCAAGTATCAATGTGACATATTTGTAATTTTGCTTCTAAATCATTATCACTCCAGCACATAATCTGGAATAGCACCACATAGCAGTGCAGCACTAGGGGTGAATTGTTGGGAGAGCTACCTTTAAAGGTGGATACCTGTCTACCTATCTTGCCAATAATAACAATGTCATGGTATGGTCATGTTTCTCCATGTTTCATGCCCACCAATTTTGCCTTGCCTAAAACATGTAAGTAATGGGCCTGTCCCACTTTGGTGATTTTTTTGAGCGACTACAGTCGACTGCCACAAAATTGTCAACATGTTGAACATTTTTCGGCGACAGTGGCGACAATTTTTGCTGTCGTAGGTTGTCGTAGGTGGTGTCGTAGGTTGTCGCCAGGTGTCGTAGGTGAATTCCATTAAAATTAGTCCCTGGCAGTCGCCTAAGTGGGACAGGTCCATAAGAATACACACAAATTACTGGATCACAAAGTAGTGGGTCAGGCAGCACTTCTGGGGAACATGGATCAGTAATGTTTCGGGTTGAGACCCTTCTTCAGTCTGAAAAAGGGTCCCGACCTGAAACGTCACCTATCCATATTCTCCAGAGATGCTGCCTGACCAGCTGAGTTACTCCAGCGCATTGTATCTTTTTTAGTGTAAACCAGCATCTGCAATTCCTTGCGTCCCTGTAAGTAAGAATAATTGATAATTTATCTCAGCACTGCGTGATTTTGTGAGCATTACGAGGCTGCTGCATTTGGCACAAACTAACAATGGCTGCACTTCAAAAGCAATGTGTGGCCACGAAGCAGTTTGGAATGTTTTAAAAAGGCACAATATCAATCTACATTTTTTTCCTCTCAGCGATTATCCACTGGTCTTGTATTTATGTGTATGAATATTATTTGTAATTGCCTCATCCATCTGCATATTTGATATGAGCTTCTCTGTGGACTTTTGTTTTTCATTCTTAATTTCCCATTCATGATTCTATCTGAAAAGACAATACTGTACCAGACACTGGCCTGGAATTGTGTGCAAATTGCATTTTCTTGATTTATTTTGTCTTAGGGTTAGTAGAAAAGTCATTTCACAGAAGCTGACCACATCCCAGACTCCTGTGCAAAACTGCGGATTAATTCCCAGGATGAATCAATCTCTATGATGAGTTTCTGCTAATTACATCTATTTGTGAGCCTTCAGGAAGTTATTTAAAATTAAGTACAAGGGCACTGAAAGGCACCTTTTTAAAAGCTTTTGAATATTTTTTATCTGCAAAGAAACTAGGGTTAAGGATATCTCTGCGATGCTGGAGAGAAATTTGCAGAGGGAGGGGGAGGATCCAGTGGTCGTGGTCCATGTGGGGACCAATGACATAGGAAGGACGAGGAAGGAGGATCTGCTGAAGGAGTTTGAGCAGTTAGGGAATAAATTAAAAAGCAGAACCTCGAGGGTACTGATCTCTGGATTGCTACCTGAGCCACGGGCCAAATCGGCGAGAGTACGTAAAATTAAAAAGCTGAATGCGTGGCTCAAAGACTGGTGTGGGAAAAATGGGTTTGGTTTCTTGGGCCACTGGCACCAGTACTGGGACAGGGGGGATCTGTTCTGTAAGGACGGACTTCACCTGAACGGTGCTGGGACTGGGGTCCTGGCAAATCATATAACTAGGGCAGTAGAGAGGTCTTTAAACTAAGTAGCGGGGGGGAGGTATCAAGGGTGGTAATAACGGCAGGGCTAGAGGAAATAGAGCAGGGTATCAGTGGGGAAACGGAAAATCAAAATGTGACAGGAGGATCCAGAATGTGTGAAGATAAAGCTCTAGATGTAAAAGAGGCAAAAACAGAAAGGAAGGGTAGTAAAAATCATCTGAAAGTGCTGTATCTAAATGCACGGAGTATTCGAAATAAGATAAATGAATTAACGGTGCAATTAAGTATATATAGTTATGATATCGTGGCCATTACGGAGACATGGCTGCAAGGGGATCAGGACTGGGAGTTAAATATAGAGGGGTACTCGACAATTAGAAAAAATAGACAGGAAAGAAAGGGAGGAGGGGTGGCCCTTTTAATAAGGGAGGGAATAACGGCAATAGAGAGGAAGGATATTGCGTTGAAGGATCAGGATAGTGAAACAGCTTGGGTACAGATAGAGAATAACAAGGGGAAAAAAACACTAGTGGGTGTAATTTATAGACCTCCAAATAGCTGTGACGCTGTTAGTCAGAACATAAATCTGCAAATAGTTGACGCATGTAAAAAGGGAACTGCTGTAATCATGGGGGACTTCAATTTTCATATTAATTGGGCAAACCAAACTGGGCAGGGTAAACTAGAGGAAGAGTTTATAGAATGTATTAGAGACGGGTTCCTAGAACAGTATGTCACAGAACCGACAAGGGGGGAGGCAATCTTGGATCTGGTCCTGTGTAATGAAGCAGGATTAATTAAAAATGTCATAGTTAGGGACTCGTTGGGAACAAGTGACCACAATATGGTCGAATTCCATATTCAAATAGAAGGGGAGCAGGTTGAAACTCAGGCTAGGGTACTTAGTCTAAATAAGGGGGATTATGAAGGTATGAGGACTGAGCTGATCAAAGTTGACTGGGATAGCAGACTCAAGAATAAGACGGTACATGAGCAGTGGTGTACGTTTAAGGATCTACTGTATAACCTTCAAGAAAAATTTATTCCTATGAAGAAAAAAAGGGGTAAGGGTAAGAACAGTCAGCCATGGCTCAGTAAAACTATAAAGGATAGTATTCGGCTGAAGGCAAGGGCATATAAGGTAGCCAGAGATAGTGGGAGGGTAGAGGATTGGGAAGCATTTAAAGGTCAGCAAAAAATAACTAAGAGATTAATTAAGACGGGGAAAATAGACTATGAAAGGAATTTAGCGAACAACATAAAAACTAATAGTAAGAGTTTTTATAGCTATATAAAAAGAAAAAGGGTGGCTAAGGTGAACGTTGGTCCATTGGAGGGTGAGACTGGAGAGTTGTTGGTGGGGAACATGGAAATGGCAAAGGCATTAAACGAGTATTTTGTATCAGTCTTCACCATAGAAGACACAAAAAATATTCCAACGCTGGATAAACAGGGGGCGGTAGGAATGGAGGAGCTAAATACTATTAAGATCACCAAGGAGGTGGTATTAGGGAAATTAATGAGACTGAAGGAGGATAAATCCCCTGGGCCTGATGGATTACATCCATGGGTCTTGAGGGAGATAGCGGTGGGGATTGTGGATGCATTGGTGATAATTTTCCAAAACTCCCTGGAGGCAGGAACGGTCCCAGTGGATTGGAAAATGGCCAATGTAACACCTATATTTAAAAAAGGAAGTAAACAGAAGGCGGGTAACTATAGACCGGTTAGTCTAACATCGGTGGTGGGTAAAATGTTAGAGACAATTATTAAAGAAACACTAACGGGGCACTTGGATGGACATGACTTCATCGGACAGAACCAGCATGGTTTTGTGAAGGGGAAGTCCTGTTTAACGAATCTGCTCGAATTCTTTGAGGAAGTAACAACCCGGGTGGATAAAGGGGAACCGGTGGATGTGGTATACTTGGACTTCCAAAAGGCTTTTGACAAGGTGCCACATAAGAGACTATTGCTAAAAATAAAAAATTATGGGATTGGGGGTAATATATTAGCATGGGTAGAGGATTGGCTAACAAATAGGAAGCAGAGAGTGGGGATAAATGGTTCATATTCGGGATGGCAACCGGTAACTAGCGGGGTTCCGCAAGGGTCGGTGCTGGGACCCCAGTTGTTCACAATTTATATAAATGATTTGGAGGAGGGAACCAAGTGTAATATATCAAAATTTGCGGACGATACAAAAATGGGAAGAAAAGTAGGGGATGAGGAGGATAGGAAGAGTCTGCAAAAGGATATAGATAAGCTAGGTGAGTGGGCAACAACTTGGCAGATGAAATTTAATACTAATAAATGTGAAGTCATTCACTTTGGGAAAAAAAATGATAGGGCAAGTTATTTTCTAAATGAGGAGGAGCTGCGCTGTAATGCAACGCAAAGGGATCTAGGGGTAGTAGTACATGAATCACTAAAAGTTAGTATGCAGGTGCAGCAAGCTATCAGGAAGGCCAATGGAGTTTTGGCCTTTATTGCTAGGGGGATTGAGTATAAAAACACGGAGGTCTTGCTGCAGCTGTACACAGCATTAGTGAGACCACATTTGGAATACTGTGTACAGTTCTGGGGTCCATACTTAAGAAAGGATGTACTGGCCCTGGAGGCAGTGCAGCGAAGGTTTACAAGATTAATTCCTGCAATGATGGGATTGACATATGAGGAAAGGTTAAGTAGGCTGGAACTCTACTCTTTGGAGTTTAGAAGAATGAGAGGCGATCTCATTGAAACATATAAGATCGTGAGGGGCCTTGATCGGGTGGATGCACCAAGGATGTTCCCAATGATCGGGGAAACTAGAACTAGGGGACATAGTTGCAGAATAAGGGGGGGCTCTTTTAAAACTGAGATGAGGAAGAACTTCTTCACCCAGAGGGTGGTTAATTTATGGAATTCACTGCCCCAGGGAGCAGTGGAAGCAGAAACATTAAATATATTTAAGTCTAAAATAGATGGTTTTTTAGCTGCCAAGGGGATAAGGGGCTACGGGGAGAGGGCAGGGATATGGACCTAGGTAGGGTTAGTATAGTAAGACCTGAGTGATCTCCTGGACAAGTGTCGATCGCCTGGATTGGGGTCGGAGAGGAATTTCCCGGATTTTTTTCCCGAATTGGACCTGGGTTTTTATCCGTTTTTTTGCCTCCCCCAGGAGATCATGCGGTTCTTGGGGTGGAGAGGGGTGATAGCGGTATAAAGGGAAGGGTAGTGTCTTGTGTTCTGTGTCTTGTGTCTACTGTTTGTGGGTAGGGGTGTTTGTTTGGTGTTCAGCCATGAGCGAATGGCGGTGCGGGCTCGATGGACCTGGTGGTCTGCTCTCGCACCTACTTTCTATGATTCTATGATTCTATGAACTGTCTGTATTACTCCACCATAGCCAATAAAGGGTTCTGTCAGTTTTTTCTGCAATGCTGCAAATTCAGGAAATTTGAAATGAAAAGGGCAAATAACATTTCAGTATTTTGCTTTTGAATTACTTTCATTCATTGCTGCTTCTCTTCTAATAAAGTTCACTTTTAAGAAACTTTTCCCCTTTCTCCATTTGTCTCTTACGTTTTTCACCTTAATAATGTTTTTTTCCTTCCGCTCGTTTCCTCAATGTCCCTCCACTATCTTTGAGTGTGATTGATGCATTCCATTAAATAATGAAATAATGGTCAATTGGTCAATTGCTCCAGTGAAATTTTTATTCCCTGCAGTGAAATACAGAATTTGTATGTGCAAAGGAGTTCAATGTTCGACAGAATTTCATTAGTTTTATGAAACAATGAAGGGAAGAGATTGAACTTTTTTTCGCCTTCCATCACAGTGAAGAATGTGGAGGAGTCACTGTGGTGGATGTTTATGTTAAAATGTGTTTAGTGTGTTCTGTTGCTTTTTATTAGTATGACTGTATGGCAAATCAAATTGTTCATACTTGGCTAATAAAGTATGATTATGATTATTATGAAAAGAAAGTTAAACATAAGTTATTCCATCAGCTCACCTTTGAGTTAAAAAATGTACCTGATTGGATACAAAAAAAAACGCTTTGATGTCTGAATATATTTCAATTTGTAATGGTTCATGGAATGTTATTCTTGTCTTTGTGAATACGGATAATGGGAATTAAATAGAAAGGTATTAATTGTTGTGTTGTTCCTTTAGGTCAAAGTAGGCATTGAGATGACTACCGGAACAGGTCCAAACAAGAAAGTTGCAAAGCGGAATGCAACCGAAGTCATGTTGTTGCAGCTTGGATATAAAGCTACAATCCCTGGTCAAAATCATCAGGAAAAGGTCAACATCAATTTTAATTCCCCCCCCCCCCTTTAAATTTCAATGCGAAGGGAAAAGAATGTAGCACAAGTGGATTATGAAATATGTGATGAGATTTTTAATCTATTTGATAGATTGTTATCATAAATGTTGTACTGGGTGTTTATTCTTTTGTTTTTTAATATTGCAGCCTGTTGAAAAGAGCTGGGATGGACGGAAGGTCACTTTTGCTGATCAACCAAATAGTGAGTAGTTTTCAAACTTGATAGCAGTTTTAAAATGAAATGGATTTTTAGTTATTGTCAAGCTTCACTGAAACCGTTTTTTAATTTATATTGGCGCGTGTCTTTCTTCTATATTATTGTGCTTATAAATAACTGAAGCGTACAATCCCAAAATGTTTGTTGCAGATTAAGGTCTGGGCTTTCAATGTGTTTGAGCATTGAACATTGATACTTAAGTCATTTCTCCGCAGCCTTGAGGAAGTGGTTCATTTATTATCTGCAGAATAATTATCAGCCTCAGATAAATTGGAATCAAGTGTTGGTTGGCAAAATGTAGTGGGAGAATGAAAGGCCTTGAACAAGACGAACATATTTAGATACAAAGCAGGAACATTTTGGAAAAGAGGAAATAAAGAGTATTCAAATTTAGAGCTTTCAAGATAGCCAAGGATGTTTGATAATTATAAGCTTTACAGTAGCAGTGAACTGCCCTAATAAAAGTAGAATGCTTAAACAAGTAAATAGTTATGGATTAATCTAAAAAAAATGAATAGACTATTAAAGACCAAAAATGAATCTTTTTGTGGAGGCAGAGGAACATGTCCCAAATAAGTACTGTGTTTGAGAAGGGAAGTGGAGAAAATCCAGGGAATTATATGCTGCTACTTGACTGAGTTTTCTGAGGAGATGACGAAGGTGATCGATGAGGGTAGGGCAGTGGATGTTGTCTATATAGATTTGAAAGCATTTGATAATGTCCCCCATGGTAGGGTGATCCAGAAGATTAAGATGCACAAGATTAACAGTGACTTTGTCTTATGCATTCATAACTGGCTTGCTGAGAGAAGACAGAGAGTGGTAGTGGAAGGACAATATTTAGGCTGGAGGTCATTGACCAGTGGAGTTGCACAGGGATCAGTGCTGGGACCTCTGTTGTTTGTGATATATATAAATGATTTGAATGTTAACATGGATGGGTCGGTTAGCAAGTTTACAGATGACACCAAGATTACTGGGAACGTGGACTGTGAGGAAGACTGCCAAAGTTTGCAGTGGGATATAGATCAGCTGCAGAAATTGGTGGAGAAATGGCTGCTGGAGTTTAACCCGAGCAAGGCATTGCACTTTGGAGGTCAAATGTAAGGGGAAAATTAATGGCATGACCCTCAACGACATTGATGTACAAAGGGATCTTGGGGTCCAAGTCCATAACTCCCATTAAGTGTCAACACAAATATATATAGTGGTAAAAAAGGCATATGGTCTGCTTGCCTTCATTGGTTGGAGCATTGACCATCTGAGCCAGGAAGTCGTGATGGAGATTATAGGACTTTGGTTGGCCCTCATCCAGTAATATATGCACTTCTGGTCGCCCCACTACAGGAAGCTTTGGAAAGAGTGCAGAAGAAGTTTATAAGAATGATAGACACAACATTCTGGAGTAACTCAGAGGGTCACGCAGCATCTCTGGAGAAAAGGAATAAGTGACGTTTTGGGACGGAACCCTTCTTCGGACTCATCCAGATGATGCCTGGATTTACCAGAATGATGGGCTTGTATACTCTAGAGTTTAGAAGGATGAGAGGGAATCTTATTGAAACATATAAGATTACTAAGGGTTTGGACACGATAGAGGCAGGAAACATGTTCCCGATGTTGGGGGGGGGGGGGGGGGTCCAGAACCAGGGGCCACAGTTTAAGAATAAGGGGTAAGCTATTTAGAACGGAGATGAGGTAACACTTTTTATTACAGAGAGTTGTGAGCCTGTGGAATTATCTGCCTCAGAGGGAGGTGGAGGCCGGTTCTCTGGATACTTTCAAGAGAGAGCTAGATAGGGCTCTTAAAGATAGCGGAGTCAGGGTATATAGGGAGAAGGCAGGAACGGGGTACTGATTGGGGATGATCAGCCATGATCACATTGAATGGCGGTGCTGGCTCAAAGGGCCGAATGGCCTACCCCTGCACCTATTGTCTATTGTCTATTGATGCCTGGATTAGGGGGTATTAACTGCAGGACAGACTTGGATTGTTTTCTCTGGAATGCAGAGGTGGCAGGGAAGCCTGATTGAAGTGTTTAAAAGTATGAGAGGCATAAATAGGGTGAACAGTCAGAACCTTTTTCCTGGATGGAAATATAAAACACTAGAGATCATAGCATTAAGGTGAGGGGCAAAGTTTAAAGAAGAACAAGTTTTTTCTAACAAAGATGGTGGTGAGTGCCCAGAACATGTTGCCTGGCATGGTGGTTGGACAGACATATGGATATGCAGGGCATGGGGGGATATGGATTATGTGCAGGCAAATATGAGATGCCTGCACACCTCATCTCATAAAATGAGATTTGGTCTTCACATCGTGTTCGGCACAGACACTGTGGGCCAAAGGTCCTGTTCCTTTGCTGTGTTGTTTTTTGTTCTATCTGTGTTCCATTACGAAGGGAATGGTGCTGATTAACAATAGAGAAGAAGACATTATTGATCAGGATAAAATTCCGTAGTAGGGATATACTTGTTTGAACTCAAAGCAGAAAATCCCATGTCCTGATGGAATGCATTTCAAGCAGGAGTTGAATTTGCAAGGCTCTGGCCATAGTCTTCCATCCTCTTTAGATATGGATGTACTGTTAGAGGTCTGAAGGCAAAACTATGTGAAACCACGGATCAGCTCAAGCGACAGCAAAGCATCGCTCCCAGACGAGCTTAACGTGTTCTATGGAGGCCTTAAGGACCTGTCCCACTTTTACAACCTAATTCACGACCTTTTTTACTCGTGGACATTTTTCATCAGGCTAGAAAAACGCCCCGACCTACTTGATGCCATGAGTACCTACGACCAGCATCACGACCTACCTACGACCTCCTACAACCTCGTGACGACCATGCTGCGAGTATGATTCAAGGGTAGACTCGGCAGAGGTCGTGAATTAGGTCGTGAAAGTGGGGCAGGCTCTTTAATAGGGAGAACACTGCTGTGCCTTCCCAGGCCCCCATAGCCCCTGATGATATTACAGTCTCAGTTACAGAGGCTGACATTGGAAGATCCTACAGGAGGGTGAACCCTCAGAAAGCATTTGGAGATGGTGCACTTATAACCTATGCAGACCAACTGGCTGGAGTTTTTGCAGACATCTTCAACCTCGCATTACTGAGGTCTGAGGTTCTCACCCGCTTTGAAATGGCACGAATAATACTGGTGCCCAAGAAGAGTAAGATGACCTGCCTCAATGTCTCAGTGATCATGAACAAAATGAATAATTGTAAATATATTTTAGTTAGTGAGTGCAGGGGCGGAAAACCCGGAGGGAAACCCACGTCCCCCCCCATGTTTTGAGAGGTGGGGGACATCCCCCCCAAGTTTTTGTCATCCGGATTTTAAAATCTCTGCTTTCCGCGAGACAGTGGGGGTGGGACTGCTGATCGAGGGCGCCGATTGGACGAGAGAGACGTCGGTCAGCAGGCAATAGGGGCGGGACATGATGATTCAGCACGATGATTGGAGGAGGGAGGAGTGGGTGGGGGGGGGAACTGAGGATAGAGTGCGGTGATTGGAGGAGTGAGACGTGGCACAGACCTGCGCCTCATCCGTAGCCAGGATCGATCCAGGCCGGGTCTCTGGCGCTGTCCCGTCCCCACCAGAGAGGTCGGGAGTCAGACACGAGCTGTGTCCCCAGGCCCACAGCCAGCGCAGAGAAGCAGCGCTAAACCCAGCTCAACTCTGTCTGTCCCACCAGGTGAACCTGCCTGGGCTTGCGGGAAATATGGCCAGCGCGGAGAAGCAGCGCTGGTGTCCCGTCAGTCCAGACACGGCTGTAGTTAACCCGGCGAGACAGGCAGAGTTGAGCTGCATTTAGCGCTGGATTGAGCCTCCGTAGCCTCGCGCATGTGTGTGTGAGTGTGCGCATGTGTGTGTGAGTGTGCGCATGCGCGCGCGGCCGCCAAAAAATTGTGTCCCACCTGTCCCCCGGTCCCCTCCATATTTTGATAGCGAGTTCCGTGCCTGAGTGAGTGAAAGACCCCACAGCTTGGTTGAAGGTAAATTGTTCCAGTGTTTAAAGCTGTGGCAGAGGATTGAAGATTGTGCAGTTGATATTGTACGTGGACTTTTAAATGGCTTTTGTTGGCTAAATTAAACCCCAAACTATTAAAGGGACAGTGGCAGCACGGATACACAATTGGCAAAGCAACAAAGCTGAGTGTAATGAATGGTTGTTTTTCAGATTGGATTTAAGTAAGTGCGGTGTTCCTCAGGAAACAGGGCTCTTTTTGATGTATTGCATAGACTGGGTCTTGGTTATACAGGTTATAATTTCAAAGTTTTCAGTTGATCCAAGTTTGGGAATGCAGTAAGCTGTGAGGGGGATAAATGATAAACTATTGGATGTGACAGCCTGGCAAATGAAATTGAACACAGGGACATGAAGCTATTCATTTTGATTGGAAGACTGATGAGAAGTCGGCTGAACCAAATTGTACAATTTTGAAGTGGGCTTCAGAACAGAGATCTAGACCATAATGCATACAAGGCTCTGAAGGTAGCGGAGAAAAGCCATTTCCTGAGAAAGCCATTTGAAGCCATTTTCTGAGAAAGCCATATAAAAAAGTTTAATTTAATGGAAGAATAGAGTACTGAGGTTAGCTGTGGACTGAAAGGCTACAGAGCAGTAGTAGCAATCAAATATTAATTGGATAAATATGTGAAGGGTTAAAACATTAACAGGGTGGTGGAAAAGAGCTAACACGGGCACAAATGACTGAACAGCCTTTTATGGTGCATCATTCAGCAATATAATAATTCTGATTCTAAACTTATGGTTGTCACTCTTAAACCTAATCTTAATTTTACCAAACATCCAAATTTTCCACATTTTTATGAAAACAGGCCATCCTGAAAAAATTGTTATTAAGTGCATTAAAAGTATGATGATTTAAAATTGGTAACGATGCAGCCATTTACCGAGGTACTTCAACATTTTGTTTCATTTTTGTCCTCCCAGCTCTCTCTAGTCTCAGTATCTAGATCAGCCCATTTTGCCTGACAGTGTCGTTAGAGCTCATTGTTTAGTTTAATTTAGTTTATAGATACAGCGCAGAAACAGGCCCTTCGCCCCACTGAGTCCGTGCCGATTTGGGATCCCCGCACGTTCACACTACCCTACACCCTACACCCTATACCAAGCCAATTAACCTACAAACCTGTACGCCTTTGGAGTATGGGAGGAAACCGAAGATCTCGGAGAAAACCCATGCAGGTCACGGGGAGAAGATACAAACTCCGTACAGACAAGCACCCGTAGTCAGGATCGAACCCGGGTATCTGGCACTGTAAGGCAGTCGTTCTACCGCTACACCACCATGCCGCCCTTCAGTGCTGCAATGAAAATATCAAAAACAGAATTGAATGTCAGTTGTAATATTTTATAGGTGTATCCTAGAGGGAAAGAACTGTAATTATTTTATAATGCTCTCAATAATTACTCCCCCAATCCTTTAATATTATTAATGCTGCTTATAAATGCTGCTGACTGGAACTATGGACAATGTCTAAAGTCCCCTGGTCTGTTTCATTGGGTAAATGTGCAACTGCGATGAAATGCTGATCAGAAAGATCTCAAGAACATGTGAGATCACACTTTCAGAAAAGAAAAGTGTAAAAAGTGACAAAATCATGAAACAAAATTAGTGTGTTATCCTTTTTTAAATAAGTGCCTTGGAGTGACTTCAAGCCAACAGAAATGTAACCTTGCTGTGGCTGTCATCGTGTCAGTTTGATTGATAAGATTGCTACTTTGTAGTTGTTGCTTGATATCAATTGTTTAATATATTTAAGTTGGAATGTACACTAGTTGCTAATATTATTCACTTTTTGCGATTATCTCATATTTGCCGAAAGAAAAAGCTCACTTCCAGCAGACTTTAATATTCATAACTCTCCTGTGCAACAATGGACGTCACTGTTTGAATCAATTTATAAATTTCTTCCAAAAATATTTTGTCTGCCTCTCCTCCTGAGGTATAATTCCATTGTGTTCTCTCCCATCCTCTCTGGTTTTTTCCCCACACAGGTCGTCATTCAAAAGTGTGTGGGTTGCATAAAAAATCAAATTGTTTCTGTCCTAACTCAAAGATTATAAATCCTTTAATTGGAAACTATTGTGTAATGACTTTAACATTTTATCTATACTTGCTAACCCAAGAAATGTTGAGGTACCAACAAGAAACTGCAGATGCTAGTTTTACCAAAGAAAGATACAAAATGCTGGAGTCACTCAGCGGGTCAGAGAGCATCTCTGGAGAAAATGGATAGGTGACGTTTCGGGTAGGGATCCTTCTTAAGACTTTCGACTTTCTTTTTAATACTCTTTTGATTTCTCTCACTCACCTTCAACAATTTTTCGACTCCTCTCAGACATAACCAATTTCCCTCTACTAACACTCTTCTCTGCCTGGCAGAACTTGTCCTCACGCTCAACAATTCTCTTTCGACTCATCTCAGAGTCTGTAGAAGAGTCCCGACTCGAAATGTCACCTATCCATGTACTCCAGAGATGCTGCCTGACCCGCTGAGTCACTCCAGCATTTTGTGTCTTTCCAAGAAGTATTGAGCTCTATTGTAGAATGCAATCTTCACACACTTGAATGCACAAACCCAGCAAAGACTCAAGAACTTCTTCGGCTCTGTGGCTGAATGATTCACCACATATCTAAAGCTGCTAAACTCAGAGAGGAGCTTACTGTCAATAATTCTAAATATTATTTAACATCACTTACTGTTGGAAACTTGAGCAACGTGATAGCCAACAGATAGTTGTACTACTGACTGGTAAGTAGTACTGCTAAAGTAGCTCATAACGGAGAGAGTGAAAATAGTTATCAAAATTTGTGGTAGCTGGACAAGAGGGCTGAGGAATGGCTAATGGAGTTTCATGCAGATTAATGCGAGGTGTTGGAAATTTGGGAAGTCAAATTGGAGCAGGGCCTTCAGAGTGAATGGTAAGGTCCTGGGAATATTGTAGAGCAGAGCTATCTAGGGCTACAGGTACATACTTCCCTGAAAGTGATGTCACAGGTAGATAGGGTGGTAAAGAAGGCTTTTGGTGCATTGGCCTTCACTGTCGGGATATTGAGTTTAGAAGTTGGGACATTTTGTTACTGTTGCACAAGTCATTGGTGAGCTGAATTTAGAGTACTACGGTCACCCTGCTGTAGGAAGGATGTCATTAAGCTGGAAAACATGCAATGAACATTTTTGAAAATCTTTCCAGGACTCGAGAGACAGAGCTATATGGAAAGGTTGGGCAGGCTAGGACTTTATTCCTTGGAGTGCAGAAGGATAAGGGGTGATCTTATAGAGATGTATACAATCATGAAGGGAACAGACAGGGTGAATGCACAGAATCTTGTATCCAGAATAGGAGAATCAAGAACCAGAGGATATAGGTTTAATGTGAGAGGGGCAAGTGGTAATAGGAACCTGAGGGACAATTATTTCACACAGAGGGTGGTGGGTATATGGAATGAGCTGCCAGAGGAGGTAATTAAGGCAGGTACTATAACAACATTTAAAAGATTCTTGGCCAGATACATGAAGGTTTAGAAGGTGATGGCCAAATACCGGCACATGGACCATCTTGGGCAGCATAGACAGGTTGGGCCGAAGAGCCTGCTTCTGTACTGTTGTGTCTATGACTCAATAAGCATTGGATTTGGTCAATCCGTTCATTCCAAGTTGGAGAACATAATGGCATACTTTTTAAACAATACAATCAAGCATTAGTTTTGACATAAATCTGAGAACACTTGAACTCTGCACAAGTTATTCAACCTTGAACTGTAATGTCTTTCTCACTGTACTGGAAAGCTGAACAACACATCCTGTTCACGCTTGTGTTTGTTATTTAAGAACAATGAGAGCAGTTTTAATTTGTAATCATTTAGTAAAAGGTTAAGAGCTGCAATTGCACACATAGTATGCTTTCTGTCCCAGTTGGATCATCAGTCAAGGCATTCTTGAATTTAAAAACTGCAGCTGACAGCAAACCCGTGGTTCCCTTGTTGCTGGCAGAAGGTGAAAACGATATATTGTGTTGTCTTGACGCCTTTCAAGGACCAAAGACCTTTTCTCTTTGAGTCTTTCAAGGTGCTCTAGTTCTCACTGTCTGGTGGGGAAACTTGAAGACCGATGGTCCTATTCTCTCAAATGCAGCAATGCAATCTAAAAGCACCAACAGAGGCTGCATACCTCCACAACGGATGTAATGACAACCAGAAGAGGAATCACTCCACCCAAGTTTGTATGAAATCATATGCTTGGGGGAGGTTTTCAATCTTTCTCTCATTGGCAGACATCTGGTGCAAGTTGGTTTTAGGATTAAAAAAACAAAAAGGAAATTAACAGCAAAACAAAACTAAGACATTATTAGCTATTAGTATAATATAGTATTAAGTGCAACATAATGTGCCCTTTTTATGTACAAATAAGTTTTACCGGTACTCCACAGGGAACTATTCAGCCTGGAGATAATCTTTGCAGAAGAGGGAACAGCTCCGACAGGTAGCAAATGAAAATATAGTTTTGGGGGCAATTTGCTATATTGCAAGCTGTTTTTTCATCCTATTCCTTAATGCAATAATTTGCCTTCGCTGTTCATTTAAATTGAAGAAATAAAACACTTATTTAGTGCAGCTACCTTAACAAAATATACAATTTGCAAAGATTTTCTGAATTTCCAATTAATCTACATATCTTATCATTCTTATAAAAGTATGAGCAAAGGATTCATGTAACTATTTTCACATGAAGACATCTCCAATAATCATATTTGTCTTTGTACGTGACAAAATAAGTTTACTTTCACCTGATTTATTATTAAAGCTATTTATTTGGCACAATTCAGGGATGTTGTAATCATAATTGTCTTCAAGCAGGGAGATTAATCCAGTTGCAGTCACTGCTACCTGCCACTTGGACTGTCATTATCATTATCCTCCTCACTTCTTTCCCCTGTGGCCCCATAGCTTTTTTCAGATTCATACTATGGATTCCATTCATCTTGAGGCACAGTGGATGTGATCCTCACTGCAGAGCTCCGCCAAAATAAAAGCAGGGCACACTACCAACAACTGGACATGGACTAATGTGACCTCGCTAAAACCTTTAATTCTTATCAATCGGGAGGCACCGTGGAGCATCCTCCTCTAACTTGGCTGTGTGAAAATTTAGCTCATATTGTTCATGTCATTGGAGCAGGATTAGGCCATTCGGCCCATCGAGCTCTTTGTGTTTGTCTCATGGTCGCTTCCAAGCCGTGATCCTAAGGAATAGATCCACAACAGAACCAATCTTAATGCATAAGGTCATAAGTGAAAGGAGCAGAATTAGACCATTCGGCCCATTCGGAGTCTACTCCGCCATTCAATCATGGCTGATCTGTCTCTCTCTCCTAACTCCATTCTCCTGCCTTCTTCCCGTAACCCCTGATACCCGTACTAATCAAGAACCTATTTATCGCTGTGTATCTATCTCTGCCTTAAAAAGATCCATTGTCTTGGCCTCCACAGCCTTCTGTAGAGACTGAATGCAGACTGGCATCAAGCAAGGATGCATAAATGCCTGGTATCTGCTTCACTCATTGTTGCTGCAATGCTGTACCTCACCTTGAACAAGCTGGAGTGGAGCTAATCTGCAGCACCAATTGGAAACTCTTATTTTTCATATAGGAGAAGTTGTTTATCAGGAGCTGTGGTCAGATTGAAGATCAGTGAAAAATCCTATGATTCCAAAATGAGGTAGGGCTTTGAAGAGCATAGCGTGAGAGAGAGTGAAGCCACAAATCCACAACACAATTAGCCATGCTTGATGTGGTATGGCCTGCAGGGTTGTGGACTGTAAATTGGGAAATGGGATTAGTCTACCTGTTTGTGCTCTGAATTTCTTTATTTCCACAACAAAATATCAGATTATAATTGATTATTTTGAGATTTCTTCAGAGATTACTGGGTATATGAACTCTTGTTCCTTTCAATCCACAGTCTGTAAAATAAAAAAACTAACCTTTCAATAAAACACTGACCTTTTTCCTTTTATGCTCTTTAATGCATTTTCTTGATTTCAAAGCTTCAGATGGAAAAGCACCAGATGCATATGTTTCCTGTAACAGCCCAATCAATATCTCAGCAACAGCTTGAGGTTAGACTGTGCTCACAAGTACTCTGTGATGAACAAGAGATTTCTGATGAAAGTAAACTTATTTTGTCACTTTACGAGGACAAGTGTGACTATTGTGTGAAATTCAGAGGTAACTTTCAAGACACTTGAGAGAATTTCAATCTAATTCGAAACATGAAAGACTCTATTTTACTTGCTCCTTATGAAATAAAATCTCTTTGTTTCGTGTCTGACAACAATAAGAGGAAGACCACAGAATACATTGAAGCACTTGAACTTAAACACAGATGGGTTTTATTAGTGGTTGTGGTTCTGATCACAGCACAAGCAGACGACACCACCGTAGTGGGCCGGATATCAAATAGTGACGAGATAGAGCACAGGAAGGAGATTGAGAAACTCCTAGCTTGGTGCCAAGACACCAACCTTTCCCTCAATGTCAGCAAGATAAAGGAGATTATGATCGACGTCAGAAAGCGAAGCGGTACACATACCACAGTATACATTGACGCCGCCGAAGTAGAGATGGCTGAAATATTCAAGTTCCTAAAAGTAAATATCACCAGCAACTTATCCTGGACCAGCCACATTGAAGCCATGGCCAGGAAAGCACAGCAACACCTCTACTTCCTTCGAAATCTTAGGAAGTTCGGCATGTCCTCAACAACTCTCACCAACTACTACAGAAGCGCCATAGAAAGCATTTTTATCAGGATGCATCACAGCTTGGTTTGGGAGCAGTTCCATCCAAGACATTGCAGAGAATTGTGGACGCAAGCCAGATCATCACACAAACCAACCACCCTTCCATAGACTCCATCTACACTTCACGCTGCTTCAGCAAGGCCACCAGCACAATCAAGGACGAGTCTCACCCCGGATACTCCCTCTTCTCCCCTCTCCCATCAGGCATGTGTGAAAACGCACACCTCCAGATTCAGGGACAATTTCATCCCAGCTGTTATCAGGCGACTGAATATTCTTAAGATAGACACAAAATTCTGGCGTAACTGGAATCCCTCTCTCCAGAGATGCTGCCTGTCCCACTGCGTTACTCCAGGTTTTTGTGTCTATCTTAGGTTTAAACCAGCATCTGGAGCTCCTTCCTACACAATTGAATATTCTTACCAGCAACTAGAGAGCGGTCCTGACCTACATTCAACCTCATTGGACAACTTCGACTATCTTTAATCAGACTTTACTGGACTTTATCATGCACTAAATATTATTCCCTTTACTCTGTATCTGTGCACTGTGGGCGGCTTGTTTATAGTCTTTCAATTGACTGGATAGCCCCAAAATTCTGATCTTATTCAGATTCAGATTGGTTCATTGTGTTGTGTGTGGGGGGGGGGGGGGGAGAAAGGAAGGGGTGGAGATGGTAGGCTATGTGGGGGAGCTGGGAAGGAGGGAGAAAGCAGGGTCTACCTGAAATTAGAGAAGTCAATGTTCGTACCGCTGGGGTGTAAACTACCCAAGCGAAATATGAGGCCTCACTCTGGCAATGGAGGAGGCCCAGGACAGAAAGGTCAGATTCGGAATGGGAGGGGGAATTGAAGTGCTGGGCAACCGGGAGATGAGGTTCGTTAGTACGGACTGAGCGGTGGTGTTGGGCGAAGCCTACGCTTGGTCTCGCTGATGTAGAGAAGGTGACACCTACGACAGCGGATGCAATAGATGAGGTTGGAGGAGGTGCAGGTGAACCTCTGCCTCACCTGGAAAGACTGTATGGGTCCTTGGATGGAGTTGAGGGGGGCGGTAAAGCGACAAGTGTAACATTTCCTACGGTTTCAGGGAAACGTATCAGGGGAGGGGGTGGTCTGGGTGGGAAGGGACGAATTGACCAGGGAGTTACGGAGGGAACGGTCTCTATGGAAAGCAAAAAGCAGAAGTGATTGAAAGAGTGGTTGGTTCAGGAGTCCGGGAGCAGTGGGGGGAAAAGCTGTTCGTAGATGTGGATGTCTGGGCTTTCAAGCTAGTGCGTCCTCTCCCAGAGGTAGAAGAGAGAACAGGGAATGGCCAGGATCACAGATGTCCATGACAAGAGAGTTAGATATAACTCTTAGGGCTAAAGGAATCAAGGGATATGGGGAAAAAGCAGGAATTGATTTTGTGAATGAATGAAAATACTGATTTTGGATCGAAGGGCCGAATGGCCTACTCCTGCACCTATTTTCTATGTTTCTATGATACTTCCAACCTTCCTGATTCAACACACCATGAAGATGGAAGGAAGTGCTGAGCCTGTGATGGACTGGGCTATGTAAACCATTCTCTGCAGGTTCAAGTAGCCAACAGCAAAGCAGTTGCCACACCATGAGATGCATCCCATCGGAATACTTTCTGTAGCACAATTTTGAAAGTTCCAAAGAATCCTTGTGGACATGTAAAGTCCACGGATGCCTATTAAAGTAAATATGCTTTAATAATCCCTTCAGTGTGAAGGGACCAGGTTAGGTTGCTGGTGATATGGATAAACATGAAGCTGTCAACTGTTTCTACAGCAATACTGTTGATAAAATCAGGGTTGTGTTCATCCCATCACTTCCTTAGCTCAAGAACCAACTTTTTCATCTTGTTAAAGTTAAGAGCAAGGTCATTGTTCTGACACCATGACAGAAGGTTTCCAATCTCTCTTTCCTGTAGTCCTTCTCATAGCTGTATTGATCTGGCCAACTATAATGGTATCATCGGTGAGCCTTAAGATTGAGTTGGTGCTGATCTTGGCCATGCAGTAAGGGATGTGCAGGTAGCAGAGCAATTCTAACCATCTGAAGTCTGTCGGTCAGGAAATCCAGATGCCAGTTGCAAATGGAGGCCTGGAAACCATGGTCCAGGTGTTCAGAGATGAGGCTATTCAGTATTATGGTGGAGAAGGCTGACCTGCAGTCAAAGAATAGCATCCTGCCATAGGTGGCTTCTTCTTGCATATGGCGTGCACAGCCTAAAGTTGTCGGACAACTTGTTCTATTTGAGTTTATTTGATTGTGCACGCCGGGTTGATTGCATTTGTCAAAACAGGGCGGACCACGTGAAGGTTGCAATCTCCCACCCCTGCCATAGGTGGCACTCCATTTATACAGGATATGAAAGGGTTCATGCATACTTCTGGTCAGTAAAACTGCAATCTGATTCCACCCTGACTAGTAAAGGTCAATTTAAACTAATCTGGTTCAATTCATTTGGATTTTGTCTGTGATCTTGAATATAAGAAAGAAGGCGTGAAAGAACTTCCTGTTCCAAAAAATTGGCAGAACATGGAAGAAATCAGCTCCACAGTTTTTCTCCCGCAATAGAATATTAGCAGCTGTGTATTCCGAGAGGTTGCCAAAAGATCTGCTTTTGAAATAGTCTCATTGGTTGATATTGATCTGACCAAACTTTCTGAATGTCCATTTACGAGGATGGATCTCATCTCTGATGAAAAGCATTCACTCTGAAACTGCACAATAACCGGTCTTATATCTGGCAAGTCTCTACAGCTTTGATAATGTACATGCTAAGTCTGTGGCACACTGAGTAGAGACTGCAGAAATGACAACATTTGTTCGGAATTAAACCACATATTCACAATTTTTCAGATTCTTTCCATTTTGCTTTAGAAGTGAACTTCTTCTTTCGTGTGGCGTGCACAGCCTAAAGTTGTAGGACAACTTGTTCTATTTGATCTTCCGTTTGTGCACGTCGAGTTGATTGCATTAGTCGAAACAGGGCGGGCCACGTGAAGGTTGCAATCTTCCACCCCGGAAGTGTACAATGACTTCCAGAAAAGCAAATAAAAATACTCGGTGTACAATTAGGTCACCATTTTAAATTCACAGTTGCGTCAAGACCATTATTCATCTTGCTAACAGAAGGGGTGGAAATTGCTTGTGAAATTGAAAGTATGTTTATCTCTTTGAGACCACAACTTTATGGTGTCTATCTTGATACGAGCAAACTCCTGAAATATAGAACATGATCAAAGGACACATAACAGCTGGAGTAACTCAGCAAGTCAGGGAGCACCTTTGGAGAAAAGGAATAGGTAGCGTTTCAGATCGAGACCAAAGCTGCTAAACAGAAATAGTCTAATGAAGAGCATTGATAACTTGTATTGAGGGTTGACTTAATTGCTTTTTCGGATTGAGATAATTTAGCTCATTGTAAAGTAAAATTAAAATTATGAGCAGATTTGTCTGCTTACCTAAGGATGGATGTCCTTGATTTTGAGAATGTGCAGTGAATGTTGATCAGGCGGATTCCTGGGATGACAAGACTGTTTTATGAGGAGAGATTGGGTCAGTTAGGGGTATGTTCACTTGCGATCTGAGGACTGAGAGGAAATCTCAATGACATAGGCAATTAGCAGTCAAGATGCAGGAAAGATGAGGGGTCACGCATGTAGATATATAAGGCAAAACATTTAGGACTGAGGAGATATTTCTTCACTTAAAGGATGATGGAATTGCGGAGTTCTACGCCACAGAAGAAGATGAAATCCAAGCCACTGCATGTATTTAAGAAAGAGCTAGATAGATTAGAAGGTACAGAAGATTTCAAGGGTTATGGGGAAAGAGTGGAAAAATGATATTAAGATATGATATTCAGTCAAGATTTTGTTGGGTGAAATGGGTGTAAAGGGCCATGTTGCCTATTTCTGATTCAAATTTTTAAGTTTCTATCCATTCCACACGGTCATACTTGGCATGAAAATCTTAACTGAAGAGTTACACTGTTTATCTTTTATGAGGTATCAACCCGAAAAGTCCCCCATTCCTTCTCTCCAGAGATGCTGCCATCATTTTCGGTCTACCATCGACTTTATGTGGAACTGCATTCAGAAATGAAGATCAACATTTACACTTTGCGTTAACTCAATATTTTGCAATAGTTTTTCGATCAATGCTAAAATTAGATGCTGAAAACATTAGATCCATTTAAACGTTAAGATTCTCTGTGCAGAAGGTCTGCTCTTACTCACAGCACAGATACAAACTACGAATTATTCTGGCAATTATGCTGCTTTGCCATTCGGTCACTGACATTGTCCTGTCCAGAGGAAACGTAAGTACACATATACAAAATTAGTCATGAACTCATTAGTCATGAACTAAAAGCAAGACACAAATTATTTCCTTTAAGTTGGAACAAATATTTAAGCATTATATCAAGATTAATTCCACAGATACTCACAAGGTCATAACTCTCTAAGACAATAATTTAAAAAAAATTCACTATGTTGCAATTGGGTTTTGTTTAACAAATGTGAGAAAAATAATCTGAAGGGCATGAGAAGAAGCAGAAGTGTGTAAGACGTAGCATGCCCGGGGAGATTTATTTAGTTACCGTTACCATTTGATAACAAAATTAGCCATGTAATGTTCACATTAATGATTAGTCATGTTTGTTGTCTAATTATCACATCTTCTGAAGTACCTCTGCTGATCTCCAACTTGACAGCATGAAAGAAGTAACATTGTCTGCCTAGAGTGTGAAAAGGACATTTGTTGTTGATCAAAAGCAGATTGAGTGACCTTAGTAATGTTAGAACACTAGTGTCCAAAAGAATAGTCATGTGGGTATAGGTGACATTTTTAGCATATTTCTTTAACATTTAGTTAAAGCTGATCTTCTCAAAATGTTCTTCAATACTCATCAGTATTTTTGTTCTTGAAGAGGAATCTTGTGATAAAAAAGTTATAGAATAATATCCCTTTGTTTTACTATTGCTGTGATAATTCTGCTGTAGTTTCAATGGCTGCAGATTTCATACAGTAGCTATTATTTATACTGTCTTGGTGAATGTTTAATTTTATAATAAAGGATATTTTTTGTGTTTCTAATTGTTATCTTCTGGCATTGACTTTCTTATCTGCCTCTTTACAAGACCAGAAAGTACGTCATGCCTTTGACCTGGCTTTCATTAATTTAGTCCTTTGGACTATTTTATAAAAAGTGGGAAGCTACAATTATTGATCAAATCTAATAGTTTATGAATGATTGTTCCATCCATAATTAATAAAGGATTCCTCTTGATAGAAGAGGCATGCTTTTAAATACATTATTTTTATAATGGGTAGGGTCACTGTGATTAAGTATGATCATTGACCAGTGATGGCTGATTAAGACTTTCTCCAAGCTTTGCATTCATCCTCTGACTGTGCATGAGTTACATGTTGGACTTGCACAAGGCGAGGGGAAAATTATCCCCTCAAGCTCATGTGTAAGAGAGTATCCATCTGATGAAATCACCGATTAATGAGATATTGAAATATAAATGCACAATATAGCACTAAATTAAAAAGCAAATCCTTTACAATGCAGTATATTTTCAAATTGCAATATATTAAATTCCAATTGTAAGTTTCCAGGCGGTTACTACATCTAGGGTTTTTAATATGTAGTTGCAGTTTATAAATCAAATAAAAGTCAAGATATTAACAATGCAATTTCACATGGGAAATAAAAGTAATTTTGATATGATCAATGTTTTCTTTCATTTGCAGCCCAGAAGGGAATTCTCCATCTCTCCCCTGATGTTTACCAAGAGATGGAAGCAAGTCGTAACAAGGCAGCTCCTACCATGAACTATTTGACACCTAAAGAAATAAATCAAGGATGTAGTTCATTCTTCAGCACTACAAGCAACACAGCAACAATTGCAAGGGAGCTTCTGTTGAATGGGACATCCCCAACCGCAGAAGCTATAAGTTTGAAAGGAAAAGCTCCAGCTTCCCCCTGTTCAGCAGTACAACCCTCTCAGCAGCTAGAGTACTTAGCCAGAATCCAAGGTTTTCAGGTGGGGAAAGTGAAACTGCCGAACAGTTAATATTTTCACATTTTAAAAAATCGTATGGTATGTTAAACCATGCACATAACTTTCTGCATTCCCTTTTATTTTGCATTGAGGCAAGATACCTATGTGTCCAACTGTGAAATATATTTAATGTTAACTGATTAAGATCAGGTTTAGCAAACATAACCACCACGTGGACCATTATCCTGCTTACTTTTTGTTCCCTCAGATCATCTTTCAACAGATGGTAAGTTTCAGGAAGTTGAATTTGAGAGAGATATTGAAAATTGATGTAAATTCCTTATTGATATACTATGAATTTAAATGAAAATTGATTAAACTATAGGCAAATTCGTAAGATTTCAGGCAAGACAAATCGGGAATCTTTCCACTCTTCAGCGATAGATGAAGGTTTATTTGTGTTTTAGCTTGTTTTTGATGAATAGCAGAACTTACTGCTTACATGACTATTGTAGTAATCGTACAATAGAAACAATGTTTAGTCTCACTTTTCTCTTTGCTCATGTGAAGACACAGATGTCTAATACATACCAATCCAGCAGCCCTATGGTATCAAATCCAATGTGTTATTATTTTAAGCCAAACTATCAATGTCAGCAGGCTGTTCAATCATAGAGGCCATTGGAACCAAGCCTTAATCTTTTCCTCACCCAACAGACAAACATATGTTCTTTCCAGCTGGAGCTCTCAGATTGTAGTTAGAGCAGGAATGTTAACTGATTCTTTTCGTCTTCCTATCCCAGGGTTTTTTTAGGGCCAATTGTTGCATTCCACCTGAGATAAGCTGACTCAGCACAGACCATAAATCAATCCAAATACAATTTGTTTTCTGTGCATGCTATTAAAGGAGTGCAGACTCCTTATCCAAATAAGCCATCAAAAGAATTTTACAACTCCCAGCATTTACAATTATGCATGCAATTTATTTAGAGATTTTATACTGACAGACTATTAAAGCTTTGTTACTCCTTTTCCTCCAATTGGCAAAATGTCTCAATAATCTTTAAACACGGTGCTACCAAGTTTCGAACTGTGAAGTAATATGATCAGAGATCAGTAAGGTTAAATGTAAAACAATGACATTTTTCCAGTAATATGAAAGCTGTTGAATGATGTGAATCATGTAATGTGTTAGTTCAGCACCAAAAGATCCTGCTAAGCAAAGAATGTTGATTTCTAGATTCTTAATTGTGTCATCAGTATTAACCTTCTTAAAGATCCGGCCTGCTGTCAATGTTCAAACTGCATTCTAAATTTAAACTATATGGCAAACATAGAGACACAGTTACACTTTTTTTCTCGTTTTATCATTGTGAGCAATTTCTCTGGCTCAGTAAAACACTAGATTGTCATGGTAAGAATTAATTTACAATGTGCATATACAGTCAATTCTTAATTCAGAGTCGCTTAATTTGTACGGTCCATTTATTCAACTGCTATTTACTGCAAAATGCCTGTGTTTAAATAGTGGATAATGTACTCAAGCAATAACAATTAACAGTAGATTACAAAGTCTTGTTAAGTTTGTCATTGATTTACCATTTTGTTTCATATTGTCCTTAATTAGCAATGTTATGGTAAATTGCTGATTGACACAGCTTTTTTTCTCATTACTTACAAGATTGTGAGCTAAGTATTTGGCTTGATTAAAGCATAGGCTCAGCCACCAGTTTTCCCAGATTTTTATAGTCAGCAGAAATAATGGCCTGGGAATTTGTTCTTACATCTAGCACATGATTGAAGACTTCCAGCATCTGCAAGGATAGGAAAAGCAACGGTGTTCCTCTGAAGAATCATGCAGAGGCTGAATCAGGAAGTCTAGTAAAATAAATTTAATGCAGTCAAATCATGTTGAGGATGAAACAAAGAAGAAAAAATTGAAAAGTTTTGACTTGCATTATATAATTATTTAAAATATTTTTAAAGCAATTAAAATTAGACAGTAAAGATGAAACAAGAGCTAGGGAGAAGGGAGGGTTAGGAACAAAATTACAGAGCCTCAGTCAACATTGGCTGAAGGCAATATTGCTAGTGATGAAGTGATTAAAATCGAGGATATTCAAGGCCAGAACTACAGGAACACATTTAGCATAGAAAGGGGTTGGACGTGATTACAAAGATGGGTATTTTCAAACAAGAATAAACGTTTTAAATTGAGATGGTTTTTTAATTGAGAACTACAGTGGGTTCGATGGTTGGCTGAACAGAACTGTGCAAATTGGGACAAAGGCCAAAGAGTTAAGGATGAGCTTTGCAAGAGGTAAAATAAGCCAGAAGTCAAAGGCGTTGGAACAATCAAGTTCAATGGCTATTTGTTTACATTTACAACTGGAACTATGATCCCCACCCATAGAGAAAAATCAGCAGTCCAATTCCTGCTTCTGCCTACTGCATCTCTGGAAATGCATATGAAATGAAGAGGTGATCCAGGCAATGATCCACTGTATGGGCAAAATGACCTGTTAATATCCACTAGGATATAACAGCAACTACTTTGTATGGAAGAGTTGCCAGCTGCAATGTGTCGTTAATCTTGGCGACTGGAGATAAAAATAGAAAGTCAGAGATGAAACAAATTTATTTATTTGCTGCAAACCTTTTTAAATATAATGTTATCATACAGTTGATGTTGTAGTCTATTGAGAATTGATTGCAGCAATGTTAAAAGCAAAGCTTATTTTATTCATTGTATGCACTTTGACAAAAAGGAAGATGAATAGTTTTGCATTCAATAATTTACCAAGGCTTTCTTGGTTACCATGTGTAGGAAAGAACTGCAGATGCTGGTTTAAATTGAAGGTAGACACAAAATGCTGGAGTAACTCAGCGAGAGAAGCAGCATCTCTGGAGAGAAGGAATGGGTGATGTTTTGGGTCGAGACCCTTCTTCAGACTAATGGGTGAAGTTTTAGGTCGAGACTCTTCTTCAGACTGTTACGATACAGTTGTGTATGGTTACCATACAGCCTAGCTGATAGAAAGCCAAATGGCATCCTTTCAAATAGTACGTTATAACAAGGGAAAACAACAGTGAACAATAGGCAAGTGCTTATGTGAACTTGATCATAGAGATATTTAGGATTATCTGGTGCAAGCTACAGGAAGTTATTGGTTCTGATAAAAGATGTAAAATACTACATTTGAATTGAAAAGTACTGTCTTTGCCCGATTTCTTGAATTTTACATGCCTCAGTGTTCTAAAATATAAAACTTGTGTTGGAATACCTCCTTGGGTTGCACTGAATAATCCTCAAGCTAAAGTTAACCCCTATCCGCAAATGTTGTACGTTGGGCCAGTGATCAAATGAGAAGCACACTGATTTGCAATGAGTCTCTTGAAAATATGTAAGTGCCACAACAATGAATAAACTACAAAAAAGCTTCAGTAAAACACCAAAGTTTATTTTCTAATTCATAAGCAGAAACCACATGGTACAGCAGAACATTTTTGTTTGAAAAAAAAAGTAAGTATATTAAAATAACCAGTTGAGAATACATTGCTCACTGTCTGGGTGAAATGACAATTACTTGCATTTACGTGGCATCTTTACATTGGAGAAAAAATGTAGGATGCCAAATAGTGGAAACTAGGATCAATGGCAAAACACAGTGCCAAAGAGAGACTCATCTTGTTAGACCTTTAGTATACGGGTGACTTGGATTCTAGGCCAATATAAGAAATCTGGATTGCTTTCTAAAATTAAACATAATATTTTCAATTTGAATGGCCCTGAATCAAAACCTACCCTGTTTATTTTCTAGATGAATGAAAAGCTCTGGTTTGATCTCCTAACATCATTTTATATCTTGAAGATAAATGAACTCAATATTAAGTTTATATAAATTATGTATAACTCTAATTACAACAATCCATATAATTAATTAATTAGGAGTGGATAATATGATTCATTGAAATAATTAATATGATTACAATATTAATTATATATAACTCCATATTAACTCAACTGATTTTAGAAATAAATTTGCTGAAATAAGAAATCTCACAGTTTAGTGACTGGAGGCACAAGCATGATTGAGAAAAAAGTTCTAAGTGACCATGAGCCCCCCCCCCCCTTCAGTGGAACAGCCGTCTTACATTATTTTATGAACTACTATGTGGATAGTGACACCTCGCTTCAAGTACTTTTGTGTTCACAGTGCTTCTTGTTAGGGAAAATTGAGACTAAAATGAAGATCAATGTGAATAATGCCAATATGTTGATTTTATACATTTATTCACCTGCCAACATTTGACTATGTAGATAAATTAAGATAGTAATGTTTTCCTGGAAGCTTCACAGCAACTTTCTCAAACATAGTTTGATAACCGATATTATCAAACATTACCAACTATAGACCTTAAATTGCCACGGAATTTAATTGAAAAAGTAAGTGTTTAATGAGCATCCTAAAACATTGAGACTTTAGGCAGAATATTGCAGAACTATAGACAATAGGTGCAGGAGTAGGCCATTCGGCCCTTCGAGCCAGCACCGCCATTCAATGTGATCATGGCTGATCATCCCCAATCAGTGCCCCGTTCCTGCCTTCTCCCCATATCCCCTGACTCTGCTATCTTTAAGAGCCCTATCTAGATCTCTCTTGAAAGTATCCAGAGAACCGGTCTCCACCGCCCTTTGAGGCGAGAATTCCACAGACTCACAACTCTCTAAAACTAAAGCTCCTGACACCTGAAGTCATGGTAAAATTACAAATTAGTAGGCTGGAAATGTAAGAGCCCAAATGAGAAACTAAGACTATTAAAACTGAGGGATTGCATAATAAGTAGCCAGTAGATAAACGCAAAATGCTGGAGTAACTCAGTGGGACAGGCAGCATCTCTGGATATAAGGAATGGGTGACATTTCAGGTCAAGATCCTTCTGAGTTGTTAAGAGTGAGGATCAGCTCCACTAGGCAGAGGGGAGTGTTGGTGGAGGGAAATTGGCTGGTTCTGCAGTTGAGGAAGAAAAGGAGGGCTATTTAAGGCGTTCCTAGTGGGAATGGAAGTGTAGAGGACTGAGCATCCATAGTAAAGATGAGGGAGTGGGGGCCTGGAAAAGGGAAGTCATTGAAGAGGACGGGCATGTGAGATGTCTTGGACATGGGTAGGGAGGGATTGGACTGGGGGGGGGGGGGGGAGAGATAGGATGGAGGCAGGGTATGTGGAAATGAATTCAGTGGGACAGGAGCAGGCAAAAACTATGGGTCTGCCAGGGCAGTTCTGCTAATGGATTTTGGAGAGAAGGTAAAACCGGGTCGTGCGGGGCTGGGGAATGATAAGGTTGGAGGCTGTGGAGGGCAGACAACCGGAAGAGTTGCTGCCTCACAGTGCCACAGACCCGGGCTCTATCCTGACTATGGGTGCTGGCTGTACGGAGTTTGTACGTTCTCCCTGTGATCACATGGGTTTTCTCCTGGTGCTCTGGCTTCCTCTCACATTCAAAAGACATACAGGTTTGTAGGTAAATTGGCTTCTGAAAAGTGTCTCTAGTGTGTAGAATGTAAAGATGACTGAGGAAAAGAAGAGTTGGGACTGTGAGATATGGAACATTGCAGTTGTTGGAAATCTGAAATAAAAAAGTATAACCCAGTAAATCATCCGCAATTGTAGTGAAAAAAACTCGTCACTTTACAGGTTCTGACATAAAGTGACAAGGTTGATTATCCAAAGTTGTCGAATTCAGGTGTGAGGTGTTGCACTTTGGTATGTCAAACCAGCACAGTAAATGGTAGAGCCCTGGATAGTGTTGGAGCACACCGAGATCAAGGAGTACAGGTGCATGGTTCCCTGCAAGTGCCTGTTCAGATGAACTGTGTTGTGAAGAAGGTGGTTGGCATATTTGCCTTCATTGAGAAGCATATTGAGAATAAAAGGTGTGACATCAGGATACAGCTGTAGAAATCATTGACAAGTACTGTATGTAGTTCTGGTCATCCAACTATAGGAAGGATGTGTGTAGGCAGAAACTGCAGATGTGCAGGAAAGAACCGCAGATTCTGGTTTAAATCGAAGGTAGACACAAAATGCTCAGCAGAACAGGTAGCGTAGAAGGAATGGGTGACGTTTCGGGTCGAGAACCTTCTTCAGATCATTACGTTTTAAAGGGTGCAAAGCATATTCACCAGGAAATTGCCTGGACTTGCGAGCTTGAGTTTGTAGGGAGAGGCTGGATAGATTGGGTCTTTTTTCTCTGGCGCACAGGAGGCTGAGGGTTGTCCTAAATAAAGTGTACAAAATCAGGTGGTGCACGGATAAAGTGAACGCTCACGGTCTTTTTCTCAGAGTAGAGAATTCTAAAACTAGAGGGAATAGGCTTAAGGTGAGAGGGAAGAAATTTACGAGGGACCTTGGGCAACTATTTCACTCAGAGGGTGGTCCATATCTGGAATAAGCTGCCAGAGGAAGCTATAGGAGTGGATACAATTATAACTGTCAAAAGACATTTGGACAGATATATGGTTAAGAATATGTGCTAAATGTGGGCAAACGGGACTCATCCTGAATGTCAACTTGGTTGGGCCTGTTTCCATGATGTGTAGCTTTGTGACTCAATATTGAGACGGTAATGTGCCTGGATGGAAGGAGTGATGTTCCTCAAGCTTATGCTGGGTATTGTTGGAACATTATAACCAGCCAAATGTGGAGAGATCAAAGTGAACGTGTTATCTTTTACTGAAGATTCCCAGCTCAAAATTATTCTATATCGATACCATATGAAATTCCACCTTTCAAAAGACAATAGACAATAGGTGCAGGAGTAGGCCATTCGGCCCTTCGAGCCAGCACCACCATTCACTATGATCATGGCTGATCATCCACAATCAGTACCCCGATCCTGCCTTCTCCCCAGGGTGGTGAAGCCTCGCGATGGCGACGATGCCTCGCGGGTCGACCCGTGGTCGATGAGAGCGTGGAGAACCACCATGAGGGGGGAGGGGAAGAACAATGGAGGACGTGGCGCGGGGGACCGCCGTGAGTGGGGAGGGGAAGAACAATGGACAATGGGGGGGGGGGACAAAGGACAATGGGGACCCGGCGAGGGGGAACTGCTGTGGTGGGGGGGAGGGGGGACACAAGGGGGAGCCGGCGTGCTTTGTAACTTTGTCTGCGCCGTAGATGGCTGCTATCTGTACACATTGTGTATGCAAGCAAAGAATCTCCTTGTGCTTAGTCACATGTGACAATAAAGTATTCCTATTCCTATCCGTTGACTCCACTATCTTTAAGAGTTCTATCCAACTCTCTCATGAATGCATCCAGAGAATTGGCCTCCACTGCCTTCTGAGGCAGAGAATTCCACAGATTCACAACTCTCTGTGTGAAAAAGTACTTCCTCATCTCCGTTCTAAATGGCTTACTCCTTATTCTTAAACTGTGGTCCCTGGTTCTGGACTCCCCCAATATTTCCTTCCTCTAGCGTGTCCAATCCCTTAATAATCTTATATGTTTCAATAAGATTCCCTCTCATCCTTCTCAATTCCAGTGTATACAAGCCCAGTCGCTCCATTCTTTCAACATATGACAGTCCCGCCATCTCGGGAATTAACCTCGTGAACCTACTCTGCACTCCCTCAATAACAAGAATGTCATTCCTCAAATTTGGAGACCAAAACTGCACACAATACTCCAGGTGTGGTCTCACGAGGGCCCTGTACAACTGCAGAAGGACCTCTTTGCTCCTATACGCAACTTCCCTTGTTATGAAGGCCAACATGCCATTCGCTTTCTTCACTGCCTGGTGTACCTGCATGCTTACTTTCAGTGACTGATGAACAAGGACCCCCAGATCTCGCTGTACTTCCCTTTTTCCCAACTTGACACCATTCAGATAAAAATCTGCTTTCCTGTTTTTGCCACCAAAGTGGATAACCTCACATTTATCCACATTAAACTGCAACTGCCATGCATCTACCCACTCACCCAACCTGTCCATGTCACCATGCATCATCATAGCATCCTCCTCACAGTTCACACTGCCACCCAGCTTTGTGTCATCTGCAAATTTGCTAATGTTACTTTGAATCCCTTCATCTAAATCATTGATGTATATTGTAAATCGTTGCGGCCCCAGCACCGGGCCTTGCGGTACCCCTCTGGTCACTGCCTGCCATTCTGAAAGGGACCCGTTAATCCCCACTCTTTGTTTCCTGTCTGCCAACCAATTTTCTATCCATGTCAGTACCCTACCCCCAATACCATGTGCTCTAATTTTGCCCACTAATCTCCTATGTGGGACCTTATCAAATGCTTTCTGAAAGTCCAGATAAATTATATCCACTGGCTCTCCCTTGTCCATTTTCCTAGTTACATCCTCAAAAAATTCCAGAAGATTATTCAAGCATGATTTCCCCTTTGTAAATCCATGCTGACTCGGACCGATCCTGCTACTGCTATCCAATTGTGCCGCTATTTCATCTTTTATAATTTACTCCAGCATCTTCCCCACCAGCGATGTCAGGCTAACTGGTCTATAATTCCCTGTTTTCTCTCTCCCGCCTTTCTTAAAAAGTGGGATAACATTAGCTACCCTCCAATCCACAGGAACTGATCCTGAATCTATAGAACATTGGAAAATGATTACCAATGCATCCACGATTTCTAGAGCCACTTCCTTAAGTACACTGGGATGCAGACCATCAGGCCCTGGGATTTATCAGCCTTCAGTCCCATCAGTCTACCCAACAACATTTCCTGCCGAATGTGAATTTCCTTCAGTTCCTCCGTCACCCCACATCCTCTGGCCATTAGTACATCAGAAAGATTGTTTGTGTCTTCCTTCGTGAAGACGGATCCAAAGTACCTGTTCAACTCGTCTGCCATTTCCTTGTTCCCCATAATAAATTCGCCCTTTTCAGTCTTCAAGGGTCCTACTTTGGTTTTTAACTCATTTTTTTCTCTTCAAATACCTAAAGAAGCTTTTACTATCCTCCTTCATATTCTTGGCTAGCTTACCTTCGTACCTCATCTTTTCTCCCCATATTGCCTTTTTAGTTATCTTTAAAAGTTTGCTCTTTAAAAGTTTCCCAATCCTCTGGCTTCCCGCACATCTTTGCTATGTTATACTTCTTCTCTTTTATTTTTATACTGTCCCTGACTTCCCTTGTCAGCCACAGTCGCCCCTTACTCCCCTTGGAATCTTTCTTCCTCTTTGGAATGAACTGATCGTGCACCTTCTGTATTATTCCCAGAAATACCTGCCATTGTTATTCCACTGTCATCCCTGCTTGGGTATCTCCTCCCTCATGGCTCCGTAATCCCCTTTGTTCAACTGTAATACTGACACTTCAGATTTTCCCTTCTCCCTCTCAAATTGTAGATTAAAACATCATATTATGGTCACTACCTCCATATGGCTCCTTTAGCTCGAGTTCCCTTATCAAATCCAGTTCATTACACAACACTAAATCCAGAATTGTCTTCTCCCTGGTGGGCTCCAGTACAAGCTGTTATAAGAATCCATCATGGAGGCACTCCACAAACTCTCTTTCTTGGGGTCCAACACTGACCTGATTTTCCCAGTCTACCTAGATGTTGAAATCTCCCATAACAACCGTGGCATTACCTTTACGACATGCCAATTTTAACTCTTGATTCAACTTGCACCCTATATCCAGGCTACTGTTTGGGGGCCTGTAGATAACTCCCATTAGGTTTTTGCCCTTACAATTCCTCAGTTCTATCCATACTGACTCCACATCTCCTGATTCTCTGTCATTCGCAGGGGACTGAATTTCATTCCTCGCCAACAGAGCTACCCCACCCCCTCTGCCCACCTGTCTGTCTTTTCGATAGGACGTGTACCCTTGAATATTCCTCCCTAGTCCTCTTGCAGCCATATCTCTGTAATTCCCACAACATCATACATGCCAATTTCTAACTGAACCTCAAGCTCGTCCACTTTATTTCTTATACTTCGCACATTCATATACAACACTTTAACTTTGGTATTCACCTCCCCTCACACACTGGCCACTATTGGCCCTGACCTTACTCTCTTATCCCGTCTCGAACTTTCCTTCCCATTAATTCGGGAGTCTTTTGTAACTTTTCCTGTCCTCACTTCCCCTTTAACTCCATCTTTATACTCCCAATTTGTCAATCCCTCCCCCCCACTATTTAGTTTAAACCCATACGTGTAGCCCTAGCAAACGTGCCTGCCAGAACGTTGGCCCCCTCCAGTTAAGGTGCAATCCGTTCCTTTTTTACAGGTCACCCCTACCCCAGAAGAGATCCCAGTGGTCTATAAATCTAAACCCTTGCTCCCTGCACCAACCCCCCAGCCACACATTCAGATCCCCATCTCCCTGTTCCTGCCCTCACGAGCACAAGGTACTGGAAGCAATCCAGAGATAACCATCCTAGAAGTCCTGCTTTTCAGTCTTCTTCCTAACTCTCTAAACTCGCGTTGCAGAACCTCCTTCCTCTTCTTCTCGATGTCGTTTGTGTTCACGTGCACAACTGCCGGCTGTTCACCTTCCCTTTCGAGGATGTTCTGAAGTTGGTTCGTGATATCTTGAACCCTGGCACCAGGGAGGCAACAGACCATCCTCGAGTCTCACCTGCCGCCACAGAATCTCCAGTCCGCACCTCGGACTTTGAAGTCACGCACCACTATAGCTCTGCCCGACGTCGGTCTCGCCAGTCGAGTATCATCGCTAGGATTGGAGCCACCGACCTGACCGCCGCTCGGACTGGAAGCGTCTTCTGCCCCGACAGCTCCCAAGTTTTCATTATTGGATTCACATTTTGGATTCACATGATTACACGCAGTTCATTGTTTTTTGATTTCTGTTCTCTTTGTACTCTACTATCTATGCATTGGTACTGCCATGCTCTTGACTCTCTCCAATCGCATCTACATTCTCTTACCTCAATGTAATCGTGGTACATTGTAATCATGGTACATTTCATACTCCATTTCATTTTCCTTTGAAATGTTGCTTTAATTTTATATCCCACCCCCACTCTGACCTCTCTCCTCCTCTCTCTCTCTCTCTCTCTCTCTCTCTCTCTCTCTCTCTCTCTCTCTCTCTCTCTCTCTCTCTCTCTCTCTTTCTCTCACTCTCTCTCTCTCTTTTGTTCCTTACATTGTACTGACAAAACCAATTCATGCCCAGGGAATAGCCTCTGATCTTCCGATTTGACACCCATCAGTCCTTGGGATTTAACAAGAAGACCCCATTTCCAGTTTATATCCAGACGTGTCATGCCTGATGAAAGATCATCATTAACTTTGTTTTTCTCTTTCCACAAATGCGGCCTGCCCTGCGGGTTTTTCTTGCATGATTTTTTTTGGGGGGGTACTCAGCAACTGCAGTCTTCTACATCTCACAGGTCTGGCATTGATTTGTTTTTCCATCTCTTGCGTCCTCATTCATTTCTTGCCATTTGCATTGCCTCCAGGCAGATGAGTTGCAATTAACAAGTCTTCAAAACACTCTCTCATTTGCTAGTCCCAGCACTTGAATCGTTCAGTTTCTGTTGGCCCTTTGTTCTCTCCCCACCTCCCTTCTGTGCACCTCAAGGAAAACTTATCTTCAAACTTCTGATGAAAGTTCTGATGAAAGCTGGTGAAATGTGGTTGAACTTTTTTCTCCTCAGATGCCACCTGACTATTGGGTGCAATTCTCGCATTTTTTGTTTTGTTTTATGTGTTTTTTTCTTTTTTGCTTCAATTTTGATGACTGCCAATCCAAAGACTGAAAAGATCAAAAAGGATTATTTTGAAGTTGTGATGAGAGTTTTTGGCGTGAACGTATGGCAACTACTTTCAGATGATTCTAGCAAAAAAATGTGAGAAAGTGGAGACAATCAAGAGAGGTCTTTTGGGATGACGGACATTCTGTGAACCTGCAAAGAGTAGCCATTATTGGCAATTGTCAGACAATTGGATAGATAAAAATAGATCCATCCAGCCTCATGGATCATGTACAGATCCATGCAGCTGGATGACGGTGAAGGCGTTTTGGAAGAAGGATCAATTGGGTGAATTGTGATCATCGCGAGTGTTTTTTAAAACAGTTAATGCAGATCTAGCAGATGTATAAAACATGATCTTTATTAAATACACATGTTGCTCTTGTATGTGGATGTCTTCTGCAGATCTGGAATTTTGTAATCCCTGCAGAATGTGACTGAAGTCTTACATCCAGTTGTTTCCAACTATATAGGATTAAATTGTACACTGCACTATTCGTTATGCCTGCACGATGATTTCTGAATTATTACCAGAAATTTTCATTGTTACTGAAATGCGTTTATGGAAAAAAAGTACCATTTGTAGCTTTTTTGTTGTTGTAGAATGTTTTGAAGCTTACAATGTTTTGACGGTTTTGTATGAAAAATTCGGCCCTGGACTTTTTTCTCCTGCTTATATCGACAATAGTATTTTAATGTTGTTTTACATTGATTATTTTATTTCCAGAGAGTAACAATGATCTTACTAACACCAGTAGTTTGGGCAATTTGATATGCTTTCGAAGAATTTCCTGTCTGTTTCATGAGCATCTGCATTTGTGTGTGCTGCTGCAAAAGGAATTTTGATCAATTAATTTTCTTCTTGGCTTGTGCATTGGAATGCGATTATCTTCTACATCATAATCCTCCTGAGGAATAATACTATGTAGCCATTAATTGCTGTGTATATAATCTCTAATTTTTTTACCACCATATTAGTATAAACATGTTTTTCCCTCCTGTTCTTTGATTCCTTATAATGTTATTGGCCTTGCAAACTTCTAAAGTGTTTTTCCCTATGGCACAGCATTAAGAAATACTCAATGTGCATCAATGGCATAAAGTTAGGCATGGCGATCACCATCTTATGAGCAAACAACTGCTTGTGGTTGTGCTGAATATTACTGGTTTATTTAACTCAATATGTTTGACATTGATTTTAATTGAGTAGATTAGCTGTGAATATGTATTGTCTCTTTATCAAATGCAGGCAGTCTGGCTCAGTACTAATATTGCTCTGAGAAATTGTAATTTCTGGATCAAAAATGAATAACAAAACTTAAGCACTATACACATAGCATTCTGCATTCCCAGGACCTTTGTTCTCATCAGCAGTATAAACTGCAATGGCTTGGCCTTTGTTTCACTAATTAATTATACGGACTCACTGCTGAACACAATGTGGACCGGTGGTTGCTTTCTGCATTGCCGCACCCAAGAAATGGGACGTACTTGCAACTGCATGCAAGTTTAAAGTGGAAATGCACACAGTGTTCTTAAAAATGAAATGTATTAATAAAGATGGACACAAAATGCTGGAGTAACTCAGCGGGTCAGGCAGCATCTCTGGAGAAAAAGGATGGGACACTTTTGGGTCGTGTCGAGACACTTTTTGCGTCCCGACCAGAAACGTCACCCATCCTTTTTCTCCAGAGATACTGCCTGTCCTGCTTAGTTACTCCAGCACTTTGTGTCCATCTTTGGTATACCATCATCTGCAGTTCCTTTCTACACAAAAATAAAGTATTCAATTCAATTCAATTCAATTCAATGTATTAATAAAACATAACAATAACATAACTTAGACACTCCTCCAGAATGACTTGTTTCCACTTTGTGGATTCTAAAGTGGCTCATAAGACCAATGTGAGAGCCACAGACATTTCCACTGATGGGGTAGGAGGTGTGTGTGAGTGTGTTGGAAGTTTTTAAGATGATGTGAGTTTTTCCACTGCACACGCACAGTTTTTGTGTGGTCCACATTTTCCAGGATCTAGCTATGAACCAGTTATTGGCAGGGAACAACATGGTCCAGCTGGGGTAGATTCCTGGATGATTCTTATCTTGCAGATGTTGAATATAAAACCAATCCTCTTGTATGCTTTGGTTTATAAGTCGATGTTGGTTTTGAGCTTGGCTGTCAAATGTGTGCGATTGCCAGCACTGGAGTGTGCACAATGGAGGTTCAGGTGACCTTGGTTCTGGACTGCAGTGGCTGTCGCATGAACAATCCTGCCATTAGTTCTGGAGATTACCTCCAATCCTGCGGGAAATTGACGATGAAGTGCAATTCTGCATTGTGAAAGAATGAGAAAAGTAATGGGACAAGGATGCAGCCTTTACTGAGAGTCGCTATGCTGTATTCTCACTCGTTCATGTAAAGCTTGCATTGCCATGAATGATCAAGTGTAAAATGGATACACGTTTCTGTGGGCAGCTAAATTTGAGGGGGATATTTCACAGTACATTCCAAAAGATGGTGTCAAATGCTTTGGTGAGATCAAATATGGCCTTCCCATTGTTGTGCTGCTAACTGCATTTTAATTGTTGCACAGTGAAGATCTCCTCCTGTGTCCCTCAACCACCACCCCCCAAATGCCAGAAAAGTCTCCAGAGTGAGGGCTATTTGGGGCACTGAGAGGTGGTGGCTGAGAAAGACATTGGTGATGACTTTCACTGTAGCACTAAAAGGCAGCACTTTGATTCATCTTTCTTTGCCTGAAGGCACAGGAAATCGTCTCTCAAGTAGTTGTCACATAATTCTCCAAAACTCCCCTTAAATGACCGTTAAACAGAATTGAAGAGTCATATTGTGAGCTCAGAAGTGGTTCTTTGCTCTGTTTTCATTGTTACCTGAACAACTTTTGCCAAGCTGACACATGACATAAAGCATCAGTAACATTAATGAATACAAGGTAGACAAAAATGCTGGAGAAACTCAGCAGGTGAGGCAGCATCTATGGAGCGAAGGAATAGGACTACCTGAAATTGGAGGCCAATGTTCATACCGCTGGGGTGTAAACTACCCAAGCGAAACATGAGGTTCTGCTCCTCCAATTTGTGGTGGGACTCACTCTGGCCATGGAGGAGGCCCAGGACAGAAGGGTCGGATACGGAATGGGAGGGGGAGTTGAAGTGCTTCTTCTTCTTGCGTGTGTCTTTTAGACCTGCAGCTCCGTTGAGGCGAGCCAGGCCAACATGTCATCGTCCAGGTCAATCAGACCTCGTTCACCATTCGGTGGCCGGTGTTTGGGGCAACTGGTGACGATGTGCTCCACTGTCTGTGTTGGGTCCCCACACTTGCAGGAGGCGCTGTCCACGAGGCCCCACCTCTTCATTGCTACTCCATAGCGTCCGATGCCTGTCCTCAAGCGGTTGAGTGTTGTCCGCTGCTTTCGGGGCAGGTCCTGGCCAGGGACGTCCATGGGGTCATCGATGTAATGGTGTAGCCTAGATGGTTCCGCTGACTTCCACTGGTCTCTCCATCTCGTCTTGACCCAGGCGGCCTTAGAACCGTCAGCCGGTGTTGTGCAGAGCAGCTCTTGGGCTTGTGTGGCAAAGGGGTGCCGTGACTTGAGGCGCACTTGTCGTGGTGTCTCTGTGACGATCTGATGGAGGAGGTGGGATTCACTGGTCTGTGCCTTTCGAGAGAGGGCCAGCGTGGCTGCTTCTCGTCAAGTTGAAGTGCTGAGCCACCGGGAGATCGGGTTGGTTAATGCGGACTGTGCGGAGGTGTTGGGCGAAGCGATCGCCAAGCCTGCGCTTGGTCTCACCGATGTAGAGCAGTTGACACCTAGAGCAGCGGATGCAATAGATGAGGTTGGAGGAGGTGCAGTGAACCTCTGCCTCACCTGGAAAGACTGCTTGGGTCCTGGAATGAATGCAAGAGCATTTTATCCCATGTGCACAGTTTCCATTTAGGTTTCCCCTTTCCTTTAAATCCATCCTTCAGCTCTTGTAAGCACCTCTCTGAGGACTCATTACTAATGATAAACTCCCAGTGATTGAGAGTTTGACACATTATATATCATGCTGCTCCTATAAGATCAGCTGATGACAACACACAATTGCCAAATACCAAGAACTGGTTTTATTTGTGTGTGAATGACAACTGATATTGGTGTAGCCACACAATGCTGTAGTAACTCAGCGGGACAGGCAGCGTCTCTGGAGAGAAGGAATGGGTGACGTTTCGGTTCAAGACCCTTCTGCAGATGTCTCGACCCGAAACGTCACCCATTCTTTCTCTCCAGAGATGCTGCCTGTCCCGCTGAGTTACTCCAACATTTTGTGTCTATCTTGTGTGTAAACAAGCATCTGCAGTTCTTTTCTACACTGATATCAGTGTGTATTGGTGAGATTGTTCTGGTGACAATAATAGAAAAGCAGAAATATTTTGCACAACACTACGATCATTAAAAAATATTTCTCAGAACAACTAACATTATTGGTAGTATATTTTGAAATTAATTGATCATAAAGTGCCTAATAACATAACTATTTATTTTAGTCTTAATCAAAGGCCAATTTAAACTGCAATGACTTTTGGAAAGTCTCCTGTTTAAAACTTAAACTTAAAAGGTAATAGGTCTGGGATACATCTAGTTAATGCTGTGGGAGAACAGACAATTAGTGTCAAATCTTATATAAATTGTGTGAGCACATAACTACTTGAGACCCATGTAGAGTATTTGTATCAAACACATTTGTTTGATGTGATGACTGTGTAATATATCACTGTGCTGTTCCATTTCCTTCCCTGATGGTCTAGTCAGAATCCTATTAAATAGTGGACATTTTTCACACTCTCTGTGGGACAATCCACAGGGGGGTGGCTACTAGAAAGGTCTGATAGACGTGAAGTTAGTCTAGGACCTGCTGGGGTTAGTAAAAATACTAGATTCAGTGGTCGCACAAACATCAAGGAACTCCAGCATTGCAGGGAAATACATTGCCCTCCGTAACGTTTGGGACAAAGACCAATCATTTATTTATTTGCCTCTGTACTCCACAATTTGAGATTTGTAATAGAAAAAAAAATCGCTTATGGTTAAAGTGCACATTGTCAGATTTTATTAAAGGGTATTTTTATACATTTTGGTTTCACCATGTAGAAATTACAGCTGTGTTTATACATAGTCCCCCCCATTTCAGGGCACCATAATGTTTGGGACACGTGGCTTCACAGGTGTTTGTAATTGCTCAGGTGTGTTTAAATGCCTATTTAATGCAGGTATAAGAGAGCTCTCAGTACCTAGTCTTTCCTCCAGTCTTTCCATCACCTTTGTAAACCTTTATTGCTGTTTATCAACATAAGGACCAAAGTTGTGCCAATGAAAGTCAAAGAAGCCATTATGAGACTGAGAAACAAGAATAAAACTGTCTGAGACATCAGCCAAACCTTAGGCTTACCAAAATCAACTGTTTGGAACATCATTAATAAGAAAGAGAGCACTGGTGAGCTTACTAATCACAAAGGGACTGGCAGGCCAAGGAAGACCTCCACAGCTGATGACAGAAGAATTATCTCCATAATAAAGTAAAATCCCCAAACACCTGTCCGACAGATCAAAAACACTCTTCAGGAGTCAGGTGTGGATTTGTCATTGACGACTGTCCACAGAAGGCTTCATGAACAGAAATACAGAGGCTACACTGCAAGATGCAAACCACTGGTTAGCCGCAAAAATAGGATGGCCAGGTTACAGTTTGCCAAGAAGTACTTAAAAGAACAACCACAGTTCTGGAAAAAGGACTTGTGGACAGATGAGAGGAAGATTTAAGGCTCTGTCTTACCTGTTTGCGGTCATCGGCGGTGAAGCGCGGCGTCGCCGGTAGATGGGACCGCACGGCAACGGCGAGAGCGCCGAGCCTATCCACGGGAGCGCCGCACGGATGCTGCGCGGGGGCCGAGTCATTCAAATACGGCGGGTCGCACGTGCTTGCGGTAAGTTTAAAAAAAGGGCGGGCCAACTGCGACGACGTCGGCCCGCCGCACGTGACTCACGAGCGGCGGCTGTGGCGGCGGCCGTCCTGATCGTGGCGCTGTAGCGGTGGCTGTGCCTGCGGCCGTGCAGCACACGTGCCTCACTGGCGGAGGCTGTGGCAGTGGAAGTTTGACGCACGGCGCTCGAGCCACACTGGCGGCGGCCCGTGCGGGCGGCCGTGCCGCACTCGTGCATCACTGGTGGAGGTTGTGCGGTAAGAATATAGTTTTAAACAGTGTAGGTTTTATTTTAGCACCGCACGGCCCCGGAATTGTGCGTTCTCACGAGTGCACGGTCTATGGCGGCAGATTCTTCCCGTTTCGCCGCCAATGACCGCAGACTCGTGAGACAGGCCTTTAACTTATATCAGAGTGATGGCAAGAGCAATAGAGGAGGAGAGAAGGGACTGCCCAAGATCCAAAGCATACCACCTCATCTGTGAAACACGGTGGTGGGGGTGTTATGGCCTGGGCATGTATGGCTGCTGAAGGTACCGGCTCACTTATCTTCATTGATGATACAATTGTTGATGGTAGTAGCATAATGAATTCTGAAGTGAATAGACACATCCTATCTGTTCAAGTTCAAATAAATGCTTCAAAACTAATTGGCCGGCGGTTCATTCTACAGCAAGACAATGATCCCAAACATACTGCTAAAGCAACAAAGGAGTTTTTCAAAGCTAAAAAATGGTCAATTCTTGAGTGGCCAAGTTAATCACCCGATCTGAACCCAATTGAGCATGCCTTTTATATGCTGAAGAGAAAACTGAAGGGGACTAGCCCCCAAAACACGCATAAGCTAAAGACGGCTGCAATGCAGGCCTGGCTGAGCATCACCAGAGAAGACACCCAGCAACTGGTGATGTCCATGAATCGCAGACTTCAAGCAATCATTGCATGCAAAGGATATGCAACAAAATACTAAACATGACTACTTTCATTTACATGACATTGCTGTGTCCCAAATATTATTGTGCCCTGAAATGGGGGGACTATGTATAAACACTGCTGTAATTTCTATATGGTGAAACCAAAATGTATAAAAATTGCCTTTATTAAAATCTGACAATGTGTACTTTAACCACATGTGATTTTTTGTATTACAAATCTCAAATTGTGGAGTACAGAGGAAAATAAATAAATAAATAAATGATGGGTCTTTGACCCAAACATTATGGAAGGCTCTGTAGCTTAATGCTTACAATTTTATTCTTTACAGAGTAGGGGGTGGAAGAATGCCTCGTCCTCTGTTCATAACTAAATGTATGCCTCTGTCTTGATGTAAGTTATTATTAATAACCTTAAAATATAGAAACTCTACACAAGAACAAAGTATATTTTATTTATATACCCTTGTTCCCACTGTTTGCTTTGCTCTGAGACCTGAAGTGCAGTTTCAGATTGTTAACGTGGTCCCAGTGGGTCAGATAAATGTCTGAATGTGAAATTATCTTGCTCATACTATAAAATGCAAGAAACGCATATATCAGAAAAGCTACTGCTATCAACATTTTAGCATCTTATCTAAATATGGATACTAACTACTCTAAGCAAAGAGTAGGAGTAGGAGTAAACGGGTCCTTTTCAGAATGGCAGGCAGTGACTAGTGGGGTACCGCAAGGCTCAGTGCTGGGACCCCAGCTATTTACAATATATATTAATGATTTGGACGAGGGAATTGAATGCAACATCTCTAAGTTTGCGGATGACACAAAGCTGGGGGGCAGTGTTAGCTGTGAGGAGGATGCTAGGAGGCTGCAAGGTGACTTGGATAGGCTGGGTGAGTGGGCAAATGCATGGCAGATGCAGTATAATGTGGATAAATGTGAGGTTATCCACTTTGGTGGCAAAAACAGGAAAGTAGACTATTATCTAAATGGTGGCCGATTAGAAAAAGGGGAGATGCAACGAGACCTGGGTGTCATGGTACACCAGTCATTGAAAGTAGGCATGCAGGTACAGCAGGCAGTGAAGAAAGCGAATGGTATGTTGGCATTCATAGCGAAAGGATTTGAGTATAGGAGCAGGGAGGTTCTACTGCAGTTGTACAGGGTCTTGGTGAGACCACACCTGGAGTATTGCGTACAGTTTTGGTCTCCAAATCTGAGGAAAGACATTCTTGCCATAGAGGGAGTACAGAGAAGGTTCACCAGATTGATTCCTGGGATGTCAGGACTTTCATATGAAGAAAGACTGGATAGACTTGGCTTGTACTCGCTAGAATTTAGAAGATTGAGGGGGGATCTTATAGAAACTTACAAAATTCTTAAGGGGTTGGACAGGCTAGATGCAGGAAGATTGTTCCCGATGTTGGGGAAGTCCAGGACAAGGGGTCACAGTTTAAGGATTAAGGGGAAATCCTTTAGGACCGAGATGAGAAAAACATTTTTCACACAGAGAGTGGTGAATCTCTGGAACTCTCTGCCACAGAAGGTAGTTGAGGCCAGTTCATTGGCTATATTTAAGAGGGAGTTAGATGTGGCCCTTGTGGCTAAAGGGATCAGGGGGTATGGAGAGAAGGCAGGTACAGGATACTGAGTTGGATGATCAGCCATGATCATATTGAAAGGCTCGAAGGGCCGAATGGCCTACTCCTGCACCTATATTCTATGTTTCTATGCTTCTATGTTAACACAGACCAGAGTTGCATCTTTATTCTCACTCCCTGTAGGAGTAGGAGAAAAGTTAATGATTCTGTCTAGAATTCAGTTCACTTTGATTTTGGAGTTTACCAATTATTAAAAATGAGATTAGGGAATATGATGCCAGACTTTGGTGCCAATGGCTCAAAGTAGTGGGTATTGACAAACTGTAAAAGAGAGCTCCAAAAATCTTCAAGATGAAGTGGATTAGCAACGTGGGTGGAAATAGCAAACAATGACCGAAAATGGGATGAGATAATTGGGCTATTTCTAAAGGAGCAAAACATGCTAATAAAGGTTGACAAATGTAAATAATGGTATAACATTTTTTTTTAATTACTGGAGGAACTGTAGGAATCTTAAGCATAAAACAATCTGATGGAGGAACAGTTTGTTCCTGCAACAGTCTCTCCATTAATTTGTTTCCAGTCTCTTGTGTCTCTAAATGCATAACAGGATTTTGTCATGCAAATAAAGAAAAACCAAAAGACCATTTTTTTATTTGAGTTCTCACCTCCAAGATACATCGTTGTAACATTGTAAATTTACTGAGTTTAGGATGCAGTATTTGTTTTTAAGTTACAGAATTTTGGAGAAGGCCCAATAAGACTTCTGAAGTTCAATCCTCTAACTCACTGTCAATGTTAGGCAACACATTTTTCTGAAGGACTCATTTTTTAAATTGCAAAATTCCATCATATTTGTGAAAGAAAAACCATGATCAGATGCACAAGAAAGTAAGCGTTTAATTTTCGATCTGAAGATAGACACAATGTGCTGGAATAACTCAGCGGGACGGGCAGCATCTCTGGAGAAAAAGGAAGGGTGACATTTCGTGTCCTGATCTGAAACGTCACGCATCCTGTTTCTCCAGAGATGCTGCCTGACTTGCTGTATATTTGACAATCCTCTGAAATATGAGATCAATGCCTGTACGTGCGTCCTTCATGCTGGTCATGCTGACTTTAGAGTTTAGACATTAGAGAAACAGCATCCCAACGAGTCTGTGCCGACCTATAACTTGAACTAAAAGTATATAGAAATGCATCACTCACCACATTGGAATAAATTTGACTCCAGCAATTGGCACCTGACTAATAAACATTGCAGCCTTATATTACCAGTTCACCTTTTCTTGCTGGACCAATTGAAAAATATGCGATTGCTTTCTGTTCCTCTACTATCCCCAGTATTTTCCTTTACTTCAGTATTCTGTTCCATACTTCCTGTAAAGATTTAACGCGGTAATAATTATCCACATGGACAACAGAACAGATCAGTCTGGAGAAGGATCCAGACCCTAAATGTCATCGGACCATTGCCACTGCAGATGCTGCCTGACCCGCTGAGCTACTCCAGCAATTTGTGGTTAGATTATGCCACGTGGTGGCTTTCTCCAGCAGCCTGATGGAGGTGAAAACCAGACCCATTTAGACTTAGAATGATTTCCTTCCTAGCTTTAATTACTGGTAATGTTACTACTGGGACTTTTGCCAATACTTAACACAGGCAGTAGAAGTTGACTAACATAAAGTTCATTAATTCAACTTTCTGTGGCCTGCATCGAGGCATAGATTATTACGCAACTTACTAACTCAAGTGATTGTAAGCATTTATATATGGATCTTCTTCTTCCTCCGTATGGCGTGCAAAGCCTAAAGTTGTAAGACAACTTGTTCTGTTTGATCTTCTTTGTGCACGCCAGGTTGATTGCATTCGTCGAAACAGAATGGACCATGTGAAGGTTGCAATCTCCCACCCCTATATATGGATATAAATGCTATTTAACCTTTTACCCCTTGCTACTGTGCTGATGAATCAGTGATGTATCTTTCTAAGAGCAATGCATCCTCTCTAAGAGATAGACCTAAGAACATAATGCAGTACAAAAGAGGCTCTCAACAATGGAATCATATTTACCCACTCTTTGTTCCCCAACTTCATTACACAAAAGATTCGGTTCCATTTTCTTATTACACCTCCCTATTCATTACTATTTATTTGTGTAAATAAAACACCCCAAGGTTTCTTCTGCTGTCCATAATTTCAAAACATTAAGCAAATGTTCCAATATACCTTTTTTGGATTCAAAGGTAATTGTCTATTACTTCCCCACGTCAAACTCTGCTTGCCCAGTCTGCTCACTCACTTTTTAATATTTTTTGTAAATACTTGCTTTTATCTATGGATCTTTCGACACCTCTCAGTATAATCTGTCAATTTGGGCAGAAAACTCTATGCACTTTTATCCAAGCACTAATATATTTAGTGAAAAACTGGTGCTCTACTGCTGATCCATGGGGATCATTGCTTTTCACAAAATAATTTCACTGGAGAGTGTTCTGTTTACCTACTCCTGTCTATAATTTCAGGAAGATAATTTACTATCATCCCGCCTTGTTTTAGGCTTTCATTTTGTTTCTTATCTACCAAACAATGGCCAAGCCAAGAGCAATGTCAAATTCTGCGTGCTTTCATTTTCACTTGTTCACCAGTGGAACGTTATCAAAGAAAGTCTACAAAGATAACATTGTAAAAGTTATCTTATCTACCGTACTAGTGATTACAAAAAACATAACTGGTTACTAGGTCATTTATGATTCTATTCTCATTTTCTGATTTGCACATCTGCTTCCATGAACCTGATGACAGAATCCTCTCCCATTCCCACAACTGGCAGGAGGGTCAGGTTTGGTCTCAGTCAGTCTCTTTCCTTTTGCCCTTCCAATTTCCTTTTGAAAGGCATGGTTCATTGTTTTCCCCAACTGTACAGGCATTGAGTACTAAAACATTATGAAGGCATTTTTTTCTCCACTCCTTCCCTGTCTTGTTATTCATCACTTGGAACCTATTTTCCTGCTTTGAACTATCTGGCACCGGGAACAACTGCAATCTATTTGTCCTATCTAAACCCGCTGTGACCTTGTCTCAGCGGGTTTAGAGACAAACACGATAGGACGAACAGAATACCAAATCTCCTTTCGATCTTGCTTGCTCCAAGGAGCATATGACAAACTTCTCCTGAAATCTTGACTCTGTGTTTTTCTCCAGTGATGTTACTTCCTAACCTGCTGAACATTTTCAACATTTTTTGTTTTCATGCTAGCTAGTCCAGACCAACCTTGTATCTGAAATCCATCTGCCATCTGCCATGGAACCATTCCAGTACAAATCTCATCTCCATCCTTCCCAAACTGTATTGGCCAGATTTGGACAATGCTCCAGCTGGGGTTTAACAAGCTTTTTATTGAGACTCAACATAATCTCCTTGCTTTTATAATCTTTGCCTCTGTTATTGAAGCATGGAATACTATATTTTTTATCATGCAATTTCTCAATATGTCATGCCTTTTTACAATGATTATGCAGTCACTTGTACCCTTTAGAACAGTGCCTTTTCATCTGCCATTTTGGTTGGTGGGGGCGCTGCAAGCCGGCAGTCCTGTCAGCAGTGTGTCCATTTTTTCTACTTTTTTTGTTTTTTTAGTATGTTTTAATGTCTGTTTTTAATGTTTCTTTGTGTGTCTTGTGTGGGGGGGGGGGGGGGGGGGTAAGGGGGAAACCGTTTCGGTTGCCTTCTCCACGGAGAGGCGACTTTTTCCAGGTCACCTCCCCCGTGGCTTAACATCGAGGATTGGGCGGCCTTTCCCGGAGACGTGCCCGGGGCTTCAGCGGCGGGCGCAGCGCGGACTCTCGGCGTGGAGCGGGCGAGCCCTCGCCAGAGGGGAGCGCTCTGTTCGCTGGCCCGCGGCAGCCTGAAGCCACAGTCTGCAGAGCTCCGGCCGGCGCGGCGTCCGCAGCCTGGGATCCCTCGTGGGGACCCGGGGGAAGAAGAGCTCCAACTGCCGGCCCGTGGCCAACTTCTACCGCAGGCGCGGCGTGGACTTACCATCAGGAGCGGGGTCCCTCGCCGGGGATCCCTGGAGGGGAGCTTTGACTGCCGGCCCTGCAGTCTGCGGAGCGAACTTTAAATCTCCGACCGCCGGCCTGCGGCCTACACCAACTTGAAGCCACGGTCTCCGGTGGGGGGGGGGGGGCACCGACTCAGGACTTATCTGGACTTTTTACCTTGTCTGCACATCTGGACGCCCACAGCGACGACTGCGGAGGGTGGAGGTCCCGACCACGGGGGAAAATGGAGGAGGACTGGCCAATTTTTGTGCCTTCCACCACAGTGATGAATGCTGTGGTGGATGTTTGTGTTAAATTTTTTTGTGTGTTTTTGTGTGTTCTTTATCATTGTGCCGCTGCTGGCAAATTCATTTCACTTGCACTTTATGTGCAATGTGACGAATAAAACTGATTGTGATTGTGTGTGATGCCTGGTTTATTAACTTGCCGGCAGCCTCTTGTAATCTTATTACTTTCTCCTCTGTTTATTACACCTCCATGACGTCTGCCCTTTTACGTCACATGCCCATATTCAAGCCATTAATATGAGCAATGTCCCTGTATTGAACTGTGGGACACCACTGTTCATCATCCTCCAGTTGCCAGCAGTATTGAACTGTGGGACACCACTGTTCCTTCCTCCAGTTGTAAGAGCAGCTCTCTGTTCTATGTGCTTTATTTTAATCAACATTACCAATAACCCTTTATTCCATGCACTTTGATGTTGCAAAGCAGTCTATTATGTGACCTGAAAATGTGCAACGGATTCAATTCAATACTTTAAATTACAAATAAATACCTTTAATAACTCTGACATTTAAATATTTAAAGCAAAAAACTTCCATGCCTTGCCATGCTTTGATTCACAGTGTTTTAAATTAATTTAAGACAAAACCACTCACATGTTTAATCTGAGATTAATTTTAAAATATGATACTATTCTTTTGGAATGCATGGGTGTTGCGGGCAGTGTTAATTTACATTTGTGAGTCCTACTAATTATAATGGGCCAGAACATACTTGATCCAACCACCATTCAGGCTTCCCCACCCTGCACCCTCCATGCCTGTACTATAGCTGCATTAAATTCATATGGCTGCAGGCCCTTGAGAAGCTCATGCCACTATACTTTGTGACCTCTGTTCAGCAACTCATCCATGGGGAGATTAGGCTGTGAATGACAACAAACAGCCTCCCACAACACTTTCCTCTCAGCCTTTGGTGGCTCATGTTGTTTGTTTTACTGTACTTCAAATTCTCTGGTCATCATTGAAATTAATTGAAGCAATTTTTTTAAATGGAAAATGGCAACATTTGTTTTCATTTGTATAAAGTGCAGTTAATTGATTAAAAGCAAAAGTATATTAAAAGAAATATAAGCAGAAAACCTGGCTATGATTGCATGTTTAATTAAAATCAGTGACTCCAGAGAAATGGGAGGATGCTTGATATGCCATCTGATGCTAAGGGTCAGGTATATCTAGTCCCCTTGGTTCAGGAAGTTACAGAGTGACGTAGAATCTACGATGAAGGAAGGAACTGCAGATGCTGGTTTAAACCGAAGATAGACACAAAAAGCTGGAATAACTCAGCGGGTCAGACAGCATCTCTGGAGAAAAGGAATAGGTAACGTTTTGGGTTGATTCTGAAAAAGGGTCTCGACCCGAATCGTCACCTATTCCTTTTCTTCAGAGATGCCGTCTGACCCGATGAGTTACTCCAGCTTTTTGTGCAGAATGAGGAGTTGTAGGCAACCAGAGGCATCTCCCATGATACTGTTCTCTTGGCCATGGGCAGGATGTGTTGTCTGTTTCACTGTACTTAAAAGTATCTGGTAATCATTGAAATTAACTGACACAATTGTCATCTGACATTGCTCACATGCATCAGTCTGTGACCTTTTTATTGCTGGTGATGGAAAGAGGTTTGGTAAATACAGTGTTGAAAGATTAGTTGGTAGTACTAATTGGAATTTGGCCCTTTCCCCCAAAGCTTCTGAACAGATAAATATAATGTTTGCACAATTTTAAGAATAAGGAGTAAGCCATTTAGAACGGAGACGAGGAAACACTTTTTCTCACAGAGAGTGGTGAGTCTGTGGAATTCTCTGACTCAGAGGGCGGTAGAGGCAGGTTCTCTGGATGCTTTCAAGAGAGAGCTAGATAGGGCTCTTAAAAATAGCAGAGTCAGGGGATATGGGGAGAAGGCAGGAACAGGGTACTGATTGGGGATGATCAGCCATGATCACATTGAATAGCGGTGCTGGCTCGAAGGGCCATATGGCCTACTCCTGCATCTATTGTCTATTGTCCATTGTCTAATTCATTTTTTGAACGCTCGTGTGTATCATCCCTCAGAGTTCTTAAAAACTCGGGATTTGATTTTGGTTTTCTGGTGAAAAGAATTGTTTCAGTTAATTTCCAGCGACTTTTAAAGACAGTGAAATGGACACCACGGACTACCTGAGGCCTGGAAAGACAGTGAGGAAAGCTCAACGAGATATAACATTTTACACCAAGAATATGTTTTAAGACATTGAAATTCACATTAAATCCGTATTTTTTTATTGGTTATATCTGGATGATATCAGCAAGGTAGTCTGTGAGATATGATGCTTTCAGGGTGCAATTTCTGGAATTCGTGGTGTCAGTTTTTAAAGTAATAATACTGTTTTTTTTTGTTTTTCCATTACATTCACAGGATTTGTCCAATGTAATGCAAACTATGTGATGAAAGTTTTTAGGATCCACTATTTCTCATAAATAGAGGTCAAGATTGAAAGTATGAAATCAATGTCTCATTTCACTGACCTGAGACAGCTGCAATATTTACGTCTTTGATGTACAGCTCAAACAGTGTATACACTTTCATAGCCTCTACACCATAATAGAATTACACTTGGATGAAGCAGTTTGATGAACACCACTGTGAGAGAAAATGGTTCAAAAGTATGAATGTAGTTGAACATAGACAATAGGAGCAGGAGTAGGCCATTTGGCCCTTCGAGCCAGCACTGCCATTCAATGTGATCATGGCTGATCATCCACAATCAGTATCCCGATCCTGCCTTCTCGCCATATCCCCTGACTCCGCTATCTTTAAGAGTTCTATCTAAATCCTATTTGGAACCTGTTAAACATTGAAACGAGAAAAAGATTGCATTTACAAACATATGACATGGTGATTAACCTCCTGCCTCCCATTCAAAGAGACATCTTTTTGGCTAAGTGGACATTTAATAAATGTCCACTTAGCCGAAAAGATTATTTCAAAAGATTATTTCAAAAATATTTCTGTGTGCTGTATCAGGGAATTTTTCAGACTTTCAGGTTGAAATTGAGTCTGACACATTGAGGCCTAACTGCCAAACGTACCGCTTTCTCATGTGTAAGTAACCAAGAAGACTTTTATTCTTGTTGGTTGACCAATTTTATGCTGTTTAGTTAAGATATTTTATTTTACATTTATGCACTTAATATAACAAACATGTCAGTTATAAATATTATACTTCCCTGTGCATTTCCTTACCTGTATTTTGAACCTTGGGAAAGGAATTGACTCTGAAGCAGTAATAGAATCTTTAGTCAATTGGCTAATTGAGCATTTCACATAATCATGGATAATTTTTGTTAGGTTTATTATTGTCAGGTGTACTGAGGAACAGTGAAAATCTTTTATGCTGTAGGGACTGAGTAGTTCCTGTCAATAGTAGAGCAGTAGTCGATGGGCATACCTTCAAAGATCATTTTTTATCAAGTCCACTGCTTTCAACTGGACTAAATCATTAAATAATATGTTTAATTTGCATAATTAAACATTTACAATGGAGTTTACTTTAGTAGACCTGATGTTGACTCATTTTATTTGAAGCATGTTACAACTTGGTCATAGGTTTTATTTCTGTGCTATATATCATTATTTTTCTAGGTGCAGTACAGTGATATGCAGAACGGCAAAGAATGTATGACCTACCTGACACTTTCACCTGTGCAAATAACCTTTCACGGCATAGGAAGTTCCATTGAAGCTAGCCGTGATCAGGTAAATGACCCAAAATATCATCTATATTGAAGCTGATAACAAATGCTACATTTTTATTTGTTATATTGTCTAATATGTGTCACTAGACCAAGAGGCAGTCTGGCAATCATTAGCACATTAATTGGCTTAAGGTCGGGCTGCTTGGTTGTTAATGGTGAAATGCTGACCATGATATTTTTTAAATCCTTTGCTTGGTTTATCCATGATGTGGCAACTTGTGATCTGAGAAAAATATGGTGATTAAATATCAGCAAAGTCTGGAATTTTACCTTAGGGCGGCACGGTGGCACAGCGGTAGAGTTGCTGCTTTACAGCGCTTGCAGCGCTGGACACCCAGGTTCGATCCTGACTGGTGCTGTTGGTACTTTGTTTGTACGTTCTACCCGTGACCGCTTGGGGGTTCCTCCCGGACTCCATAGGTATGTAGGTAAATTGGTTTGATAAATGTAAAAATTGTCCCTTGTGTGTGTGTAGCATAGCGTTAATATGCGGTGATCGCTGGTCGGTGTGGATCCGGTGGGCCGAAAAGCCTGTTACTCTGCTGTATCTCTAAACTAAACTAAATTTGAGTCTTCTTCCAGTGCATGGCTAAATGTGAAGGGGGGCGGGGGTCTCTGTTGCTTCAGGATTGCTGGCTATCTATTCCAGGCCACACTGGTTCTTGGAGCACAGTGGTGCTTGGCAGCCCCACACTTTGGCATGTGGAGAGTGACTCAGGGGACTGCTTAGCGGAGGCAACCCGCTGTACTTGGATAATGTCTGTAAGAATGAGTGTGGGCCTTCCAGCCAGGCTCTTTCACCGTCAAATCTGGCAGAATGGTTGTGGCCACTGAAAGTTTGTGAATGTCACAAATGTTCAATTAATATCTTAGATATTTGTTTAAAAAAAGCAACAAAACATGAAAAAACTGAAAACTATTTTAAATAAATATTTAAATATTATGTATATTAAAATATATATTAAAATATAAAGCATCTCCCTTTACGTTGTAAAGCTATAAAAGACACATGACAAATTGAAATTTAAAGATCAATTGAAATTGTTAAAGCTGACTTAAATAATGAAATAAGTTTTCCTTTCTCCTTTGAGCTAATGTCTCCTGTTTATTTGAATGGGGACTGTCAGGTGCAGGTAAATTTCCAGGCCTAAGTGCTGGGAAATCTGCAGAACATCATGTTGGCCCATTGGCCTCCAGAAGGAAACTAGTGATGGAGCACAGGCAACAGGGCAGAAATTGCAACCACCAACCTAGACAGCACCATTGTTGGAAACCGGGTCTTCTGCACAGATTCATCGTCAAATCCTGACAAAAGCTCATGTACAGGAGAGAAGATCTGTCCTGTGGTTTTGGACCATCTGCCTATTAAATATATACTTTAATAGATACTATTCAAAAAAGTAACAAGTTTAGAATTTCATAGGCATTTGAGTGAAAGTTTACTGAAGAAAAACATTGGTTTTTCAATGCAAGGGTTTAATTTCACCAGAGTTGGAAATATTAGCAGAAAATGTAACTTAATTGAAAATTTATTATTCCAGAATTAATTACAGCACCATACTACAAAGATAACATCAGTTTCATTCAAGCATTAATGTAGGAGGACTAGATTCATTGTTGATCTTTATTGGAGCATGAAATTAACTCCACAGAAGATAGAGTCTACTATGTTCACTTGCTCTGATGCTAAAGCTTCATATACTTTTGAAGGTTTGTTCATTACCACAAATAGATTTACCATTGTATGTTGTAAATGAGTAACAATTTTCATTATGATGACAAACAATTTGTTAAATATATCTTGCTTAAGCTACTGTTGCATGAAAAAGCTAAATTAGTATGAGAAAGAGTGGAAATTGCCCTCATAAAAGATTGCTCCGTTGGCTCCCAAATTCTGTTCCAATAAACGAAAGTAGCCATTCATGTCCAGCCATGAGAGAGGACTATAGATTCCTAAATGGGTTCTGGCACCTTTGATTGATTTACCAGAGATCCATTTCCTTCAGTGAAGTGAATGAGGACAGTTGTTCTTAAAATAGTTGACGGGTTGCCCCTCTCCCCTCCCCCAGCAGCATAGCTAACGACTAGCAAAGTTATTCATTAGTTTGAAAAGTTTAAAGAACAGGTTTAAGAATTAGTCTTCTGAGATTAAATCTGTGACTACAGGGGTTGAAAATTCCTATGATCGTTGGCCCACACGATCTCTTGACAGGCAGAAATACCTGCAAGGATTAGTTAAAAAATAAATAAAATGTTATGTTGCTGTACATTTTCACCATTATTCTGTACCGTATTGTTTAAGATAGTTAATCCAGTTACTTATGGCAACAAATTTTTGCACAACAGTTAGTGGATCCAGACATTTAGTTCAAAGATAGGACTTGTTGGGGTTGGTGAAGTGAAGACAAGAAGACCAAATATCTGTAACTGGAAAAACATTAATTCAGCATTAATTTGTGAATAGTTTATATGGATATTCTACTTCATTATCAGTAATGACAGCTAATTCATGGTAACTTGGGTACAGTTTATTCCTTACATTAAATGAAATGACCTTTTAAGGTTTGTAAATTTGCTCATTCATCAGATGAGAAGCAATATCTTTTAAGAAAGTTTGATACCAATGAATGTTTCTTTTAAATAGTACATTCCAGTTATAGATTCAATAGAAATTTAGTCTGCAAATCTTTTTCTTGGCAAAAACAAAAACCTTTTTAAACTTTCTGTTCTCCTGTTTCATTTTCCCTTTAACAAAGGTCCTTAAGAGGTGGGGTCATGTCATGTGAACATAACCTACTCATAAAGCCTATTATTTTCTGGAACAAAAATGAACCCGCTGTCTTTGTTGCTTTCTTCCCTCTACTTTGTTTGAATGTGATCTACTAATGATTCTCATAACTGATTGAGAGAACAGAAAGGAAACTCCTTGTACACTACAATGTCTCATTTTCGCTCCTTACCCTTCCTTTTCTCTGTGTCGCCCTCTCCCCGGAATCTCAGTCTGAAGAAGGGGCCTGACCCAAAACATCACCCATTCCTTCTATCCAGATATGCTGCCTGTCCCACTGAGTTACTCCAGCTTTTCGTGTCTATCTTTGGTATAAACCAGCTTGTGCAGTTCTTTTTATGACACATTCCTTATGAACTCGTTTGGATCCCAGTCTCCCACAAGCAAAATCACTGGGGGCAAATTTCCCTCACTCCTTGCAACTCACCTGGGTTCTATTTCCTTTTAAACTTACCAAATTTTGTTTTTTCCTGTTCTCTTTGAATTCACCTGGTACTCTGGAAAAAAATCATACAATTTGTGTGCATTTAAAAAAAAATGTATTCCAAGTTGGCTGGGATATTGACAAGAGTAATATACAATAGTCCAGCACCACCAAAATCCCAAGGTTACTGAAATATCGGAGTCTTAAAGTACTCCTTTGTGACTGAAGTACTGCAGTGGTAATTGGGTTTTGTCATACTCACTGACTGCAAAACAGTGGATCCCACACACAACTCTGACATTTTTCACTGTTGTTTTTACTTTAATCTATTCACTATTTGCTCACAACCCCCATCTCAAACTGAAATAAAATTAAGAAGCAATACCCATGTTGAAGATCAGTTTACAATGAGAGCTACACAGTAATGTATATTTGCAATAACAGTCAACAGCACTTCAGTACTTTTCTCTCATCATAATACAGTAACAAGCACTCATTTTCAAATCTCAAAAAGGCATAGTTATAAAGATATCTTCAGTGGGAGCAACAGACCAAGTTTGGTTCACGGACCATTGACACCTGTTTATTAACTGGACAGTCACTGACAGTTCTGATTCATGACTGAGTGACTGCTGGACTGGTCTTCAAATGAATCCTGTGGTGAGCTTTCTACCGCCTACTGGATGCAGATTGTTTGAAGTTTCTTTTAAACATTTCTAAGACATTAGTGCAGCAGGACACCTCCGATGGGGTCCTTAATGTCACCAAGACAGCAGCTGTTGAAATCTTTTCACTCTGGAATGAGCTGTCTGTTGAAAAAAAGGTTTATTCCAGTTAAAGAAATGCCCAGTATATTCCTTAATATTACTTTAGGAAGACAAAACCAGAACAAAGTTTGTGCAAGAGTGACAATACAAATTTTTTTTTTTAAGTTGTGCACAGATCCTTAGTTCCACAGTTCTCAATTATAAAATAAACTTTTGTATGCCATCTAAGGATTATCATTTCAGAGGCACTGTAAACACCATTAGTATGGGAAGATCAGAAGAACTATCAGGTACTCCCGTGTTATGAACACTAATTAATTTCAATTTTGAGGGAAGCTTGCAATTCAGAAATTTGAATCTATGCGTGCAAGTTTGGGGAAGTATTTGAAAATTCTTTAGTTTGTTAATGGTAAATATTTAATCGTATCATCAAAGCTGTGTCTTCTCAACAGTTTCAAACATTCAAAGCGGATGTAATTAGTTGGCAATTGAAGCAGTTTTATTTTGGATTTATAACAAAAAGCATTAGGAATTTGTTATTCCTAGCCGGTTCCCCTTGCCAGCAAAATGTAGTCAGTTGTGTAATTTTTACATCGCAATTAAAAATTGTTGTGATGCTCCGTGAGTTAGCTGCTGGCATTCAATGTGAATTGATATGCAATTTAGTTGAAACCAGCTTTGCTAGCTTTTTAATTCAATTTGAAGGATGTTTATGAACTTAATTTCTGAACAGTTAATAATACCTCAATTTTAATTTTGTGTTGGATCATTTTTAAGAGTAATTACTCTCAGCTGAAGTTTCCACGCAGATTTTCTGAAGATACCACAAGTGAGCTTAAACATCATTGGTGATATTAATAAGGGAACTTGTCCAGTACTTTCCATAAGGACCTGCCAAAAGGTTAAGCATCTGCTTTTGATGGTATACGCAGTTCTGATGGTCACACTACATTTCGGCAAAAGCAATTTGGGCGAGGCATGATCTCCTGACCGTGGAGAGCCATGCTTCTGCCCCCACAAGAGACTAGTGAGCCAGTCCTCTGAGAGAAAAAGCAATGCTCTAGTCAACTGAGCATCACGAATCGGCCAACTTTGGGGTTACTGGCATTTGTCACACATGTTTTAACACTTCCATGCAGAGAACAAATCGCTTGGATTATGTTTGCCACTTTTCCGAATAATTTTTACATAGATTACCTTGAAGTTTTCTGTGCTTCATGGCAAGCGAGTTAATTTCCTTAAACTTTCAATATAATTTTGACTGTGTTTATATTGGAACTGAAAACAATAACAACCTAATCTATTTCAATCTGGTGGAATGTAATTTATGGTGGCTGGAAGTTTGCATGTTGGTGTATAAGCAATTCAGAGAAGAGTTCTCTTGGTTCATGTTGGAAACACAAGACTTTTACATCTGAAGAAGGGTCACGACCCGAAACGTCACCTATTCCTTCTCTCCAGAGATGCTGCCTGTCCCGCTGAGTTACTCCAGCTTTTTGTGTCTATCTTCTTTAATAAACTGTCTTGAGTTCAGGAAGTTCCAACTCTGAGAGACAATTAACCAGAAAGGAATATCACTCATTGAATATTTAAGTATTGTGTGATAATAGGTAGTGAAGTTTGCAGGTCATTGCCTGCTCCTCTTGCAGACTGCATTTAGGGAGGGAAGGCAAACAAAAGTTGGCTACTGGTCAGCCAGAAATGTTCAGTGACCACATGGCACATGACTTGAGTGCATAGCTCGTGCATCCATCCAATAAAAGCCATGTGGTCACATGTTTTGTTATGGAGCAAATGGTGACGCAGTTAAATAGTATTTTTGTTACCTGGATCACTGTGGAAAAGTTCCACTATACTTGGCAGAGCCATTATTAAGAATCATAATCGCGTGTTGTATGCTACTCAGCCTTGCCATTAGCTATCTGACAAGTAACTGCAGTTTAGGAACAGGAGGAAGAGACAAAACCATCTCAATGATCTCTTGCTTGTTCATGCGGTCAATGAATGACTTCTCTGACTGTGATACCAGTAAGTTAGTTGAGTTTAGTTTATTGTCACATGTACCGAGGTACAGTCAAAAGCTTTTGTTGCATGCAAACCAGTCAGCAGAAAGACAAAACATGATTACAATCGTGGCATCCACAGTGTGCAGATACATGATAAAGGGAATAACGTGAACAACGTTTGATGCTTGATAAATTACAGTAAAGTCCAATCAAAGATAGTCTGAGGGTCTCCAATGAAGTAGATAGTAGTTCAGGACTGCTCTCCAGTTGTGGTGGGATGGTTCAGTTGCCTAATAATAGCTGGGAAGAAACTGTCCCTGAATCCGGAGGTGTACGTTTACACACTTCTGTACCTTTTACCTGATGGGAGAGGGGAAAAGAGGGAGTGGCCAGGCTGCGACTTGTCCGTGATTATCCTGCTGGCCTTGCTGAGGCTGCGTGAACTATAAATGGAGTCAATTGAAGGAAGGTTGGTTTATGTGATGGTCTGGGCTGTGTTCACGAATCTGTGCAATTTCTTGCGGTCTTAGATGGAGCAGCCCCCAAACCATGCTACGATGCATCCCGATAAAATGCTTTTTATGCACATCTATATAAGTCGGTGAGAGATGTTGGGGACATGCCGAACTTCCTAAGCCTTCTACGGAAGTAGAGGCGTTGGTGTGCTCTCTTGGCATTGCTTCAATATGAATGAATGAATAAGTGAGTGAATAAATGGATGGTCCAGGAGAATTTGTTGGTGACATTTACTCCTAGGAATTTGAAACTTTCAACGTCTCAACTTTTTGCGCCGTCAATGCAAACTGGGGTATGTGTACTGCTTCACTTCATGAAGTCGATCACTATCTGCTTTTTCTTGCTATCATTGAGAGAAAGATTGTTGTCTCGACACGAGGACACGAGGTTCTCAATCTCTTTCCTGTACTCCGTCTCTTCATTATTTGATATCCGTCCCACAATGGTGGTGTCTTCTGCGAATTTGTAAATTGCATTAAGTTTGTACATGGCTACACTGTCATGGGTGTACAAGAAGTAAAGAAGGGGGTTGAGGACACATCCTTGCGGACCTCCAGAGATGAGGGTTATCGTAGATAATGATTTGTCCCCTATCCTCACTGATTGGGGTCTGTTGGTCAGGAAGTCAAGGATCCAGTTGCAGAGATGAGTGCTGAGCAAGTCCGGTGAGTTTGGTGATGAGCGTGGATGGTATAATGGTGTTAAAGGTAGAGCGGTAGTCTATGAATAGGAGTCTGACGTAGGTGTCTCTCTTCTCTCGGCGTTCCAGGATTGAGCGTATGGCGAGGGCGATGGCATCGTCCGTGGACCTGTGGTGGTAGGCAAACTGCAGTGGGTTAGGGCTGCTTGGTAGACTGGATTTAATGTGCTCCATAACTAGCCTCTCAAATCATTTCACGGTGGTGGATGTCAAGGCCACTAGACAATGGTCGTTTAGGCATGAGATCTTGCATTTCTTCGACACCGGGATTATGGTGGTCTTCTTGAAGCAGGTGGGTACCTCAGAATGGAGTAGGCAGTGATTAAAGATGTCCGTGAATACTCCCGCCAGCTGGTCCGTGCAGCTACGAAGGACATGGCCAGGAACTCCATCTGAGCCGAAGATGGACCCAAAATGCTGGAGTAACTCAGCGGGACAGGCAGCATCTCTGGATAGAAGGAATGGGTGATGTTTTGGGTCGAGACCCTTCTTCCGACTGAAGAACTTCCTACTCCACCTGGGCCTCATTTGGCATCCTCATTTGGCATGGATAGCAGCCAAAGACCAAAGGTGGAGATGAATGTGCAGGAGCTGGACAATAGCTCGAGAACTATGTATACATGCTCCATAGAACACAATCTCTCCACGTGGATGATGCCTTAGCAATACTATTGGAAGACCAATTCTGAATTGCTGCGACACCAGGGAAACTCTTTCGCACACATCAATGACAAAAGTGTGAGCAAGCTTCTAGTGAATCACCTTAACTGCTTACATGGCAATGGAAGTTACAGCATTGAACATCAGTTTAGTAATGCATCAAGTATTTCCATCAGTCTTATTTTCTAGCTTGCCCCATTGAAGTGCTGGTGCAAATCCCCTGCAACAACAGCCTGTGCTATCTTGCACAATGGAGAACTGGCACCGGTGCTAACGTGGCTCCTGCCGTTACTGCACGGCATTTCTGTCCTGTCTCTCTTAAGTATTTTTTGGCAATGGCATAGAATCTTAAGAGCTGTGACGTGTTGTTACAAAACATTGGATAGGCCACATTTGAAGTATTGTTCGCAGTTCTGATGGTCACACTATACAAAGATGCAATTGTGGTGGAGAAAATGAAGAGAATATTCATCAGGATGTTGTCTGGATCACAGCATTTTGTTTAGATAGGGAGATACAGCGCAGAAACAGTCCACTGAGTCTGGGCCGACCAGCAATCCCTCTACATTAACACTATCCCACACACTACGGACAATTTACAATTTTAGCAAGCCAATTAACCTACAAGCCTATACATCTTTGGAGTGTAGGAGGAAACTGGAGCTCCCGGGGACAGCACCCGTAGTCATGATCGAACCCAGGTCTCTGGCTCTGTAAGGCAGCAAATTTACCGCTGAGCCACCGTGTTGCCCGAGATTGCCCCAGATTCTACATTCACTAGGGTTAATTTAAAATGCTCATTTAACCTACCAACCCACTTGTCTTTGCGATGTGGGAGGAAAATCATGTAGTCACAGAAAAAAACATACCAACTCCATACAGAGCATCGGAGGTCAGGATTGAACTTGGGTCGCTCGAGGATGTGAGGCAGCAGTTCAATTAGCTGCGCCAACATGTTGCCCCTGTTACAATTTATTTTGTCCTTGATCACACCTTCTGAAAAAACTCAGCGATTTGTCAACCTTTGAAAAAACAAAACATTTTAGATATTTCAGAGAGAAAGCACTACTGGGGCTCATGTCCAAAGAATGGTTTTTAAAATGAAAACTTTGGTTAAAGTTGTTTAGGATTGAAAACCTTTTATTAATTATTTTCCTTTCCTTGTGTTCTAGTGCCGAGACAAATGTACTCGTACTTCTGCTCTGGCTGTGATCAGTTAAACCTTATGAAGTTAGTATATTTGTACTGTGGACCTTTTCCTGCTGTTCTGGCTGCAACGCCCCCTTCCTTTGTTTTCGTTAGCCTTACAAAGGGGTCCTCCTGTCGGTGTTCAATCAGATCTGACAAAGGCTTTCTGTCTGAAATGCCCAACCGCTTTTTCCTTTTCAAATGTTGACAGACCTCCTGTGTATTTTCAGCATTATTTGTTTATATTCGTAAGAAAAGGTACAATTAGATTGCAATGAGAGGATTTCAGATTATTTTTTTTTAACTGTTAAGCTGGAAGAGAATATCTACTGTGTAAAATAAAACCTTGTTTGAATGTTAGAGGTGCACCTTAACATAATAAGGTTATTACTTCATCTGGGATTGAGTCTTTAGCTTACAAGTGGCATTCCAACCTCTCAAATAGAGGGTAGAGAAATTGAACCAGACTCCAGGTGGTTCTTGTGACTTGTGACTGGATCACCAACTCATAATTCTGACATTCAGCAAGCTATTGAGTACTGGTTGATGAGAGTCGTCCCCCACCACCCCCCCTCCCCAATTGTGTTGGCTTCGAGAGCTCCAAATGTTCTCATGTTGAATGGAACTAATAATCCAGTCAACTGTTATTAAAGATTATTTTAAAGTCCATCCATTTTATTCCAAGGGAAGAGTGAAAAGATACAAAGAAGAATGTTTCAATAATTACATGTCGTGCCAGAAATATTTTCCAATGGAAAACATAAATAGAGAGCATTTCACAATTTTTTGTGTTGACACTGTTATCGCACTCACTTATTCCAATGCAAGTCTATTCGAGCAGTGTTAAAATTGTGCATTACTGGGGAAGTCATTTTATTTGAATTTATCTGGCAGCCTTGAGTCACATCGATATGTTGAAAGGCTGAATGAAACTCCAATTTTCTAAAAGTCATTGAGCACAGAGTTAGGTGAACTTGCGAACAGAGCCCACAATTAGCATTGATCCGATGCTTGGAAACAAATTCTTGATGGCAATGTTATTTTAACCTCAGACTTGCCAACAGCAAGTTGATTTGGAGGTTTCATTGAGCTGTATTCGAAAGATTTTATTTTGCTTTTAAAACATTTAACCTCAAGACCATCACCATCAAAGAAGCACGAAGGAGAGAGAATGGAATGGATCAGGGCAGCCAAAGGATAATATTTCAGGGAGAACCTAATCACAAAGATCAATAGAATGAAAGCTCTTAAATTAACAGAATTAATATTAAAAAAGAACTTGGGGTTACAATGGACGTTGAATAAAGAGAAAAAATAATAATTTTGCTTGATCGCTCCATTCTAAGAGACCTATAAATCTGAACTTGCTCCAATCCATCATTACTAATAAAGGAATTCTGGCTTCACTACATTTTTGTATCATGTTAGTGGCCTGTAACTAATTAATGACCCTGAAACCATAGATCTCTTTGCATTGGACATATTTTTATTACTGGTTTGGCAAATAGAACCAGGATAAATTATTATTTTTTCCCCCATATTTTTCATTTTAAAATAAAGCAGAAATACATAATGAATGGATTATGTTGCTAATATAGATCAGTCTGAACTCTACTCTGGAGTTAAACATTCCTTACAGGATGATTTTGTATAAATTAGGGGTCAGATTTCAGTGCGAGGCACGGGATTTCACAGCACCCATTTGTCAATTTGATGGCACCTCCAAGAGGTTGCATTAGCTTTTCTTTGAAGATGAGGGAAATTTTATGAAAGTCATTCACTGTCATTTAGACTTGGACCCCACTCTCTTTTGCCAAGGTTCTTCCAATAATACCAGGTAATGTCACGATACAATCATTCACAGAAAGCATATGACAACTGTTTAAGCAATTGCTCCTTACATAAAATTGTTCAACACACTGAAAATAAAGGAGATTAGCACAAATTAGTCTAGAATTTCTTTTGAGCTTTTACAACGAACAAAGATCTAAAATAATCAAGTTTCCCCCTTTGCAAATATTGTCCTCTCTAAGAAAAGACTTGGTTTCATGTTTCAAATAGTGATTTAATCAGGATATTTTCAGCTATTTGATAAAAGGAACAAAGCTTGTGTAAATTAGTGATTTTAGTAGTTAAAACAGCACAGACTTGCTCTAATTCATTTGGTGCCTTGCATGTAATTGTGTTTCTGTTAAGAAAAGAGCTATTGGCAGGATTCAAAGATAGATTGCAATGTAACACTGAAATACTTAAAAATCTATCTTCTGATTATTGATTAGTATTTTCATGAATTTATACAGTTTGTTGTCTTTGTATCACTGTGAAACTAACTGCACGGAAGTTAATCTAAAATATAGATGGATAATGGCTAATTAGGGATAGTCAGCATGGTTATGTACGTGGGAGGTCATGTCTCACAAATCTGATTGAGTTTTTTGAAGACGTGACCATAAAGGTCGATGAGGCCAGAGCTGTAGATGTTGTGTACATGGACTTCAATAAAGCATTCGACAAGGTTCCGCATGGTACGCTGATGGAATTTAATGCAGTAAAATGTAAGATTTTAGCTTGAGTGCCTGGCAGGACATGTGGGCTTAATTGAAGTTACGGCCAAAAAGGCACACAAATCCATCTAGTTCCTCGGCAGATTAAGAAAGTCCGGCGTGTTGTACCAACTCTTACCAACTCCTATAGATCCACTTTAGAAAACATAATATCGGGTCACATCATAGCTTGGGAAAAATAACTTCATAGGGTTGCGGATGTCACCCAGTCCGTCACTCGGACCAGCCTTCCCACCATCTACTTCATCCACACTTCACACTGCCTTGGGAAAGCAACCAACATAATTGAGGACCTTTTTCACCCTGGTCATTTTCTCTTCTGCCCTCTCCCATCGGGCAGAAGATACAAAAGCTTGAAAGCGCGTACCACCGGATTCAAGATCAGCTTCTTCTCTGTTATCAGACTACAAAATGGTCCTCCCATAAACTAGGCCGATCTTCCACCACATCGTGAACAATTGCTTTTTTCTGTCTGTGTGATGCTACAATGCTGTAAACTATATTCTGCACTCTTTGCACTATCTTGTACTAGCGTACAGCTTGATTTTACTCAAGCGTAGTATGATTTGATTTGCCCAGATAGCGTGCAAACAAAAGCTTTACAAAGTACCTCAATACAAGTGACAGTAATAAGCCAATATCAATATTTGTGGGAGCATCACTCTTAATAATGTGAGTGCAAGACCTTTTTTCTCCAGAGACAAATGTATAGTAGAAGCCAGAAAATAAAGTGATCGTGTGCACAGAAGATCTTTACAAGAGATTTACTATGAATGGAGCAATTGGGAACAGCTCTAAAATTACAATGAAAGTTTTCATGGGATAACAACTGCGGAGAACAGAACATTACGATCAGTAGAATGAAGGTGGTTCTGGGACTAATTAAATTGTAATAAAGTGCATTTGCAACAACTTAAAATAATTAGGAGGAAGCAAATGCATTTTATTTTCTAAAGATGTGAAAGAAGGCTAGTGGATTTCCTTACAATGTACATCCTAATATATTGCAAAAAATGTTGAATTGTCAATTTGATTTGCTTTCTCAAATAAAATATGAGGATGTGTTGCAATTGGTAATGTGTTATGCTAAGGATTGAGTGCCAATTGATTTCTGAATTTATAGAGACACAAGAAACTGCAGATGCTGGAATCTTGAGCAAAAAACAAAGTGCTGGGGGAACTCAGCGGGTCAGGCAGCATCTGTGGAGGGGTGATGAGAGGCGATATTGCGGGACTTCAGTCTGAAGAAGTGTCCCAGCACAAAACGTCATCCATCCATTTCCCTTCACACCTGGTCTGCTAAGTTCCCCCAGCACTTTTTTTCTGCTCTGAATTTGTGATGTTTTAATATCTCTATTGTATGTGGTATATCTGTAATCTACAGTGAGCTGAAGAAGGACTGTAGTTTTTGTCATGGGAAGTTTAACACAAGGAAATATCCAATTCTGGGGTTCAGCAGTAAGATTGGCTGTTTTCTTGCATGAATTCATAATTCAAATCTAAACATTTGAATGTTTAACAAAACTAATATAGAGAGCACTTGGGTAGTTAATTACTTAGATTTAGATGGGGGATAAAAGAGACCTATTTGTGTAGCTCAAGCAAAGCACAAATGGATCATAGTTAAGTTTTCGTATGATTGTTTGATGTATCAAGTTTCAGTTGTAGTGAGCTATCAATTGTTTTTGAATGTGTATGATTATATGGTGTTTGTCCATTGTGATTACCAGATGAAATCCTGCTGTTTAAAAAAAAATTCTCTAAACTTTTTTTTGAACTGATGGTCATTTTCATATGTTTCCACATTTTGCAACATCGTCTGAGAAGGCACTATTCTTTGTTGTGGTCTGGTTCCATAGGTTTGTCTGTGAAGCTTTGCTGGTTTTCTAAGAATGACCAAGTCCTGGGATCACAAGGAACGATGAAACCGATCCATGTTCTGCAGATATTAAAATTTTATCCAGTTACTTTTAATAATGTCACAGATAATAGTGTAACTTGACAAATAGTACCTGCTGACAGATTTTAATTATTATTCAATTGCTGACTGTTTAACTAAGTTGTGCTATAACAAAATCAAATCTTGGTCACATCTTTGTTCATGCACAGAAGCTATTAGTCAGATATGGAAAATAAGATGATGTGACTGAAGATTTAGCAAGTAAACTTTGAGATAATTTGACTGCTGCACACTGATGATATGTAGATTTGGAAAGGTAGACAAAAATGCTGGAGAAACTCAGCGGGTGAGGCAGCATCTGTGGAGCGAAGGAATTAGGCGACGTTTCGGTTTGAGACCATTCTGCTTTTCCCAATCCCATCAGCAAGGTCCATGTCGAAAATGAGTGAACATTGAAAGTTAAAATAAGCTATTCATATGCAAAACTGAAGTAGTTACCTGAAGAATGTCTTTGTTATTAGTTGTAGGAATAAATCTTCTGCGGCTTTATTCAAACTGGAAATAGTGAGTGATGTAGTGTAAACGTTAAAACAGGGTGGAGAGGTAGGGTTATTGCCTAGAAATAGAGAAAAGTATTAAAGATGCAAAGTCAGTGGTCACTGCACATATTTTTTGATGTAGAAACAACATATAAGTTTGTGTGTATTTGATCTTTTTGCCATTGAGGCATTATGGCAATCGTCAAATATGTTATAGCAGGGTTCTGATGCAGTGAACTTTGCTCTAGATCCAACCTGAAACGCAACTGAAGATGGAAAAGAATTTGAACTTTAATAAGATGAATTCATTACGCTTTTGACGATCCCTGCCGGGTTTGGCTGCAATACCAAGAAATTTAACACAGTTTAGAAACTCACAAACCATAGTTAAGTTAGTCTATCAGAATTAAAATCAAACACTACCTACAGTAGTTACATGTTATTTTGAAGTACTGAAGCAGTAAGGGACTACAGTTACTCTCTCCAGTAATCCAAATCAGCTGCTCCACGATTTAATACCAGACCACCTACCTTTTTTCTCTGATAAGAACTAATTGCCATCAACATTTTGGTATGTGTGGATTTGCTGCAGTGATTCAGATCAATCTGGATTAGTTTATTTTCACTAGTGAGGACACAGTTTTGCTAGACTGATCAAGCTTAATTTGAAAGCATTCCTTCCTACGCTGACAGAATTAGATTACCCAGGTATACATTTGCTGCTGTAGCTAAACTGATGAAGTTGCATGGAAAAAGTAATTGGTTGTATGCAGACTGTCAGAAATATGGACAAAACATAGAAAGCAGACAACTTAAATTTTGTGCGTTGGGAAGACAACAGTTTAAGTGCATTTAACTTTTATTCCTGTAACAGTTTGATGATCACGACTAATAGCTGTAATTCCAGCCAAAATATATACGTCCATTAGTTTCATGAATTTGCACGTGCTAGAACTTAATACTTCTAAAGTTAGATAATGATGAATTTGAATGACATAATGTGTACATGTTAGATTGCATCAGTTTGGTTGAGCACCACATTTTACCACGTATGACCAAACTATTTGGAAGTTTTCGAACAACTCTGTGTTTCTTTCTCAGTAGCAGTTTATTATTTAAAATATTAACCTTCTGTGAACATCACTGAAAAAATGTTCAGGATTCTTTCTCATTTGAGTATTTAAATATGTAGGAAGGAATTGCAGATGCCGGTTTAAACCGAAGATAGACACAAAAAGCTGGAGTAACTCAGTGGGTCAGACAGCATCTCTGGAGAACAGGAATAGGTGATTTTTCAGGTCGAGACCCTTTGTCAGACTTTTCTACAGAGATGCTGTCTGACACTCTGAGTTACTCCAGCTTTTTGTGTCTATCTTCAGAAAATTAAATGCTTGGCTGCTGAGGTGGTGAGAATAGAGGGAATTTTTCTGTGGGGTACTAACATCAGTTGTGGCATAAAAATAAGTTGTTTTTTTGGGAGGGACTCCCCTTAACCCACTCCAGGACAAATCTCCCGGTGAAGCAAATAATTGTTCATCAATAGAACTAATATTAATGAGGTAAAGTAGAAGGTTTCAGAAAGGTTAAATGAAAACAAACAGGAACAAAGAACTTAAGGCAGCAGAGCTGAGTGGGTGAAAATTTTAAAAAAAACTGCAGATGCTGGAAATCTGGCATAAAAAATAATAGACAATAGGTGCAGGAGTAGGCCATTCGGCCCTTCGAGCCAGCACCGCCATTCATTGTGATCATGGCTGATCATGCACAATCAGTACCCCGTTCCTGCCTTCGCCGCACATGCTTTGACTCCGCTATCTTTAAGAGGGTCTAACTCTCTCTTGAGAGCAGCCTTCACCGCCCTCTGAGGCAGAGAATTCCACTGCCCTCTGAGGCAGAGAAGACTTCCAGAAATATGCTTGAAGGACTCAGCAACTCAAGCAGCATCTGTGAAAAGATAAAGAAAATTAATGTTTTTGACCTGAAATGTTAAATCTGTTTCTCTTTCCACAACTACTGCCTGATCTGCTGAGTGTTTCCAATATTTGCACTTGCTTAGGACCAAGTGGGCAATTTGGCTAAAAGTAGGTAGAATGTGTCGAGGGCCAGAGAGCTTAACAGTACTCACCAAAGAATCAACATTAAAAAGTTTAAAGCTAAAGGTACCACGTAATAATGTGTTCTCAGCAAAATAGATGAATTGAAAAGTCAAACAGGAATAAATGTGTTCATTCAGTCGATATTTAGGAAAAGTGTCTACTGTGTGGTGGATATGGATGATAACATTGTAATTAGATGATTGATTGTGAGAGGTACAGAAGTGTGAAAATGCACACCTCCAGATTCAGGGACAGTTTCTTCCCAGCTGTTATCAGGCAACTGAACCATCCTACCATAACTAGGGAGCAGTCCTGAACTACTATCTCGGTGACCCTCAGACTGTCTTTGATCGGACTTTGCTGGCTTTACCTTGCACTAAACCTTATTCCCTTATCATGTATCTGTACACTGTAAATGGCTCGATTGTAACCATGTATTGTCTTTCCGCTGATTGGTTAGTACGCAACAAAAGCTTTTCACTGTACCTCTGTACACGTGACAATAAACTAAACTGAACAGAATGACCATGCTGCTAAATTCAGCAAACTCTATAAACAAGTGTTGGTGCTGGGTGAGTGGGCAAATGCATGGCAGATGCAGTATAATGTGGATAAATGTGAGGTTATCCACTTTGGTGGCAAAAACAGGAAAATAGACTATTACCTGAATGGTGGCCGATTAGGAAAAGGGGAGATGCAACGAGACCTGGGTGTCATGGTACACCAGTCATTGAAAGTAGGCATGCAGGTGCAGCAGGCAGTGAAGAAAGCGAATGGTATGTTAGCATTCATAGCAGAAGGATTTGAGTATAGGAGCAGGGAGGTTCTACTGCAGTTGTACAGGGTCTTGGTGAGACCACACCTGGAGTATTGCGTACAGTTTTGGTCTCCTAATCTGAGGAAGGACATTCTTGCCATAGAGGGAGTACAGAGAAGGTTCACCAGACTGATTCCTGGGATTACAGGACTTTCATATGAAGAAAGACTGGATAGACTCGGCTTGTACTCGCTAGAATTTAGAAGATTGAGGGGGGACCTTATAGAAACTTACAACATTCTTAAGGGGTTGGACAGGCTAGATGCAGGAAGATTGTTCCCGATGTTGGGGAAGTCCAGAACAAGGGGTCACAGTTGAAGGATAAAGGGGAAATCTTTTAGGACCGAGATGAGAAAAACATTTTTTACACAGAGAGTGGTGAATCTGTGGAATTCTCTGCCACAGAATGTAGTTGAGGCCAGTTCACTGGCTATATTTAAGAGGGAGTTAGATGTGGCCCTTGTGGCTAAAGGGATCAGGCGGTATGGAGAGAAGACAGGTACAGGATACTGAGTTGGATGATCAGCCATGATCATATTGAATGGTCGAAGGGCCGAATGGCCTACTCCTGCACCTATTTTCTATGTTTCTATGTTTACTTATGCTCTTCACTGTTGAATGCAAGAAGCATGCCAGCTTCACAGTAACTGTGGTGTTCATTGGATCCTGACCTTAGCAGTGGTCATTTATGTTTGTGATTTGAGTCACTTAAAAGCTGGTTTACCCTACTAATGACCACCTCGTCCTCTTAAAGTAGAGTCGAATAGCTTTAAGGTGAGAGGGGCAATGTTTAAAAATGTGCAGGGCAGGGGTTTTTTTACACAGAGGGTGGTGAGTGCCTGGAACATGCTGCTGGGTGTGGTGGTTGAAGCAGGTACGTTAATGCCATTTAAAATAATTTTGGATAGGCATATGGATATGTAGGAAATGGAGGGAAATGGGTTATGTGCGGGTATATAAGTTATGGTCGGCATCATGTTCGGCATAGACATTGTGGGCTGAAGGGCCTGATCTTGGGTCGTACTGTTCTATGTTGTATGAATATGGTTTTTGCTGCCACGTGTTATCTGTCTGATGCTGATGTGGAAAACAGTAAAACTAGCACTCACAGTGGAGACCGGACTTTGTTTATTTCATGCAATGCATAGGATGCTTCCGTTCAGGAGATGAAGAGATCAAGGTGTGATCTATCCAGTGGGAATAAGGGAGTCCTGCAGAAAAGTTGCAGTAAGATAATGCCAGATGATAGCTGTGATAGTCAATAGGAGAAGTCAATCCTTAAAGATCTGAATGCAAGACCACCAGATATTCAATGGCCCCACAAGGTCGGTGAATGTACCTTCAACGGTCACCACCAACTTCAGATGCTGCTTCATTCACCACTTCCTCTTATCTCATCTTCCACCATCTGCGGCAGTCAATGCATGAAATTCACTGTATCTTCGCACATTTGGCAATATGCAAGCTTCATTCATGAATGCTGCAGCTTGCATGCATTTCCAGCCATTTAACCCTGAGAGACTCATCATGCAAAGGTACTCTGCGATGCCCACTGATGCACTCCTCCCTGCTGTTACAGGACAAGATGGTGCATTGATAGAGGCAGTAGCAATGTTGGAGAAGAGTAAAGCTTCATGGCAGCTACACAGAGGAGACGGTGTTGGTATTGGTTTATAATTGTCACATGTACTGAATTACTGTGAGAAACTTTGTTTGCATGCTTTCCTGTCAAATCAGACCGTATATGTCTAAGCAGGCCATACACGTTCATAAGTGATAGGAGCAGAATTAGGCCACGGCCCATCACATCTACTCAACCATTAAATCAAGGCTGATCTATCTTTCCCTCTTAACCCCATTCTCCTGTCTTCTCCCCATAACCCCCGACACCCATACTAATCAAGAATCTATCTATCTCTGCCTTAAAAATACCCGTTGACGTCCTCCACAGCCTTCTGTGGTAATGAATTCCACATATTCACCACCCTCTGGCTAAAGAAATTCCTCCTCATCTCCTTCCTAAGGTAACATCCTTTATTCTGAGGCTATGACCTCTGGTCCTAGACTTTCCCACTGGTAGAAACATCCTCTCCACATCCACTCTATCCAGGGAGACCTAGGTAGTTGAAAGAGAAAAATAATTCCAGAATATAGCGTTTTAGTGTTACAATTACAGAGAAAGTACATGCAATGAAACGGGTTGAGAGATCGGGACTATATTCTTGCCTTAGGAGAGGTCTGCTCAATTACCTGATAACAGCAGGGGAAAAAATCCTGAATGTGGTAGCACATGCTTTCAAGCCATTGTATCTTCCACCTGATGGGAGAGGGGATAAGAGGGTATGATCAGGGTAAAATTGGAGTGGGCAATGCTTAGGCTGGTTCCAGAAGAAGAAGAAAAACAGTAAAAGATCTTTAAACGCAATCTTCCATCTCACAGCCCATTTCTCCCCATTCTCGTCTGTCATTACACGATGTATTACCAAACTGATGTGGTGTTACCGTACACATCTATGCTGGTTATCTCACGCAGCCCTACACATGTTCCTTCACATTTCAGAGAGACTAGATGTGCAACCTGCTCAAGGAGTGGCAAAGGATGAATAGGTTGCAGATCACAGTAATGATAATGTGTAGGAAGGAAATGCAGACGGTCCTGATTAAATTTCACTGATTGTATGCCCTGTTGTGACCTTCCCCTCAGCTAACAATGATCCATTCGACATTTTCTTTCATCATCGTCCCCCTAGATCTTTCCTTTTCACATCTTACCCTTCCATATCTCTATGTCTCCCTCTCCCTTGACTCAGTCTGAAGAAGGGTCTCGACCCGAAACGTCACCTATTCCTTCTCTCCAGAGATGCTGCCTGTCCCGCTGTGTTACTCCAGCATTTTGTGTCTCAATTTGCAGTAATGATATTGATGAACAGATCATTTACTGAACACTAGCTCTGATACATAACTTAAGGTTGAGTTTGGAGGTGGTATCTGCACATGTTACAATGCTGTACAAGTGATCTGCCTCCAGCCAGCCTCAGGGAAAGAGAGCAAGTGGCACCTCAAAAGGTGAGATCACAAATGGGTTCTGCTGTAGAGGGCTCAGGTGAGGACTTGAATGGGAGCGGGTCAAGAAGAATGCTGATGGGTAAGATCAATGAAAGATTTCAATGCATTGCCAGGCTTGTCAGAACTCCTGTATACAAAGTTAAGGAGCAGAGAGGAGCACATCGCCAACCTTGCACATGGCATTGCATACACCTTGGACTCTACTCTTGGCAGTGTGAAGAGTAATGCATGAATGTGTTGAGGGATAAAACCATGCTGCTGTTTCCATTGCAGGACAAGCAGCCCCCTTCAATGTCTGGGCACTTGTGGGGAAGCTCAAACTTCCAGCATGCAAGCGCAGACAACGTGCTATCACAGCATGGGATAGCAAGAGCACGTGAGCACAACCTGTCCTCCCAGCAGAATCCTGGGACTATTGAGGTGCTGACCTTGGGTTGTGGCAGAATCTGCTGTGCTCCCTCAAGCTGATAAGCACTCATTGTGCCAGCACTCATTGTGCTTCTTGCCCGCCAACCAAACAGCTGCTTATTTTGGTGCAGATTTTACTTTTGGTTTGTAATCCACTGGATAATGTGAGAGTCGACAGCAGACAGAAGGTAAGTTGTGGGACAATTGATGGTATTGTATTTATGGCATTGCAATGGACGACAGTAACAGAAAAAGGCTGTGTTAGTTTCCCCATTCCTTCCTGCTCCTGTTCTGCAGCTAGCATCTGTGGTGGCAAGGGCTGTGAATTTACAGAAGACCTGCATAATTCTTGACACCAGCTGGGATGCATACTGTAGGCTCCTCATGGTAACACCATTGTCTCAATGTGCGGGTTGACTGCTCTCTGCATTCTGTGCGGCATTATGTCTCTTCTATGTGTACGGATTGTGCAGCAAAGTCATGGACCGTGTAATTAGCAGGCATCCTAAACATTAAGTAACTACCTTTTGGTTTACCTTGGTACTCAAGTGCTGAGAGCACAGCAGACTGCCACAAAATGAAGGCATTAAGGATGTGTTGACTTGCATGATGCACAATAGCTGGATGTCAAGAGAGTGAAATGTTTTGCCGTGTGGTGCATATTGGAGTTGAGATGAGATACCCGCAAGTGTAGCCTTCCATCCCCACTAAGCCGTATGTTTGCTTTGTTTGCTGCCCTCTGATAAGAGAGATTATAAACCTATTCAGATATAATTGAATCGTATCAGTAAGCTCCTTTACCTAAAAGAGGGCAACCGACTACCAAATGGTGCAAATATCTATAACTCTGACCTAAATGAAAGCTTGCACCTTAATGAATTCTTTGACAATCACATTTCATGCTCTACCTGCCCTGTTCTGGGCTAGTAGCAGTTGTTGCAAATAGTGCCGTATATTTTCACAAGATCATCCTAACTCAAACAGCTTTCAGACTATCACTGAGGTGCAAGTAGAACTGTTCTCTGGCACCCCAGCTACAAATGATTTACTCAGATTATGCTGACAGCACCTTCCAAACCTACAATCTCTACTACCAAGAAGGACATAGGCAACGAGTCAAGCAAGGGCAAGACCTTCACAGTGAATGCTAAGGGCCTGGGAAGTTATATTACAGTTGTACAAGACTTTGGTGAGACCACATGTAGAGTATTGTGTTGAATTTTGGTCATCCTGCTGTAGGAAGTATGTCATTAAGCTGGGAAGAATGCTGAGTAGATATAAGAGCATGTTGCCTGGATTCTGGGGCCTGAGCTATCGAGGAAGGTTGGGCAGGCTAGGACTATTCCTTGGAGCACAGGAAGCTGAGGGATAATCTTATAGAACTGTATAAAATCATGTGGTGATAAATAGGGTGAATGCACAGAATATTTTACCCACGGTAGAGGAATTAAGAACTAGAGCACATGGGCCTCTAGTTCTAGGTTGGGATACAAAGCCTGTTCCCATGCTCTAGACTTTAGTCTTTGAGACTTTAGAGATACAGTGCAGAAACAGGCCTTTCGGCCCATCGAGATCTCATCAACCAGTGGTCACCCCGTACACTTAACACTATCCTACACACTAATTTACAATTTTACCAAAGCCAATTAACTTATAAACCTGTACGTCTTTGGAGTGTGGGAGGAAACTGGAGCATTCGGAGACAACCCACGCGGTCACAGGGAAAACGTACAAACTCCGTACAGACAGCTCCGTAGACAGGATCAAACCTGGGTCTCTGGCGCTGTTGGGCAGCAGCTCTACACCGTGCTGTGCCACCATGCCACGCCCATGCTGTATGACTCTGACTCGAAGTGCATGGAAACATATGCTGTAAGTTCCTTTCATGTGAAACATCTTCCTGACTTGGAGGTATATTTTGTGTTTCTTTCATCTTTACTCTGTCTGAATCCTGGAGCTCCCTTCCTGGCTGCATTGTCAGAGCACCTTCACCAGATGGACCGCAATGGTTCAAGTAGGAGTTCGTCACTTCCTTCTCAAGGGCAGTAGATATGCGCAAGAAATGCAGACCTTTACAGCAATGCCCAGATCCCCAAAAATAGAATAAATAAACAAAAAGCTGTAGGAGCAAAATGGAAAGGCCATGTAGAGTTGGTTTTTGAAGTATCGGGCGATTTATTCAGATTGGTGCACACCAGGAAGTCTTTACTTCGAACACCAACTCTGCGTGGCTTTTCCATTTTGCTCCAACAAAACTATACCATGGGTCTTGGGCTGGCCACACATGAGATTAACTATTGTTGTTTGCAACAAATATAACTGCAATACAAGAGTAAAGTACAATGAAGAATGCATGAAAAGATGCATGAAAAATTGTAGATAATGTTTTCTTGAATTATTTCTTGAAATAATATTCTCCTATTCCCAAAGCATTTTAATACTTCAAAGATCAGGATGTTCTTTTTCAATGACGTCTGGACTGATCTCAAGCTTTCTCTAACTTTGATGTAACATAAACCTTTACATAAGCCTTTTCTTTGAAAGGGGCTAGTTTCGTGTACAATATCTAAATTATACTGATATTTGCACCTGCGCCCATTAGCATTCAATACTTTTTAAGTAATTTGAACTGCTTTTGTTTTAAATTTGGGAAAAATCTTATATTCAGTCTCATGAAATAATCTTCAGCTCACTTAACATTCCTGTGTTATAGCCCCAGCAATTACCATGTCCCTTTCAGACTTATTTTAGCTTGACATTATTGATCCTGACTGCCTTCATTCATTTGTTCGTGGGATGTTGTTGTGGTGGCTTCTTTTAATAAGAAATGTTAAGCTGTGTTATGCCTGCTGCAGGGCACACCTATAATAAGCTCATAATCTTTGGTTTTAAAAATCCCAGCAATGTGAGCAATCTTTCCATGTTTGATAGCTTGGCCCAAGAAGATTTTTTAATTACTGTACAATTTGGTGTATATATCAATCTCTTTAGATTTAAAAAAATAATTAGGGCTAAATTTATGAATTGATATGAATTATATGACAGTAAATCGTTCCAAAATGTGGGTTGTGATATAAGCTGTGATCACGTTCCACCTCTTTGTTACTTTGCTTTCTGGTCACTCTGCCAACAGTTATTACACGGCCCTATCTCCCAATGTGGGACCGACTTTTAAATCCAGGAATCTGGACAACAGGTTTTCCCACACAAGAGTGCTTTATTGTCATATTTACCGAAACAGAGCAATGAAATTTTTACTGGGAGCAGCACAACAGATGTGCAACCATGTGCAACTTGCAACTATTTGAACAGAGAAGTTTGCAAATAGAAGCATGTCTAATATTTTTAATGTTAGCTTTTTTTCACCCACAATATATCACAATTGCTTCTAACTTATGCACCAGTGTAGCTTATATACCAGATACCCATCCTTTTTCTCCAGAGATGCTGCCTGACCCGCTGAGTGACTCCAGCACTTTGTGTCTATTTTTGGTATAAACCAGCATCTGCAATTCATTCTTTCTCCATTTTTTTATATACCAGATTGTATGATGCCCATTTACCTATAAAGAACCAACAGCACCAAGTCTGTCAGCATCATTTATTTATATACACTGTGAATGGCTCGATTGTAATCATGTATTGCCTTTCCACTGACTGGTTAGCACAGAACAAAAGCTTTTCACTGTACCTCGGTACACTTGACAATAAACTAAACTGAACTGAAGTCTGTATCCCTAATGCTTTTTCTCCTGCTTGTGATTATGAGCTATTTTAATTTTAACTTCCCTCAAATTATTGTTGGAAATCCCGTAAATGTATAAACTAAATAATTGGCAGGCTAGTGGAAGTTTATGTTTCTCAGCATTGTTTCAAGACATTGCTACGAGTTTTGGTTCTCAATTCCTTCCAAGTTTATATCAGGGGTGGAATTTATTTCAAATATAAACCTAATGTTACATAAAATATGTTATAAAATGCCACCAGGATTCATATCACAAGCATAAAAGCAAATGACGTAAAATAAACACCAAATAATTATTGTACATTTATCTACTTTCTCCTTGGCTTCTCTTCCAACTGCTTATTGCTTCTTTTGTCTACATATTGATACACAGCCTTGATGATGTTGGTCCTGACTGACCATTTCATTTACAATTAACATTTATTTTCACAAACTCTTTTACTAAATCACAGCTCGATTTTCTATCCAGCTATTTCCCATTTGCCCACAGCTGGTAAATCAGTCTTGCAAATTGAGAGCAATATCAAGTATTTACCAACTGATCTGAATCATCATGGTATTGGCCAATCTTTATCAAATCATTTATCCAAAAATAGGTTATTACTGTTCAAGAGTTAGAAAATGAATTGTCTGCAGTTGAGGGGAACTAAACATAGCACAAACCGATCAAAGTTTATTCCATAGTTTTTCTTATAGCGTTGTTCACTTGGCAACGTTGATTTTAGCACAAAATCAGAATCTGGCAAAAATTAAAAGGGCATCTTAGAGAGTGATTATTGAGTTGAGGTCAGAGAGAAAATTGTATGGGAGTTAGAACAGGAATACCATTTACCTTTTAGATTCATAAATAACAAGGTTAACAGATCCTGAATTAGGAAATGGTGGTAACCTGAGGTAGGTGAGGGCTCTGGGTCAAATACATGTACGTTGTGGTTGATTATGCTGATTCTCGTGGTGATCTGAAATGGGAGACTTTATTAACTTGGTATAGCAGATCAGAAAGAATTTTCCTTTAAAAAGTTGTATGTATGTATTCTTGCAAAGAGGGAATTGATAACTGCAAGTCCTCTTCCTCCTAGTTTGACAGGGAGTGACCAGGGAGATCCTGCACTGTACTTTGTGCCGAAGATAAACACAACAAGCTGGAGTAACTCAGTGGGACAGGCAACATCTCTGGAGAGAAGGAATGGGTGGTGTTTTAGGTCGAGACCCTTCTTCAGAGTCTGAAGCATTTTGTGTCTATCTTCAGTGTAAACCAGCATCTTAGGTTCCTTCCCACAGTGTACTTCGTGCCACTTGCTGCTCATCGGCATATAACGATGACTACCTGACCAACTCTCACAATTTTCTCAAAAGGAAACCGGAGATCCCGGAGTAAACCCACGCGGTCACGGGAAGAATGTGCAAACTCTGCACAGACAGCACCCGTAGTCAGGATCGAACCCAGGTCTCTGGCGCTATAAGGCAACAACTCTACCACTGCGACACTGTGCCAACCAAAGGCTGGGAGATTCTAGCTCCCAATGCTCAGTGAGCAACTCGTGTTAACAACAAGTAGTTGGTCAGAGGTGACTGGCTCCGCCAATCCAGTTGCCCATCTGGCAGCGAGATAAGTACGAGCGGTTACTGCTGTCATCACCAGTGCCCAGGTTGGACAATCGTGGCGGCATGGTGGCGCAACGGTAGAGTTGCTGCCTTACAGCGATTGCAGCGCTGGGGACCCGGGTTTGATCCTGACTATGAGGGTTCTCTGTACGGAGTTTGTACATTCTCCCCGTAACCTGCATGGGTTTTCTCCGAGATCTTCGGTTTCCTCCCACACTCCAAAGGCGTACAGGTTTGTAGGTTAATTGGCTTGGTATAAGTGTAAATTGTTCCTAGTGTGTGTCGGATAGTGTTAATGTGAAGGGATCGCTGGTCGGTGCGGACTCAGTGGGCTTAAGGGCCTGCTTCCGTGCTGTATCTCTAAACTAAACTAAAAAAAATCCACCCCAATATTTCCAGCCTGATAAAAGCTGACTGACTTGAAATGTTAAGATTCTTGTTATGTCCATAAATGCTGCTTGTTTGAATATATCCAGTGTTTTCTCTTCTTAGTTCAGCATCTGCAGTATTTAGCTTTTATGTCACGGCAGGAGTGGTACAGAGAAAGGTGCCAATGATTTCTAGTGCCAACATTTCTTACCATGAAGAAAAATAAATGGTAGGATCTGAAGAAGGGTCTCGACCCGAAACGTCACCCATTCTCTCTCTCCAGAGATGCTCCCTGTCCCGCTGAGTTACTCCAGCTTTTTGTGTCTATCTTTATTATAAATGATAGGACCTGTCTTTACTTATCAAGGTTCGTCACCTTAAGATGTTTAGGATTTATTTTGACCCTTAGCCACAGCTATAAAAACATAGAACAGTACTACACAAGGACAAGCAGTGATGCCTGTGCCGAACATGATGCCAGGTTGAACTAATCCTATCTGCCTGCACATAGTCAATATCCCTCCATTCCCTGTCGGTTCATCTGCATGTCTAAATGCCTCTTCAGCATTGCTATCATACCAGCTTCCAGTCTAAATGTCTCTTAAACTATTATATTTGTTTCCACTTTGTGTCATAAATCTCCTTGAAACTTTCTCTCTCTCTCTCACCTTCAAGAAATGCCTTCTGGTATTTGACATTGCCACCCTGATGAAAGGTCATGATTTGCCACCCAATCATTCTCATGTTTATTGGTCACTCTGTGAGCTTCTTGTGAAGAAGGAATTTCATTGCACCCTTGAGGGGAGAACTGATGGAAGTATATAAAATTATGAGAGGCATAGATAGAGTTGACCGTCAGGGTGGAAATGTCGAAGACTAGAGGCCATTGTTTTAAGTTAAGAGGAACAACACATAAAAGAGATGTGCAGGGCAGGTTTTTTATCCAGAGAGTGGTGGGTGCCAGGAACGTGCTGCCAGTGGTGGTGGTGGAGGCAGATACAACAGTGGCATTTAAGAGGCTTTTAGATAGGCACATGGACATGCAAAGAATGGAAGGATATGGATCACATGCAGGCAGAGGAGATTAATTTAACTTGGCATCATGTTCTATACAGACATTGTGGGCCGAAGGGCCTGTTCCCATGCTGTACTTGTCCATATGGTAATAAACTAATCTGAATCTGAATTTACACACAATGGAAGATTCAGTTCATGTGGCTTTTATGAATTGGGCGAGTATTGTGCAAATTCATCCAAACCCTCTCTCACCTTGCCCAGATTCCATGTTTTGTTTTGAATGCAGCATGGCATTACCTTAGACTTTAGAGTTACAGCACAGAAACAGGCCCTTCGGCCCACCTAATCCACGCCGATCAGTGATCACTAAGTACATTAGCACTACCCTACACACTAAGAACAATTATACCATTCAATTAACCGACAAACCTGTATGGTTTGAAGTGTGGGAGGAAACCAGAGCACCCGGAGAAAACCGTTGTGGTCAAAGAGTCATAGAGTGATACAGTGTGGAAACAGGCCCTTCGGCCCAACTTGCCCACACCGGCCAACAAAGTCCCAGCTACACTAATCCCACTTGCCTGCGCTTGGTCCATATCCCTCCAAACCTGTCCTACCCATGTATCTGTCTAACTGTTTCTTAAACGATGGGATAGTCCCAACCTCAACTACCTCCTCTGGCAGCTTGTTCCATACACCCTTTGTGTGAAAAAGTTACCCCTCTGATTCTTATTAAATCTTTTCCCCTTCACCTTGAACCTATGTCCTCTGGTCCTCGATTCCCCTACTCTGGGCAAGAGACTCTGTGCATCTACCCGATATATTCCTCTCATGATTTTGTACACCTTTATAAGATCACCCCTCATCCTCCTACGCTCCATGCAATAGAGACCCAGCCTATTCAACCGCTCCCTATAGCTCACACCCTCCAGTCCTGGCAACATCCTCGTAAATCTTTTCTGAATATCTTTCCTATAACTTGGTGCTCAGAACTGAACACAATATTCTAAATGCAGTCTCATCAACGTCTTATACAACTGCAACATGACCTCCCAACTTCTATTCTCAATATTCTGACTGATGAAGGCCAAAGTGCCAAAAGCCTTTTTGACCACCTCATCCACCTGTGACTCGACCTTCAAGGAACCATTCACCTGTACTCCTACATCCCTCTGCTCTACAAAAATACCCAGAGGCCTACCACTTACTGTGTAGGTCTTGCCCTTGTCCAATGTCCCAAAATGCAACACCTCACACTTCTCTGTATTAAATTCCATCAACCATTCCTCAGCCCACCTAGCCAATCGATCCAGATCATGCTGTAATCTTTCACGACTATCTTCACTATCTGCAAAACCACTCACTTTTGTATCATCAGATTACTTGCTAATCTTGCCCTGCATTTTCTCATCTAAATCATTGATGTAGATGACAAACAGTAACGGGCCCAGCACCGAACCCTGAGGCACACCACTAGTCACAGGTCTCCAGTCCGAGAAGCAACCTTCCACTATCACCCTCTGCTTCCTTCCAGGGAGCCAATTTGCTATCCATTCAGCTATATTTCCTTTGATCCCATGCGATCTAACCTTCCAGAGCAGCCGACCATGCAGAACCTTGTCGAATGCCTCACTGAAATCCATATATACAACATCTACAGCCCTGCCTTCATTGACCATTTTGGTCACATCTTCAAAAAAATCAATCAGATTTGTGAGACACGACCTCCCACGTACAAAACCATGCTGACCGTCCCTAATCAGCCCTTGCCCGTCCAAATACCTGTATAACCTATCCCTCAGAATACTCTCTAGTAACTTTCCAACTACAGATGTTAAGCTCACCGGCCTATAGTTCCAAGCATTTTTCCTGCAGCCCTTCTTGAAAAGAGGCACAACATTTGCCACCCTCCAGTCTTCCGGCACCTCTCCTGTATTTAAAGATGACTCGTAAATTTCAACCAGGGCTCCCGTAATTTCCTCGGATATATCTGATCAGGCCCTGGAGATTTGTCTACCTTCATACAAGACAACACCTTCAGTACTTCTTCGACGGTAACACTGACTGCTCTCAAGAAACTTCCATTGACTGCCCCAAGTTCCTCCGTCCTACTGTCTTTCTCCTCGGTAAATACAGAGGAGAAATACTCATTGAGGACCTTGCCCATCTCCTGTGGCTCCACATAGAGGTGACCGCTTTGATTCCTGAGAGGTCCCACTCTCTCTCTCCAGTTACCCTTTTCCCCCTTATGTATTTATAATATCTTTTGGGATCGTCCTTCATGCTACCTGCCAGAGCTATCTCCTGGCCCCTTGGTGCCCTCCTGATCTCCTTTTTCAGTTTAGTCCTGGTCACAATGAGAACGTACGAACTCCGTACAGAAAGTACCCGTAGTCAGGATCAAACCTGGGTGTCTGGCGCTGTAAGGCACCAACTCTACCGCTGCACCACCGTGCCGCCACAAATGTTTTACATTGACTTGTACTTGTCATTCATGTCTTATCTGAAAGACTGCTCCCCTGAGGTGCAGCCTACTCACACAATCTTCACTGAAATGTTCATCTGTCCTTTTATTTTTTGCAACATACTGGAATACTGGGTAACCTTTTGATGAGACATGAGGTTGCTGTGTCTGAGTCATGGTAACTCAGTTGAAGACGGGTCCATGGGAAAAGGGCAAAGTTGCTTTGATGTCCACGTTTCCTGGCAGGCTGTAGGATTTTACCGGTCAACAGGCCAAGTTAATTGGCAAGCTTGGCACCCAGTCAGCTGAATGAGGTTGAAGGCCTGGAGCAGTTATAGATCACCACTTGCGATTTCAAGTGGGTGTGTGTGGAAGTGGGGTTATTTTAATTTAACTTAAACGTTAGTGTTGAATCTAAGTGAGGGTCTGATTCATGAGTCAGATTCTGACAGAGGATGGAGGGCAGACTGTGGAAGGGATTCATTCCGATGTTAGACTAGCTGGAGGGGGTGGAGAATAGAGCAAGTGTCGGAGAGTAGAGAAAGTAAAGTAGCTGGACTGGAAGAAAGTATCCTTACTGTATGGAGGCTTGTAGGCAGTCAGTGAAGGCACTTAACTTTGCAGGAGCTACCCCTCTGCTTTTTATATTCACTGGTCTCGGGAATCCAGCTGGCCAATGTCAAACCTAAAAGATATTAAATCTGAGGCATATCTCTGTCATAATATAATATATGCTCTGACCACCCCAGTTCCAGCAGCCTCCCTTACTGAGAATGGATGGGCAGCCCATCCCCCTCTGCAACCCTTTCTCCAAACTGGAAGGGTTTAAGATTTTTAAACATTCACATTCTTCACAATCAACTTTTCTTATGGTTGTAATCACCATTATCTTCCACACATCCTTGCATTTCCTCCCCTCTCTCCCCCTGCCACATATTTCATTCTCATCTTGATGACCTCAAATATTTACTAAATAATAAGATCAGAAGCACATGATTTTTATGATAAAATTTTACAGTAGCCTATAATGTGTTAAAATCACATACAAAATCTGTATCCTGCAAAAGTCATGACTGATTTTTTCATTGGATGTAGAGGGCTCTAATATTGTTTTGCAGATGTATTTGTTTGTTCATTTTTTTTATTTTAGTTACTCAACTTTATTATTAATGAAAATATTTTTAATATATTTGTACAAAATACTTGGTTTCATCTACTTTTCCAGTTTAGTCTCTCTACGCCATTCATTATTCTTGGCTAAGATGCTATCTAGCCAAAATCTGCCTGATCAACAATAAATTGATCTTTTATTTCATTACTATTAATGTAATATTCCCTCGTTACTGCTCATATTTACCCATTCTGTTTCCATTTCCATCTTCTTTTGTACTGTTTCCGCTTATTAAATCTAAATTGAATGTTGACCAACATTCTCCCTATTATTTTGAAGTGAATTCCAACACTTCATAGCCTCATAACTTTGAGTTTAGAAATTTCTACTTTCCAGTTTTAAAGGGCTAACATTTAATCTCCTAACTATTCATGGGAGAAATTGTGCGTTTTATTACTCTATCCATACTTATTATAAACTTTATGTAAGTTATTACAGCCACATCTGATAGATAATTAAAACCTCCTGTTTCGTTCACATCTTACCAACTGTGAAGACAAGTTCCACAAGTACGCTGCCAACTGTGAAGACAAGTTCCACAAGTACGCTGTGCATCACCAACTTCTATCTTAGCCTCTCCATTGTCAATGCATAGGCAAACAGATTGTACTCCAACGGCATCTTGAGCAGAAATTTCCTCCAGTTAGAAGACTGAAGCTGGTAAAAAAAAACATTCCCCTGGACATTCACTCACTCCATCTCTGTGACGATTGTTTGAGTCTATACCAGACCATTAATGTAGTGTTTGAAATTGAGGTGAATCTTTCATTGCCTGAGCACCTGCAGGTACATCTGTGCCCATAACACTTTCTGGAGAAATTCTCATGCAAGCCGTTGTCACTAGAGTTGGCCATCCCAATGCTCTTCTGATGGGTTTCCCATCAGCCAACTTCCTGGAAGCTTGAATTCATTTAATACCATGGTGCGTCCGTTCTAACTCACCAATTCCCATTCATCCATCATCTCTGTTGGCTCACAGCCTGCCCATTCCACAGAATAACTGTTTTCCAGCTCAGCTAACCTTGCAGATGAAGGAGCTGTTCCACAGACTAGTCAAACAACAGCTGACAATGTAACTTAAAATGTGTCAAGCTCCTCCATCACAGTTATTGAATAGACCTACTGATATTGCTGGAGATAGACACAAAGGCAGCATCTCTGGATAGAAGGAATGGGTGGCGTTTCAGGTCAAGACCCTTCTTCAGACCTTTCTCCTCTGCTTTCATGTGGTCCGTATATCTCCATTCAGAAGCAGGGTCTCGGTGAAACTTCACCAATTCCTTCTCTCCAGAGATGCTGTCTGCCTGCTGAGTTACTCCATCATTTTGTGTCTATCTTCAGTGTAAACCAGCATCTGCAGTTCCTTCCTACTGATATTGCTGGAGTGGATATGACAGCATGCACTGGTGGGAAAGGGTAGCCTTGGGTGTCCTCAACATTGAATTCAGACCATATCAAGTATAGTTTAGTTTAGAGATACAGCGCAGAAACAGGCCCTTCGGTCCACTGAATCCGCGCCGACCAGCGATCCCCTTACACTATTCTACACACTAGGGACAATTTACAATTTTTTATCAAAGCCAATTAACCTACGAAACAGCACGTCTTTGGTGTGTGGGAGGAAACCGGAGCTCCTGGAGAAATCCCACGCAGTCACAGGGAGAACGTACAAACTCAGTACAGACAGCAGCCTTAGTCAGGATCGAACTCGGGTCTCTGTCGCTCCAAGGCAGCAACCCTATCACTGCTCCACCGTGTCGCCTCATGCGATCAACTCAAGCATGGGCAAAGAAAGATCCTAATTACCACCCACTGCCCTCAGCTGATAATTGGCACTCCTTCAAGCTGTACAAATCGTAAGACCACTGAAAGTCACAAAGACATAGAATGTACTCCATGACCCATGGCTATTCATTTTTAAGCTGAGGTGGAAAAGATTTAACAGGAACTTGAGGGGCAACTTTTTCACACCAAGGGAGGTGGTATATGGTATGAGCTGCCAGAGGAGGTATTTGAGGCAGGTACTATCACAACATTTAAAATACATTTGGACAGGTACATGAACAGGGAAGGTTTAGTGGGATATTGGCCGAACGCTGGCAGGTGGTACTAGTATTAATGAAGCATCTTGGTCGGCGTGGGAACGTTGGGCTGAAGGGCCTGTTTCCATACTGTAGGTCTCTGATTCTAACACCTGCAGAGTACAATCCACAAAAAGCACTGTGGTTACTTACTCAGGTCCTTTTCAATTTATATCTTCTACCACAAAGAAAGGGAAAGCCAGGTGCATGTGAATCACCTTCTAATTTCCATACTGTATTGCTGAGTATATTTTGTCTTGGAGCATAAAAACTGTGCTTTAATACATCCTAAATAATGAACAATGACTCCAAATGATGCAACAGGATTACTCATCAGCACTTCGTCTCAACAGCATGTATTTGTATAGCAAATTTAATAAATAAAAACACAAATCATATTGCATAGTTGTAATCGAAGTACAAACTAAGGAAGGTTATACTAAAAATCTAAACTCATGTTTACTCAGTAGATGGTTTAAAAGGACACGGATTGGCAATTCTAGAACCTGGGGACTATGTGATTGAGCATATGGGCAGTAATGATGGAACGAAGAAAGGGGCATTGATTAAGAACTTAAAATTAAGGAATTAAGAGGGTTCATAGCAATGCTGGAGGTCATGAAACTTAGAATGTAAATAAAAGTATGGGAATTTTTAAACCAAGTTAACTTGACCAACATTGAGAACTAGTGTAGAGCTGCCAAATCTAATCAGAGTAATTGTTTTTTTTTTAACCTATACTTTCAAAAGAGTTATAATTTGAGGAGTAATTCGTAAACCTTTCTTAGCACTTTCAACACTATCCTATTTTATAAAGCTGATGAATACTTGACACATGTATGAATGTAAAATTTGTCATTCTGAGTACATTTGTTCTCTGCAATAGATCCTCTTGATCAGCAGTTTAGATATCGTCAGAATTAAAAGTTCTATATTTTCATTTTGGTATTTGGCTTCCAACTAAAATCTTTTTTTTGTCCTGTAAATTATTTCTTACTACTTAATGTTGGGACTTCAATGTTTAAGGAATTGTAAAAAGTGATGATTTTAGTTTTATTACTTAATCAACACTAAATCTATTTCACTATTTCATCAATCAGAGATGCAGTAAACCATTGTTTTGACGGACCCCTTTCTAATGGATTTTAGATATAGAGGACGGACTTACTGACCCACCCCTGTTTGTATCATCTCCCCAGGCTTAGAGCCCCAGCTTCCTAAACCAACCTCGACTCGCAAAGTGCACCATTGAGCCCTACTTCACCCACCGCATGGTCCGTCAACATGGCTGTTGTTGCGGCTCACAATGTAGCTGTTGAGGACAGAGCTTTCTTCAGGCAGCCGCCAGCGACAGGACACACTCGGTCACCGTGGGGCTCCCTTCCCTCCCATTTGTAGATGCTTCCTGCCTGCCATTGCTTTGTCTGCTCCCTGCTCGACTGTCACCACTTCTTCCTTCTCCGTCGCTCTGTCTAATCAGCCTCATGTCCCCTCCCTCCACCATCGCCTCCTCCTCCCTCTCCCCTAGAGTCGCCGACATACTCCACCTTAAAAGCAGCAACAGGTGAGAGGAGAGGAAGCGCTGTCCCCATGGGCTACAACGTTAGCCGCAACAACAGCCATGTCTCCAGACCATACCGATGGTGAAGAAGAGCTCGCTGGTGCAGACCAGTGGCATTGGCACTAGTTGAAGGGTGAAACGACACAAAATGCTGGAGTAACTCAGTAGACCGAATCAGTCCGAAGAAGGGTCCCGACGATCCCTATCCATGTTCTCCAGAGATGCTGCCTGACCCGCTGGGTTACTCCAGCACTTGGTGTCCTTTTCTGCATTAACCATCGTCTGCAGTTCTTTGTTTCAACTACATACAATGATAATACTTTACTCGGTTATAGCGGATAATCGGCAATATTGAACGCCGTTCTCCCCCTCCCCCGCCCTCCATGCATGGTCCATTATAATGACGGCTTACTTTATTTCGATCGGGTTGACTGTTATATTTACTGGAATAGATGTTTATATTTGTTCTTTCTGATTATTTAACCCTACACCTTACACAAAACCAGACACATTATTCTCTGAGATTTCTGATTCACAGCAACAGAACATATCAGTGCCACATTCATGTGTAGGGAGGAACTGCAGATGCTGGTGTAAACCGAAGATAGACACAAAAAGCTGGAGTAATTCAGCGGGTCAGACAGCATCTCTGGAGCAAAGGAATAGGTGACGTTTCAGGTCGAGACCCTTCTTCAGGCTGAAAGTCAGGGAAGAGGGAAACGAGAGATATAGAGAGATATAGAACAAATGAATGAAAGATATGCAAAAAAGAAACAATGATAATGGGAGCAGTTCGTTGTTAGCTGTGGGCTAGTTGAAAACGAGCCACATTTATGATGAGTTTGTCGAGTATACATATTTGCCGTTTGTACTGAGATTGCCAACAGCATCACAATGATATCTATGACTGGAATTGCATTCCTTTGGCATTTCATGAGAAAAACAATTCTCATGAAATAGAGGTTTTAAATGAAGTCTTTATACGCCTTTGAGTGAAATCTCTCCATCTCTGTTCTGAAAAGTTTGGTTATAGGTAAAATCAGACTTATGGGGGTGGCTGATCAACTTTTGTACTGGAAAATGTCACTTCTGCAGAACCATGATGCTGAACCCTGCACCCTCTGCTCTCTTCACTGACTTGCACACCGACATTCAAGTCTCACACTCATAAATAACATATTTATTCCCAGTCAGCCCTTGCACTCAGATTTGTAAATACTCATCTACACTCACAGTCAAGTCCTGCACATAAATAACGTCCATTTCGGAGAAACACTACAGGGTACGTTGTGTCTGTGGAGCTCTTCTCATCAGTATTTTAATACAGTGAAGATTATAGAAAGCACAAGCAAAAAACATTGTAAGTTCTACAGTCACAGAATTAATCAAAAACTGCAAGCCATATTTCTCCACAGAAAAAGCTGTTCAATACATTAATTATTTAGAAAAGTATCTGTCAAATGAAAGTTTTTTGTAAAGGAGATTGTTCAGGTGTGACATGTTCCAGTTGGAGATTGTTAGCTGAAGTATTCTCTCCCCACCACTCATAAAACTGTGGTATTCAAGCAGTCCATTATTTCTTAAGCAGAATTGGGTTTATTCCCAGAGTATGCTGTTGACATTTCTTTGAGTAATAGATACTGTCTAATGATTACACTGGTAAAGCTGGAACTTTGAAACCCTAATTCTGAACCTGTGCCCTGTTTTAGATGAAGCTTCAGCTGAAGTTGTAATGTTGGAACCTGTATTAGAACATAAATTACATTTTTTATTGTGTTCTGATATTCAACTGGGTAGATAATCTCATGAAATATAAATTGCATATCAGTGCTGTAAACTTGTACCAATAAAAAATAGGATCAATTAAATATTCTAATGATTTAAATCTGAACCGTTTTTTGCACTTTATGGTATGTATGGGACTTTATGGGACTTATTTACAACCAAGATGTGGTTGGCCAATTTAAGGGCGGCAAGGTGGAGCAGCAGTACAGTTGCTGCCTTATAGGGGCTTGCAGCGTCAGAGACTCGGGTTCGATCCTGACTATGGGTGCTGTCTGTACGGAGTTTGTACGTTCTCCCCTTGACCGTGTGGGTTTTCTCCGAGATCTTCGGTTTCCTCCCACACTCCAAAGACGTACAAGTTTGTAGGTTAATTGGCTTGGGTTTGTATACTTGGTATAAGTGTAAGTTGGCCCTAATGTGTGTAGGCTTGTGTTAATGTGCGGAGATCGATGGTCGGTGTGGACTTGGTGGACTGAAGGGCCTGTTTCCGCATTATCTACAGCATTTCCGCGCTGTATCTCTAAACTAAACTAATTTAGTGAAATGGTTATAGACGTTTATGTAAGTGAAATTCAGGTGAAAATTGTTTTGCACTTTCCTGTCCTGTGACTCATATCATTTAATTAAAGAGCGTTGACAGATGTGAACTAATATTACGAACTGAGAACTAGAATTAATTGAGAACATGGTCTATTTGAAATGGATATTGATTGGTGACAAGGTTTATGGGGAGAAGTCAGGAGAATGGGGCTGAGAACAAAAGTTAGTTCAGCCATGATTGAATGCAGAGTAAACTCCATGGACCGAATGGCCTAATTCTGCTCCTATGAGTTATGAACTTACAACTTATGAAATCAGATTTCAAACTCAGTTTCAAGTGATTTTAAATTCACTTAGCAATTTCATTAATTTGCTATGAAAAATTATCATACTATCCTTCCTGACAAAAATACAGATATAATATTAAAAACTACATATTTCAGACCTTCAGTTTTACATTCTTCTGCGGGAAAGAAGAATCTCAAAATACCTGAAAAATGTTCATCCAATCAATTGATAGCCATGTAATGGTACGTTTCCATGGTGCAATCAAAGAAAATGTTAATTCTCTTCAGACTGGTTCTGTAATAAATAAACATTGCTAGGAACACACTCCTAATGCAGGAAATAGGATTGTGTTGTAATGCTTACTGTTGGAGTTTCCAGTGTTAATTTTAGCATGATTTTCAATTTCAAGGAAATGGCCATGTAGGGAATCATAGTGATGTGTCAATTCACTGTTGCTCCATCCCACGGAAGTTTGGAGTGTCATTGTAGTACATTGTTTAATGCCCAATTCTCTTATCAAATACCTAAAATGGAATAGTTTCATCTGTAGGTAAAAATAACTTTTCCTTCACAACGTGGCAGAGATATTCTTGAATGTTGCAACATCCTGCCTAATAGTTCATAAAACAAGATTTTAGAGATTTTTTAAAAATCAAAACGTGGATAATCAGTAATCACATTAATGTTTTCCCAGGCTAATCTCTGAGACATTTTGGCTTTCTATTTCCCATTTGTTTTGAGTGCTTGAAACCCCCTGTGTGATGGTACTGCTAAGATCAGAAGCTATCACAAGAAAAGTCTTCCTGTGACTTTATAGCACCTTTCAGTGTTCAGAACACGATATTGTTTATACAAATGCCTTTAAATTTAATTCCATAGAATAAAATGAAGCTACAGGCCTTCCCCGGGTAATAAATGGGTTCTGCTTTTACAGACACCCACACGTCGATTTTCCCTGTAAGTCAGCAATGCATAAAAATCGCTCAATATGGTAGCCATACCTCCACAGTCTAAAGCACATTGTTTGATAAGAAAGAACAATTACTAAAAGCAGAGACTGAGTGGGAACTAGTTCTGCCATTTGTGGGAACGAACATCGTATGTACATCATACTTTGAAATGTAATAATAGTATGGGACCTCCATTGGTAGGAGTGTAGCAGTCTCCATAAGTTGCAACACCAGGGCAGCCTGTATCTGTGAAAGAATAAATGAAATATAAATATGTTTTTGCAATCTCAAAATATCTCAAATCTTTTTACAGCAATGGAATACTCTTTCAGTATTTTGTAGTGTAGGAAGCTCAACACACTCCCACAGACAGCAATGTCTCGTTGGCCAGAAAATGTTTTTTTTTAATGTTAATGAGATATTTGATTGACTGGTGCATGTTTCAGTTTTAGTGTCTTGTCACGTGTACCAAGGTATAGTGAAAAGTTTTTGTTGTGTGCGAACCAGTCAGCGGGAAGACAATACATGATTACAATGAGCCATTCACAGTGTACAGATACATTATAAAGAGAATAACGTTTAGTGCAAGGTAAAGCCAGTAAAGTCCAATTAAGGATAGTCCAAGGGTCATGCACAAAATGGATAGTTGATAGGACTGCTTTCTAGTTGCAGTAGGGTGGTTCAGTTGTCTGGTAAAGCAGGGAAGAAACTGTCAAGGACAGGACTTTGTTGGCCAGGTCTCATGTTTTTTATTGAAATAGTGATATCTAGCCGAGATAGCAGACAAGCATTTGTTTAACTTCCAATCCGAAAGGAAGCACTTCTAATGTTGCTGCGTTCTGCACTGACGTTTCCTTTTGGATTTTCAGTCACAGTCAAGAGACTCTGATCCACGGTACCAGTGGTGTTTGTTCTGCAAACAAATACATACGACCCGAAATAACACCAATGGCTTTTTGCTTAATTTCTGCAAGAGCAATGCAGCAAATAACGCACCCCCATTCTTTCCTGTAATCATGCGTTGTTTTTAATGTGCTGACTTCATTCACTTTTTAAAAGTAATTATTGATTCTACCCCCACCACTATGTCAGGTAGAGTGCTCCAGATGTTAACCATTTATGAAAAAAGATTTTCCCTCCTCTCATTTTCAGTTCTTTTGCATTTCACTTTAAGTCTGTATCCAGGGTTCTTGTTTTTTCTGCCAGTTGGAGCTGTTTATCTCTCTATCTTTGTCTCGACATTTATTACTTTGCACTCGCACATCTCTGCTACATTTTGTGTACAGATACAACCAATCTCACTGTTCCTGCATCCATTTCAGATCCATACTCTTTACCTATTTTGCTACCTGTGTTCCTGCCAAAATTGATCACACTTTTATGTTCCCCATTCAGCGTTCTATGCTCTCCTTCAGTCCGTCACTGTCTTCCACTTTATTTATAATACCTTCAGGTTTTCTGTTCATCTACATCTTTTGAAACTGCCACCTGTAAAACAAAAAGCATGCTATTAACGTATGAAGAGAAGCAGTAGCAGTGAGTATCATTCCCAGCGAATAGTACTGTCTGCTTTCTTATGACCTGGAAAAGTAGCGTTCACCACAACTGATTTTTGTCATTAAACTAAATTCTTATCAATGCTTCCATTATCCTGTCCATTCCACCATTTTCAGTCTTACTCATAAGTTTATTATATGGCTCTTTATAAACACTCTTTGAAAGTCCATACCACTTGCCTGCACTGACCTCATCAATCCTCTGTTACCTGTGTCAAACTACTGGTTAATCACCATTTGTCTTTTATAAATGCATGCAGGCTTCCATTAATTAATCAATTCTCTACCGAATGACTGTTAATTTTACCCTGATTATTGTTTCCACAAGCTTCAACACTGCAGAGGTTAAAATAACAAGTCCACAGTTGCAGGGTTTAACCTGACTCTCCTTTTACACCATGGCTATAAATTCTGAAGTCCTCTGGTCCTCTGACATTTCTTAGCTAAGGCCATTGTCTCTGCAATTTTATTTTCGCTCCACTTGGCATCTCCCCTTGGTAGAATCCCATCCAGACCTGATGGCTTATTTACTTTAGGTACACCTGGGACAGATGCACTTTTCGTTATAAAGGCAGATGTAAAGCATTAATTTAAAACTAAAGGCATGTCTCAGCCTCCATTATGTAGAAACAATGAACTGCAAATGCTGGTCCTTTCTCAACCCAAAACGTCACCTATCCATGTTCTCCAGAGATGCTGCCTGGCCTGTTGAGTTACTCCAGCACTTCATGTCCTTTTCTGCCTCCATTAGTCATCCCTTCTGTGCATCTCTCCATCTACCACCATTTTACTATCTATATGGTGCAGAAGAATTCTGCAATTGCTTTTCAGGTCAAATAGTGGTCTAGTCTCCTAATCATATTTTACCATCCTCTGTGCTTCTCTTGCCTTTAAAAAATATATATTTAGCCTGATTCAGCCTTTGTGTTAACAACTTAATCTCTCATTTAATTCCTTTCCCTTCTTCATCTTACTCTATCTTTTCTATCATCCAGGGAACTCTAACATGGTTATTCTAACTTGTAACCTGGTGTGAAGTTACCAAAACCATTAAAGGTTTCCCCTTGTTTTATTACGCTTTCGCTGCGTCATGGATTTGGGCCGGATCCGTGGAAGTGATTGTCACCCAACAATCTTTATACCTGCGTAACAAGATTGGGTGACTACAGATAGAAGGAGCTGGCGGTAGAGAGAAGTTTGGCATATAGATAAGTTTAATTAATCAGAAATACGGTTGAAAAGAGTGAAAAATAATAATTGGGACAGATTAAATGACAGAAAATAAATATTTAAATATACTAAAGTACTTAAATGAGACGGTAAAATTTCTATTTAATCCTTTATTTAGTAAGACTAAAATCCCTTAGTACTAACTACTTTTTTGTAGTAAGTAATCCATTTGTTGTTTTCTCACTCAAGCTTTGCAAACAAAGATATTCGTTTTTCTGTAACTCAAGTCAGATGATCCTTGGATTAGGAGGCTGTCATAAGAGGGGCCTTTTAGAGGGAAGGGAAAATGGAGAGTATGGAACATTAACTCATTTTCATTAGTTGTACCAAGAACAACACCTTGAAAAGCCTCTGTGTACAAAAGCTGTTATGCTAACTACGTTAAATAAATATTAGGTCTAAAATCCTGACGTGCAAGGCAAGATAAAGGCAATTGTTTAAGCTTTAACAATTAAACTTCACAATCTGTACAACTCTTGTGCTGTGAATTATACGTTTTATACATTGCATTACTGAAGGTCCTACTTTGGAAAAGTATTATCTACTAATGCTTTTACATTTGTTTTAAATTAATGGACTAGTAAAGTTTCATCATATTTGCTGTTTTAGTTAATGATCAACAGCATTAAGATCATTTTCCATTTAGGTGATAACATTAGAATATTTGAACTACTTTAGATTATTAAAAAAGAGATATGTAGGCATTTAAAAAAACGGAGTTTTTGAAAGTCTCCCATCTCTAGCTAGTAATTGTTTTGCAACTTATCTGAAGGCACTCAGGGTAAAGGGAATTTAGATATGCACATCTGTCTTTGTGCCCATCAGGTATCTTGGCCCTCTTACTTTTTCCAAGAGCTTCCTCAAATGAGCACAGCGGGATTTCTGTCAGTTGTAAGATTTATGTTAGTTCCTTCTTTTCTGAGAACAGTACTTTCAGCTCCTGACATCTGGATTCAATTGAGCAGACATTTAGTGGTTTGGAAAAGTTATCTCACAGAGAATAACAGTGCAGACAGGTCTGTGAGAAGACCAGGTGCCTTTTGGTTAAATAAGACGTACTGAGACAGGGTTACCCCAAGCACATTTTTGGAAAAAATACTATTTAGGAGATGAGAGTTGCAATTAGCAACTTTTCAGAAAATCTGTCTTTCAAACAATCTTAAGATCTCTTTCTTGAAACTGCTCATAGTTGCTGGATGAAAAAATCTTTAGCATTGTCAGACTTGCTACAGTTGGCAGTGCATCTGTCTTTCTGTGCCAAAATCAATGTACAAAAGAGAAATTGATGGAATAAAGTCAGCACATGCATGTCACAGAGTGGAGTAATTATGTCACCCTCTAACTACCAACCCTCTGACTCTGAGAAGGATCTAGATTTACTGTTTATGCCCAGAGGGTCCTCGTCCATGAACTTTACAAACATCTCAGTCATCCTGCAAACCTTTCACTCTTTCTTGTTTTGTTCAATGTTGTCCTATAAAGAGAAGATAGATGGACTCATTCTTCCAATGGAAGCAGCACTTTGGATTAGGGGTTGTACTGTTTTAAAAACTTGAGACATGTTCCTCACTTACCAACCCCTTCCAATACTATCACGCCAAGTGGTCAACCTTGTTTCAATGGGGTTATAGGTTATAGGAGCAGAATTAGGCCATCAAGTCTACTCCACCATTCAATCATGGCTGATCTATCTTTCCCTCTCAACCCCATTCACCTGCCTTCTCCCCATAACCCCTGACAACCTTATTAATAAAGAACCTGTCAATCTTCACCTTAAAAGTATCTATTGACAGCCTCCACAGCCTTCCATGACAATGAATTCCACAGATTCATCACCCTCTGATTAAAGAAATTCCTCCACATCTCCTTTCTAAAAGTATGTGCTTTTATTCTGAGGCTATCTCTAGTCCGAGACTCTCCCACAAGGGGAAACATCCTCTCCACATTCACTCTATCCAGGCCTTTCACTATTCAGTAAGTTTCAATGAACTTTCCCCACATCTTTCTAAACTCCATCGTATAGGCCCATTGTCACTAAATGCTCATCATATATTAACCCAATCATTTCTGAGATCATTCTCATAAACCTCCTCTGGACCCTCTCCAACACCAACATATCTTTCCTTGGATATGGGGCCCCTAAACTGCTCTCAATACACCAAATGCGGTCTGACCAGTGCCTTATAAAGCCTCAACATTATACCCATGTTTTTATATTCTAGTTCTTGCGAAATAAATGTACTTGTCTTCCGTACTACCAATTCGACGTGCAAGTTAAACTTTTGGGAGTCCTGTACCAGCACTTCCACGTTCCTTTGCACCTCTGATTTCTGAATTCTCTTCCCATTTAGAAAATAGTCTACGCCTTTATTCCTACTACCAAAATGCATGATTCCACACTTTGCTACGCTGCATTCCATCTGCCACTTCTTTGCCCACTCTCCCAATGAGGAGCTTGTTGAAAGCAGCAAGAAGCAGAGGTGAGTTATAGAGAGAGGCTGGATAGGCTGGGATGGGTTTTTATGGAACACTGGAGACTGAGGGCTGACCTTATTGAAGTGCACAAAATCACTTGGACGAATCACTTGGCTTGGATAAAATGAATGCTCACAGTCTTTTTCCCAGAGTGAAGGATTCTAAAACTAGAATCAGTGGGGATGCTTCATTTCTTTTAGGAGTACTTCCTTGAATGCTTCCCCTCTCTGCCTAGTAATCCTCCACCATTGTATTTAAGAAGGAACTGCAGATGCTGGAAAATCGAAGGTACACAAAAATGCTGGAGAAATTCAGCGGGTGCAGCAGCATCTATGGAGCGAAGGAAATAGGCAACGTTTCGGGCCAAAATCCTTCTTCAGACTTAATCCTCCACCATTACAGAGCTCACAGTGAAGTGTCTACCCAGGGCCTGGGCATGCAGGCAACATGGCCTATCCAGTAAACCTGACTGACTGACACTCAGACCTCAATTACTGTGAGGGTAATATGACCAAGATGTGGCAACCATTTTGCTCTTAGCAATATCTCACATACGGAGATAGCAAATTATTCAGTGATTTTCTACCAACAGGGAGAAAAATGTGGCCTGGGATTTCAGCTGAAATTGCTGTGGAGTTTTATTATCACCCAAATAACTGAAATTCTTTGCCTATCTTTTTATTGCATGTTCCAAACTCTATTCCAACACTTTCCAAAAGTGTATGATCATAAAAAATAATTAATGCAATAAGCTGTTCCTTATAAAATCCTCTACAAACATCTATCATTGGAGGTTATTTTATCCAAAAATGTTGCATTCAAACCGGTGTAGAAAGGAATGCTGGTTTACACCGAAGATAGACACAAAATGCTGGAGTAACTCAGCGGGTCAGGCAGTATCTCTGGAGAAACGGATTAGGTGACATTTCGGGTCGAGACCCTTCTTCAGACTGAGAGTCAGGGGAGGGGGAAACTGCATTTGAACCTCTTCTTTACTGAGCTCCCCACTTCTGACTTTGCCAACATCCCCTGTCCAGCTTCTAATGTCAATCCTTTTGAACATCAGCATCATCAATGAAGTGAACTCACTTTTTGTTCAAAGTTTTAATCGATTTGCACCTTTCCAGCTGGAAACTGCAATTCTTAACACAGCTACAAACCCGGAAGTCTCAATGCAAATCCTTGTTCCTTGATGAACAACCTGGAAGGGGTGGAAGATTGCAACCTTCACATGGTCCACCCTGTTTCGACTAATGCAATCAACTCGACGTGCACAAACGGAAGATCAAATAGAACAAGTTGTCCAACGACTTTAGGCTGTGCACGCCACACGAAAGAAGTCGAAGAAGAACAACCTGGAACAATGCAAAGTATAGCAGAAGACCAGGCCCTTCAGCCCACAATGATGAGGGATGATGCGAGGGGTACTTGAAGTTGGAGAAATTAATATTCATACCTCTGGGTTGTAAGCTGCCCAAGCGAAATATGAGCTGCGTTTGGCCTCACTCTAACAGTGGAGGAGGCCCAGGACAGAAAGGTCAGAATGGGAATGGGAAGGGGAGTTAAAGTGGTTGGCAACCATGAGATGACATAGGCCGAGGTGGACTGAGCGAAGATGTTCAGCAAAACGATCGCCGAGACTGCCTGCACTTGGTCTCGCCGATAAATAAGAGTCTACACCTGGAACAGCGGATACAGTAGATGAGGTTGGAGGGGGTGCAAATGACAAGAACTGTCGGGGGGTCCCTAGTTTCAGTAATCTGTCCCAATCTGCCCTAACTCTTCCTCATCCAAAGCCCTATGCCAATCCACACTTCATTTCAGTACGTTAAAGGTCTGTGCCTCTCAGTCTGGTGTCACTTTGCTAGTCTGAAATTGGCATCTGAAATATATTTGACTTTAAAAGCATTGGAGGATTTACGCCCCAAGAGGTACTGGCCTTTACAGAATATTCCGACGATTTTTTTGAGGATGAAGTTCAAAGCCTCCACCATGCTTCAGAATAAAAATTAATTATTATAGTTTTCCAGAACAGAAACCTTGCTGTCAGCAGTTCTAACCTGTACATTAAGCAAATATGGAGGTGGCTACACTGATATTAAAGTAATGCAACCAGAAACAAAGGGAAATATATCTACAATTGTAGAGAGTTCTGGGCGCAGCTTACTTCCATTGACTCCATCTACACTTCTCGCTGCCACGGCAAGGCCACCAACATAATCAAGGACCAATCTCATCCCTGGTCACTCCCTCTTCTCTCCATTCCCAACAGGCAAAAAGTACAGAGGTTTGATATGCACAGCTCCAAATTCAGGGACAGCTTCTTCCCAGTTGTTATCAAGTAACTGAACTGTCCTCTCACCAGCTAGAGTGAGGATCTGACCTCCCATCTACCTCACAGAAGACCTTTCAACCATCTTTAATTGGACTTTATCTTGCACTAAATGTTGCATCCTTTATTTGTACACTATGGACAGTTTGATTGTAATCATATAAAGCCTTTTCTCTGACGATAGTGTGCAACAAAAAACTTTTCACTCTTCCTTGGTTAACGTGACAATAATAATAGAAACAAACAATAAAATAACAGAAACATTTGGAAAATCAGGTAGTGGTATTGGTGTGTATTTGCTAAAATCATGTCTTATTCCTGGGCACTTTTTAATATCAATATTAATTTTTTCAAGGGAACTACAAACACTCAATCAGCTGGCCCCCAACATGTCAGAGCTGATGCAAACACTGTGTTAATGGTGCTTTATTTGCCAAGTATAGTTTAACAGTTTTAATTCAGATTCAATTAACACTCTAATTTCAGCAGCAAAAATGTCCCACAGCAATTCAGTGTACATTTAAGTGAATTGTAAAATTACGCCAACTGGATATCAAGGAGTTTGGGGCATACTCAGAAGGTGAATAGACACAAAAAGCTGGAGTAACTCAGTGGGACAGGCAGCATCACTGGAGACAAGGAATGGGTGACATTTCTGGTTGAGACCCTTCTTCAGTAAAATGTTTGGAGTCAATTAATTAAACAAGAAAATAAATTCATTTTGCATGTTGGTATAGTACAGGTTTATGAAACAAATAAATAAAATGAGGGCAGAAGAAATTATATATTTTTTGTGTTTGGATCTGGATGTAAAAAGAAGAGTGTTAAGAGGTAATTTAACACAAAATAAAGAACATTGTTCAAAGGTTAGGTAATTTTATCCCTAAGATCAATGAGTATATGGCTGTGAATCACCTGTGACCCAATAATATTTTTCACCAAAGAATGAACACAAGAACACAGGAGAATAAGAGCAGGACCGTCCCCTCTAACCTGCCTGTCATCACGAATGATCTACCGCTCCTCTGTGCCAGATCCCTATAGCCCTCAATCCCCTGATATTTTAAAAGTTTACCTACCTTGTGGGCAGTGTGGATTTGTGTGTAATTTATGTATAATCATCATAGTGGAGACCACACAACACATGATATAATCATTCTCAGCAGTACAAAGAAAACAGAAATTTAGCAGCAGCCTGTAGAAAGCATCTTAGTTTAATTTACTTTTGAGATACAGTGCAGAAACAGGCACCGACCAGCAATCTCCATACACCAACACTATCCTACACACCAGTGACAAATTACACTCTTTACCAAAGCCACTTAACCTACAAATTTGTACGTCTTCAGAGAGCGGGAGGAAACCGGAGCACCTGGAGAAAACCCACGCAGTTACTGAATGTGCAAACTCCGTACAGACAGCACCAGTAGTCAGGATCGAACCCGGGTCTCTGGCACTGTAAGGCAGCAACTCTACCGCTGCGCCACCATGCAGCCCCTCACAGACAAAACCAAACATCCTTGTGAACAATCAGAGGCTTACCGTGGTGAACAAAGTTTGTAAACCTTGGCAGCGCTCTCTCAGGATCATTCAGTATAGTTAACCCTCGTAATAATGGCCCTCTATGTAGCGGACTACGGTTACAGCAGACTGAGACTCCTGTTGCACTCCCCACACCTTCCGCCAGGTTACCCATTGAGATGGCGCCACGTGACGTACTTCCAGTTGCGGGATGGGGAGAGCGAGCAGCATGAAGGCAGCGTGAGTAACGGACTCTTCCCTGACACACGGCACATGGGTCCGAGGGCTCTGCGATCCCCAGCCTGTGAAATCCCCCTTGTTTAAACCCCCAATGCCACGTTTCTTCCCTCACGGCCTTGGGTTAAACTTTACCCCCCGCACTCGGTTATAACGGACAATCGGCAATAACAGACACCGTCATCCCCCCTCCCCCCCCGTGGTTGTTATTGCGAGGGTTTACTCTATTGATGATGAAGCCAACAATAGGATCGCAGAACCCAGCTCTGCTTTCAGAAGACTGAGAAGTGAAGTGTGGGAACAAAGAGGAACCAGTCTATAGACCAAGCTGAAAGTGTATTGTGCGTTGTCATTCCCATCTCACTCTATGCTTGTGTGACATGGACATTGTACACAGACATGCCAGAGAGTTTCATCGCTTCTACATGACCTGTCTGTGCAGAATACATCACATAGACCAGCTGACGCAATTCCAGATGCTTGGATTCTTCCCCAGTAAACCTCCGCAACATCTACACATTGTTGAAAGAATCACAGGTCAGATGGATGGGACATGTCAGAAGAATGTCTGCTGACAGAATACCAAAGCCGCTACTTTATGGAGCGCTGACTGAGGGCAAACGATCACGTGGTGGACGGAAAAAGGGATTTTTAGAACATTACTGAAGAGTTTCAACACAGACGCACGACAGTGGGAACAACATCCTGCTTGGTGGCTAGTGCCCTTCACACAAGGACACTAGCATGGAGGAAGCACTCTGGTAAATAGTACCTCAAAATTCAAGAACCACTGATGCTACGACACCCCTGCACCTCTGCAAGTGTTTGGAAGGAATTTTCAAACCCAGGTTGGTTTAATCAGCCTTCTCCGGATTCAATGCAGTGCTATAGACATGGTACAGCCAATCTAATGCAAGATCAAAGCAGTATATCCACTTCTGAAGGTGGCATAAGAAATTGCTGTCGAAAGGATAGGGAAGGTGTCCTGATTATACCTTCTGTTGACCATTGAGGTACTAACTATCTTCCCAGCTATGCAGCACAATGATCGGCTACTCTATGCCTATTCATGGTCCTCCTTCATTTATTTTATATATTGGAAATTAGAATGTGAAGTTAGGATGAGAAGCTTCCTGCAGATAGTAAGAATGCTTAGTCTATGAACCCTGGTTACCCATTTACCTCCTGGAGATAATTACTCTTCATCCACAGTAATGACCCCAGGCATCTTCCCACCAATTGCTCCTCTATCAGGACTGTTCCCACCCACATTACTCTTGCTGTCACTTCAGGCTCAGCACAAAATATTGAGCAGTATTCACACCCAGCTGGTAAAGTTACCGTATTTGCATTTCAAAAATAAGGGGCAGTTTTCTCAGTACGTTACTGCCAAAAGTAGTGTTTGACAACCTGCTAGTCAGGAGGTGTGGCTTAGCCAGCTGTCAAAATATTTTGTGGGTCACTGTGAAAAGGATTCATCCCGGCTGGCAGCAGATGTCTCCACTTGAAGAGTTGCTCCGACAGCAATTTATATATATCTCGGACAATATATATAACGGTGAGCTGGCTGTGTTCACCGTTGACAACAAAGTCAACGTCCATTCTGTCTTTCCAATGACATTACATAGATACATAGAAAATAGGTGCAGGAGTAGGCCATTCGGCCCTTCGAGCCTGCACCGCCATTCAATATGATCATGGCTGATCATCCAACTCAGTATCCCGTACCTGCCTTCTCTCCATACCCCCTGATCCCCTTAGCCACAAGGGCCACATCTAACTCCCTCTTAAATATAGCCAATGAACTGGCCTCAACTACCCTCTGTGGCAGAGAGTTCCAGAGATTCACCACTCTCTGTGTGAAAAAGTTTTTCCTCGTCTCGGTCTTAAAGGATTTCCCCCTTATCCTTAAGCTGTGACCCCTTGTCCTGGACTTCCCCAACATCGGGAACAATCTTCCTGCATCTAGCCTGTCCAACCCCATAAGAATTTTGTACGTTTCTATAAGATACCCTCTCAATCTCCTAAATTCTAGCGAGTATAAGCCAAGTCTATCCAGTCTTTCTTCATATGAAAGTCCTGACATCCCAGGAATCAGTCTGGTGAACCTTCTCTGCACTCCCTCTATGGCTATAATGTCCTTCCTCAGATTTGGAGACCAAAACTGTACGCAATACTCCAGGTGTGGTCTCACCAAGACCCTGTACAACTGCAGTAGAACCTCCCTGCTCCTATACTCAAATCCTCTTGCTATGAAGGCCAACATACCATTCGCTTTCTTCACTGCCTGCTGCACCTGCATGCCTACTTTCAATGACTGGTGTACCATGACACCCAGGTCTCGCTGCATCTCCCCATTTCCTAATCAGCCACCATTTAGATAATAGTCTGCCTTCCCATTTTTGCCACCAAAGTGGATAACCTCACATTTATCCACATTATACTGCATCTGCCAAACATTTGCCCACTCACCCAGCCTATCCAAGTCACCTTGCAGTCTCCTAGCATCCTCCTCACAGCTAACACTGCCCCCCAGCTTAGTGTCATCCGCAAACTTGGAGATGTTGCTTTCAATTCCCTCGTCCAGATCATTAATATAAATTGTAAATAGCTGGGGTCCCAGCACTGAGCCTTGCGGTACCCCACTAGTCACTGCCTGCCATTGTGAAAAGGACCCGTTTACTCCTACTCTTTGCTTCCTGTTTGCCAGCCAGTTCTCTATCCACATCAATACTGAACCCCCAATACCGTGTGATTTAAGTTTGTATCCTAATCTCTTATGTGGTACCTTGTCGAAAGCCTTCTGAAAGTCCAGATACAACACATCCACTGGTTCTCCCCTATCCACTCTACTAGTTACATCCTCGAAAAATTCTATAAGATTCGTCAGACACGATTTACCTTTCGTAAATCCATGCTGACTTTGTCCAATGATTTCACCACTTTCCAAATGTGCTGCTATCCCATCTTTAATAACTGACTCTAGCAGTTTCCCCACTACCGATGTTAGACTAACTGGTCTGTAATTCCCCGTTTTCTCTCTCCCTCCCTTCTTAAAAAGTGGGGTTACGTTTGCTACCCTCCAATCCTCAGGAACTACTCCAGAATCTAAAGAGTTTTGAAAAATTAGCACTAATGCATCCACTATTTCTGGAGCTACTTCCTTAAGTACTCTGGGATGCAGCCTATCTGGCCCTGGTGATTTATCGGCCTTTAATCCATTCAATTTACCTAACACCACTTCCCGACTAACCTGGATTTCACTCAGTTCCTCCATCTCCTTTGACCCGCGGCCCCCTGCTATTTCCGCAGATTATTTATGTCTTCCTTAGTGAAGACGGAACCAAAGTAGTTATTCAATTGGTCCGCCATATCCTTGTTCCCCATGATCAATTCACCTGTTTCTGACTGCAAGGGACCTACATTTGTTTTAACTAATCTCTTTCTCTTCACATATCTATAAAAACTTTTGCAGTCAGTTTTTATGTTCCCTGCCAGTTTCCTTTCATAATCTATTTTCCCTTTCCTAATTAAGCCCTTTGTCCTCCTCTGCTTGTCTCTGAATTTCTCCCAGTCCTCTGGTATGCTGCTTTTTCTGGCTAATTTGTACGCATCATCTTTTGCTTTGATACTATCCCTGATTTCCCTTGTTATCCACGGATGCACTACCTTCCCTGATTTATTCTTTTGCCAAACTGGGATGAACAATTTTTGTAGTTCATCCATGCAGTCTTTAAATGCCTTCCATTGCATATCCACCGTCAACCCTTTTAGAACTAATTGCCAGTCAATCTTGGCCAATTCACGTCTCATACCCTCAAAGTTACCTTTCTTTAAGTTCAGAACCGTTGTTTCTGAATTAACAATGTCACTCTCCATCCTAATGAAGAACTCAACCATATTATGGTCACTCTTGCCCAAGGGGGCACGCACAACAAGTCTGCTAACTAACCCTTCCTCATTACTCAATACCCAGTCTAGAATAGCCCAGTCTAGATTAGGCCAAATACAGACTTGAACTCTTTGTAGGTTGATGGATAGTTATACAAGACACATCCCATTACAAAGTACCACATAGGCCAACCAGTTTGATATGTAACCTGGGGCATCCCTTTGAATCTGGGGCTCTTATCAACCACATTCCCAGTCAAGACCCTATCTTGACTAAAAACTTGACACTCAGTGTTACTTATCCTTCAATCTTTGCATAATGCCATTACAAATGATACAATTCACCACCTTGATCTATAGCAAACATTTTAAAAGCCACTTGTAACAGCATCTATTTTGTCATGCACAAAATGCGTATAAAGGAACTGCAGGTGCTGGTACTGATCTGAAGAAGGGTCCCAGCCCAAAACGTCACCCAGTGATGCTGCCTGAATCGCTAAGTTACTCCAGAACTTTGTGTCTATCTTTTGTCATGTTTCTTTAGCAACTTTATTTTGTCAGATCACAAGGCATTTGATTTGTGTAAAGAATGTGTTCTCAGTGTGTCCTTAACCTTTAGTGAAGTCCTTTGCAAAGTTGTCAGTTATGCACGTGCGATATCAAGGCTTTAAACCAGGGGTCAGCAACCTTGTTCTGCATAGGGGCCAGGACGCATGCCTGTGAGCGGATGGCGGGCCACATCTATCACGTGTATGCATGGATCCCGCCCCGGAAGGCAGGCATCAAATCACGTGTTCACACAGATCCCGCCCCTTCGAGGACTCCACCCGGAGCACTGGCCCCTAGTTACAGGCGCGCACGAACATGGCGCAGCTACGGACCATTGCCTTGGCTCTGTCCTGAAGGCGGTGGCTCAAATATCACACTCACTCATCCCCGGCCTATTCACAACCCTGATCCCGACAGTGAAGCCAGACACAGAAGGTGTGCGGCCATGCCGGCGGCTTTGCGCAGGATGCGATACAGCCAGACCTTGGCGCTCGGCAGTGCTCGGCGGCGCCGCCATTGCGGCCGCCAGCGCAGGCTTCCTTGCATCACCACGCCTGGGCACCTCGGGCCCGGGAGGAGGAGCTCAGCCTCACACAGGGCGATGGGCAGCAGGATTGAATGTGTCTTTTTCAGTGTTTCACCCGACCCTCGGTCCGAAAATCACCTTCCAGGTACCGGAGATGATGGAAGTCTGCGGGCCGGATGACTACGGAAAAATAAATAAGCCTGCGGGCCGGATGATTTCGGGTTACGGGCCGCATTCGGCCCGTGGGCCGTAGGTTGCCGACCCCTGCTTTAAACAATGTGTTCGTCTCTTATTTAAAGATTCCATTTTGGATTGCACTTGAGCGCAGTAAAGTACATGCGAGTGAATACATAATAAATAATTGATAAGTCTGAAGAAGGGTCTCGACCCGAAATGTCACCCATTCCTTCTTTCCAGAGATGCTGCCTGTCCCACTGAGTTACTCCAGCATTTTGTGTCGACCTATAAATAATTGACATACTTACTCCATCACCATTCTACATCAGCAGCATCTGAATAACCACCATTTCATCTTTCATCCAGTTCTCCTTCACCAACACCTGGCTGAATCTGACCTAACATTGAACAATTTGACTTCATTACTTGGAGTGCAGGAGGAAGTGGGGTAATCTTATAGAGATGTAGAAGATCATAAATGGAATAGCTAGGACAGATGCACAGAGTCTTTTATCCAGAGTAGGGGAATCATGAACCAGAGGACATAGGTTGAAGGTGAGAGGGGATAGGAAAGATTCAGAGGGATATGGGCCAAACATAGGCAGGTGGGATGAGTGTAGATGGGGTATTTTAACATGGGCAAGTTGGGCTGAAGGGCCTGTTTCCATGCTGTATGGTTGTATGCCTTTATGACACTAACTTCTCCTGCAACTCACTTTCTCCAAATCAAAGATGTAGCTTTGCTACGCACATGGGGCTAACCCTGACTTTTACATTCAGTCCTACTTGGGCCCACTCCCTCAAATCGTTTTCCAGGACAGTGATGACTGCACTGGTGCTGCTTCCTGTGCTCATACAGAACGTGAAAATGTCATCCTTTTGTTTCAATTTTCCAGCCTGCTTTCACCTTCCCATTGTCTTCTTTTTTCTGGTTCTCTCTATCTCCATCTCAGGAAATAGGCTAGCCACAAATGTCCCATTGCAAGCCCACCAACTCTTCTAGTTATCTTGACTATACATCTTCCCAAAAAAAGACACAAACTGCTGGAGGAACTCAGTGGGTCAGGCAGCATCTCTGGAGAACATGGACAGGTGACATTTTGGGTTGAGACCCTTCTTCACCTTTCATCTTTCCATTCTGCTTCCTGGAAGAATTCCATTCCCATTTCCGCTGTCTCTATAGCATTTGCTCCAATGATGAGACATGATGCACAGATGCCTCTGAAGTGACTTTATTCTTTGTGAACTGTGGCATTTCCCTCTGCCATGTTAGATACCCCTAGACTGCATCTCATCTACTGTCCATACCTGCTCTCACCCCTTTTCATCCCAGATAGTAGGAAGAGTGCTCCAAGGAGGTCACAAACAATCTCCCTGATGTACTAGTGGCCAGAGGATCTAGGGTGACGGTGGAACTGAAGGAAATGCACATTAGGCAGGAAATGGTGTTGGGTGGACTGATGGGACTGAAGGCTGATAAATCCCCAGGGCCTGATGGTCTGCATCCCAGGGTACTTAAGGAGGTGGCTCTGGAAATTGTGGATGATTGGTGATCATTTTCCAATGTTCTATAGATTCAGGATCAGTTCCGGTGAATTGGAGGGTAGCTAATGTTATCCCACTTTTTAAGAAAGGCAGGAGAGAGAAAATAGGGAATTATAGACCAGTTAGCCTGGCATCGATGATGGGGAAGATGCTGGAGTCAATTACAAAAGATGAAATAGCGGCACATTTGGAAAGAAGTAGCAGGATCGGTCCGAGTCGGGTTGCGGAGGGGAAATCATGCTTGACTAATCTTCTGGAATTTTTTGAGGATGTAACTAGGGAAATGTACAAGGGAGAGCCAGTGGATGTAGTGTACCTGGACTTTCAGAAAGCATTTGATAAAGTCCCACATAGGAGATTAGTGGTCAAAATTGGAGCACATGGTATTGGGGGTAGGGTGCTGACATGGATAGAAAATTGGTTGGCAGACAGGAAACAAAGAGTAGGGATTAACGGGTCTTTTCCAGAATGTCAGGCAGTGACTAGTGGGGTACCGCAAGGCTCGGTGCTGGTTCCGCAGCTATTTACAATATACTTTAATGATCTAGATGAAGGGATTAAAAGTAACATTAGCAAATTTGAAGATTACACAAAGCTGGGTTGCAGTGTGAACTGTGAAGAGGATGCTATGAGGATGCAGGGTGACTTAGACAGGTTGGGTGAGTGGGCAGATTCATGGCAGTTTAATGTAAATAAATGTGAGGTTATCCACTTTGGTGGCAAAAACAGGAAGGCAATTATTATCTAAATGGTGTCAAATTGGGAAAAGGGGAAGTACAACGGGATCTGGGGGTCCTTGTTCATCAGTCACTGAAAGTAAGCATGCAGGTACAGCAGGCAGTGAAGAAAGCGAGTGGCATGTTGGCCTTCATAACAAGAGGAGTTGAGTATACGAACAATGAGTTCCTTCTGCAGTTGTACAGGGCCCTAGCGTAGGTTCACCAGGTTAATTCCCAGAATGGCGGGACTGTCATATGTTGATAGAATGGAACGACTGGGCTTGTATGCTGTGGAATTTAGAAGGATGAGAGGAGATCTTATTGAAACATAGAAGATTATTATGGGTTTGGACATGCTAGATGCAGGAAACATGTTCCCGATGTTGGGGGAGTCCAGAACCAAGGGCCACAGTTTAAGAATAAGCAGTAAGCCATTTGGAACGGAGATGAGGAAAAACTTTTTCACACAGAGAGTTGTGAGTGTGGAATTCTCTGCCTCAAAAGGCGGTGGAGGCCAGTTCTCTGGATGCTTTCAAGAAAGAGTTTGATAGAGCTCTTAAAGATAGCGAAGTCAGGGGATATGAGGAGAAGGCAGGAACGGGGTACTGCTTGTGGATGATCAGCCATGATCACAGTGAATGGCGGTGCTGACTAGAAAGGCCGAATGGCCTACTCCTGCACCTATTGTTTATTTTCTATTGTCCAAGCCTTTATTTTCCTGCCCAATGGATCATCGTTTGCTAGTCTGCCATTTGCAACAATGTTCCACCATCTCAAACATTGTTTCATCACCACATGTACATTTCCCTTCCCTCTCAGTAGTTCTGGGCATCACACCTTTTGCAACTACCTGGTCTGCTCTGTCCCTACCAACCACTCACCTGTCTTACAGCACTGACCTATGAAACAGCAGGAGGTGTAACATCTGTTCTTCCATCTCTTCTCTTCCCATTGTTCAAGGACCAGAACGGTGTATCCAGGTAAAGCAGTAATTGGCTTCCAATCTAGTGTGCTGTGTTCAGTATTCACTCTGTGGCCTCCTATACTTCAGAGAAATCAAATGCAGATGGGGTGATCCCATCTGCTGAGATCTTCAACCTCTCGTTACTATGGTCCAAGGTCACACACGCTTTAAAAGGGCATCCATAATACCAGTGCCCAAGAAGAGCAAGGTGACAGGCCTCAATGACTACTGACTGGTGGCACTAACGTCCATGGTGATAGTGTCCTCTGAGCGGTTGGTTTTGATGCATATCAGCTCCTTAGCAAGGATCTGGACCCACTACAATTCACCTACACTATCGACACAACAGATCGAAAGAGGGTGTGATCTTGCTGGCTCTGCACTCTGCACTGGACCACTTGGACAACAAGACCATGTATGCCAGCCTGTTTTTTATGAACTACGGCTCAGAGTTCAACATCATCATCATCTCAAAACATATCATCAAACTCAGAGAACTGGGTCTTAGTTTGTTCCTGAGTAACTGGAACCTGGACTTCCTCATTGGCAGTCCACAATCAGTACAAATTGACAATATAACTTCCTCCTCCATGCCATCAATACAGGAACACTTAAGGCTGTGTGTTCAGTCCCCTGCAGTACTCTCTCTATACCCATGACTGTGTAGCCAGGCACAGTTCCAACACCATCTTTAAATTCGCCAATGATACCACCATTGGTGGACATATAATGGGTAACACTGAGACGGGGTACAGGAGGGAGGCTGATAAGCTGATTGAATGTTGCCAGAACAACAATCTTGCTCTCAATATTAGCAAGAACAAAAAATGAATTGTTGACTTCAGAAGGGGAAAGTCAGGCATTCATGAATCTGTCTCCATCGAGGGGTCCAGGACAGATCTGTACCAGAGAGAGATATTCCTTTTTTCTGACTAGCTGGCGGTCTCATCACACAAACTCTATAAAGTAGATTAAATCTCTTCACACTGCAGCTTGTATTCCAACTACTTGCTTTGTTTCACAGTTCTTCTCAAACTTTCCTTCTAATTTGGGCTGAATAAGACTCAAACATGTCTGGAGTCTTCTGCCCACGAGGAGCTTATCTTGTGGAGAGTGGTGGTGTTCTGTAGAAGAAATGCTGCAACTCTGTGTTTCTGACTGATGTTTGATTTATGATTGATACGGCTCCTTGTTGCGTGGCAAAGTTAGATCTTAATTCCTTGGTCCATAGCGCATATCAATTTGACTTACAATTCCTGAAATATGGGCTGGGAATATTGCTGATCATCCACCACTCTTTTAAAGGTCACTTTTAAGATTTCTGCAGAACCAAGTGGTCTCTTTTACCTGTAATTCACCATAATGTCACCATTCACTTCGGACCACTTTCACCAATACTCCGTATCATGTATATTGTTTAACTCTTCTGTGCTCCACTTCTTGCTCATCTATCCCAATGTTATGTGGATCTCCCTTCTGTGTGGTTATTTCTTTCCGTTGGGACATTGCTTGATTGCCATTATTTAGCTGGGTATATTCCAGTCGGAATTACATACAGCCACTATATACCCTTGAGTTCTGCAATTAAACCATCTTTCTGCACTAAAGTAATGCATTTTTGCTGAATTATTCTCATTGCAATGGTTGTAGCTTCCTCACAGATCTGGTATTGACATATTGATGTGCACAAGACTCAGACTTCATATCAGATGTCTTATCTTTGCTCCTGTCGTTAGTTTACCATGTTCGTACTAATGTAACATATGAGGCCAGATTCATTTTTAGAGGCCATTTCCTTATTTAACTGTTTGTACATTAACTCCTATGCACGCACTGAAGTTGCAATGTTGCAACAGATATTTCCGAATAATTATGAAATTGGTTATCTTTCCTGACCTTGATTTGTGTTCCAAACAATGGCCTTCATCTTTCTGCCAAAATAAAAGTGAATTTAATGTATTTAGTTTAGTTTAAAGATACTATGCGGTAACAGGCCCTTCAGCTCACCGAGTCCGTGCTGACCAGCGATCCCCTTACACCATCACTATCCTACACAGTAGGGACAATGGGAGGAATCGGAGCACTCAGAGAAAACCAACGCAGTCATGGGGAGAACGTATAAACTCCGTACAGACAGCACCCATAGTCAGGATCGAACCGGGTCTCTGGTGCTGTCAGGCAGCATCTCTACTGCTGTGCAACCATGCCGCCCCTAAACATATTGATATTAATACATAAAAAAGCCAACTACATGAACCTCATTAGAAGGTTAAAGAAGGTTAAACAGTGATAAGCAGAGGGCCCAGAAGTTACAAAGTGAAACAGGTTGCTGCATAGTTTTTACTCATCCTTAAAAAAATCCTAATTATGATGATAATAACTCTCCCTCACCCTTCTCATAAGGTTCATGAAGTTGCCATGAGTGTGCATTAATAATAAATTAAACCCGTCACAGAAATATAAGCTTTATAATGTTACAGTTTCATTACTATTTTGCTCAAGATTTAACTTTCTACAAAACCAACTAACATTTCTAGCACAGGCACAGACTAGAGCCTCAATCTTACAAAATACAATTTTGTTTTCATTGTTAAATATAATTTATTGATTTCTTCCTTTTGTTTTCCTCTGGTCCATTCATTCTGATTGAATTAATTCACCCTTCTCCTTCTCCAACGTTCCTATGGGTTTTTTTCCTCAATCCTTAAATATTGCTAACTGAAGTACACTGTTGGTTGTGCTATTCACAAGGGGGGATCCATCCATTGCTCCTATTGTGGAAGAATCAGCTCAAATCTCCGGCAATTAGATGGCAAAAAACAAATGCAAGTTGAGTGAATAACTCTAGCTAATAGGATGCACCATGTGATGCCAGCTTCAGCAAAATCAATGCCCCTGTAATGTGGATTAAAAAATAATATATTTAACGAACAGTGATTATCCGGCCCTTCCATTTCTAAGCTTTTGTAGAGCTTTAAAAAAATATTAATTAACAATGACAATTTTTTTTTTCATTTCATTGCTTAAGTTAATACTTGCTGAATCCTTAGTTAGAGAATGATTGCAAAGTACATTGGATTTGGAAGCTGTTATTAACTTTTATAAAATTTAAAAAATTTGGAATAAAGTTTGAAAAATTCCTTGGGATACAAGTTAGGCAGCATCTGCGGAGAGAGTAAAAAAATTAACATTTAGGTCATACTTCATCAGAGCTCTCTTTCTCTACAGGTTCCGCAAGATCTAACGAGCATTTGCAATCATTTTTGTTTCTGTTTCAAGTGTAGAACTCTTGCAGTAGCTTGCTTTTGGATGGTGCTAATTGAAAATCTTTTCAATAGGACAACCTTTGAATTGGCTGTCAAACCTTAAGAGGTTTTATGTTCAAGTCTTTGAGCTGCTTGTAGCTCCAAAATATACCTTGGTTTGATGTGTTTGTTGGTTCTTGAATGGGTATCCAGGTGGGGATAAAAAAACATAGCATTCTTAGGCTACCCCACTCGAGTTGCGTTTCTGCTGACTCATCGTGGACTAATATCAGTGGTGATTTGTGGCACAACATTCTTTCAGTGTCTGAAAGAAGCTTTGTTTTTAGGTTTGCCTGAAGTAGTGACAGTATAAGAAGAATGGAGTTGATGACTTCATTGATTTATCTGCAAAGAAACCATTCACAAAAGATTGTATTGTAAAACTCCTCAAAAGGACCCACATTAAAACGCTCTTGCTCACTAACCTCCTCTGTTCCATAGAGCTTAGTATATTTAGAAATCCCTTTATGTGGTATGTATTGTAAATTGCAAAGGAAATGTTTGTTAACAATAGATTCTGTCAACGAATGATGAGCTCTATTTACAAATACTTTTCCTATCCCTGTGGCTTTGTTTTTCTTACACCATAAAAGGAGGGTATTGTGCATTGGTATTGTCCAGTTCTCCCTTCGTTCATTTGATGGGCAGAGTCTAGGTTTCTGTGAGACAACACCTGGTGAAACTGCGCCCATTTATTAGCGAAATTGATTTCTGTCTATCTCACCCACTAAACTTTCAATTACAACATAAATGCTGAATTTACGCAGCAACTAAAGACCACATCAGAGCTGTGACATTGCTGATAGGAGACCCTGCTTCATTGGGCTAATCAGGGCAAAGAGACATAAATGAATGTTGAGTACTGCACAGATAGGCAACTACTCGCGGAAGAAAACAGCCAAGGGGCTTTTGGAATGAGATTTTATAAATCTGGAAAGTGGTGAAAATATGCCGGTTGAGGACATTTCAGCCATGTTATGTGAGCATGAGAAAATGGAAAGATGACTGGAACATTTCCAGGACAGAAGGGAGTGTAGAGTGTGGGAAAGATAGAAAACAAAGAAGGCATGCTACAACTTCCAGTTGTACATGTACAAGGTGTTTGAAAAGTTGACCCTCCATCAGAGAGTCATACAGTGTGGAAACATCCTACTGCGCTTCAAAAAATAGAGTCCTGGTCTGCTCAACCTCTCCCTATAACTCAGACCCTCGAGTCCTGGTAACATCCTTGTAAATCTTCTTTGTACCCTTTCCAACTTGACAACATCTTTCCTGTAACATAGTACCTAGAACTGAACACAATACTCTAAATGCGGCCTCGTCAATGTCTTATATAACTGCAACATTACCTCCCAAATTCTATACTCAATACTCCGATGGCCAATGTGCCAAAAGCCTTTTTGACTATCTACCTGTGACACTATCTACCTGTGACACTACCTTCAAGGAACTATGTACCTGCACTCCCAGATCCCTCTGCTCTACAACTCTGCCCAGAGGCCTACCATTCACTGCATAAGTCCTGCCCATGTCAAACTTTCCAAAATGCAACATCTCACATTTCTCTGTATTAAATTCCATCAACCCACCTGGCTAACCGATCAAGATCATGCTGCAATTTTTAACATGTATCTTCACTATCTGCAATACTGTCCACTTTTGCAAACTTGCTAATCTTGCCATAGACATTTGCATCCAAATCATTGATATAGATGACAAACAGTAATGGGCCCAGCACCGAACCCTGATGCACACCACTAGTCACAGGCCTCCAGTCCGAGAAGCAACCTTCCACCATCACCCTCTGATTCCTTCCATGAAGCTAATTTTCTATCCATTCAGCTATCTTTCCTTGGATCCCAAGCGATCTAACCTTCCAGAGCAGCCTACCATGCGGAACCTTGTCAAATGCTTTGCTAAAGTCCATATGTACATCTGCAGCTCTTCTCTCATCAACCTTTTTGGTCACATCTTCAAAAAACACAATCAGACTCGTGAGACACGACCTCCTGAAGATTGTTCTGTCCTTCACTGAAGATTTTGCAGACTAAAATATAAATATTGTAGAATATGAACAAGAGTTTTGTTGACATGAGGTAGTCAAAATGAATAAGAGTAAGGACTTGCCTTTATACAATGTCTGACATGTCCTTAGGTGGCTCAAATGTACTTTGCAGATAATGTACTCCTCGAAGTCCAGTCACGGTTGGAATTCATGGTTGGAAAAGTAAAGGTCAATTTGTAGTTTGTTTTAGCTTTGTTGATTAAGATCAGACAGGATGACTCCCATGCCTCCCCTAACAAACGGTGCCACTCCCGAGACAGCAGGCAGTGTCCTAGTTTTACCTTGCTAAAGAAGGGGCAGCACTTCCAACAGTGCACCACATTATCAGTATTTGAGTAGAATGGCAGTAACATTTTTGTACTCATTTCCATCAACTACTGCTATTGGTATCAACTATTGGAACTACTGCTTCCTTATTCAAAGATGAGAATACTACCAGTGAACTATGGTGGATCTGTAAGGTAACGTGACCAATTAGTGTACTTTCCTTCATCCTTTGCTCACTGGGTGCATGGATGGATTCCATATAGGCTTGGGAAACACACTTTTGAAATGACCCTTTTTGTCCCTGGGATCCTTTCCCAGAAACAGTTTGTTGTGGGCAGTCTATCGAAGAATTTACACTGTGTATGAAGGAACTGCAGATGCTGGTTTAAACCAGAGATAGACACAAAATGCTGGAGTAACTCAGCGGGTCAGGCAGCATCTCTGGAGAGAAGGAATGGGTGACGTTTTGGGTCGAGACCCTTCTTCACTTTCTTCATTTCACCTCCTAATTTCATATAACAGTGTGCTATGTTGTAAAGCAAACTGTTCTGTCATGAACATAGAAAGGAAAGTCACTATTTTCCATACATTTTATAAACACAATGGCAACAAATTGTATTTATTTGGAAGATGGACACAAAATGCTGGAGTAACTCATCGGGACAGGCAGCATCTCTGGAGAAAGGAATGGGTGACAATGGGTGCCCCCTCCTCAGACTGAGAGTCAGGGGAGAAGGAGACTCGAGATATGGATGGGTAAGGTGTGAAAATGACAGATCAAAGCAGACGATGATCAAGGAAACGTTGAATGGTTCATTGTTAGTTGAGGGGAAGGTGAAAATCAGTAAAATATCAGTAAATTAATCAGGACAGTGAAACTAGTCGGATAATTAGGGTGGGAGAAGGACAGAGAGAGAGGGAAAGCAAATGTTACTTGAAGTTTGAGAAATCAATATTCATACCGCTGGGTTGTAAACTGCCCAAGCGAAATATGAAGTGCTGTTCCTCCAATTTGCGCTGGGCCTCACTCTGACAATGGAGGAGGCCCAGGACAGAAAGGTCAGTGTGCGAATGGAAGAGGGAGTCAAAGTGTTTAGCCACCGTGAGATTGCGTAGACCTAGGCGACTGAGCAAAGGTGTTCAACGAAATGATTGCCGAAGCTGCACTTGGTCTCGCCGATATATAGGAGTCCACACCTGGAACAGCGGATACAGTAGATGAAGTTGGAGGAGGTGCAAGTTAACCGCTGCCTAACCTGAAAGGACTCTTGAGGTCCTTGGACGGAGTCGAGGGAGAAGGTATAGGGACAGATGTTGCATCTCCTGCAGTTGTAGGGGAAGGTACCTGGGGAGGGAGTGGTTTGGGTGGGAAGGGATGAATTAACCAGAGAGTTGGTAAGACAACGGTCTCTGTGGAAAGCGGAAAGTGGTGGAGATGGGAAGAAATGGCTAGTGGTGGGATCCCATTGGAGGTGGTGAAAATGTCAGAGGATTCTGTGCTGTATACGACTGCTGAGACGGGTGAAAGGTATTTGTATGGCATCTTTAACATAGCAGAACATCTACGTCAGTACACGTGACAATAAACTAAACTAAACTAAAACTAAAATATTTGAGACTGATCCACACATTCGGGTAGAAGAGTATAAGCTTAGCCAATGAAGCCTTACCTTGAATTACCTTGAATGAGGAAAGAGAGCTAGACAGATTCAGCTCAGTCTCAGTCCTTTAGAGCTAAACCTATAGTTGTTAATGGTGAGGTGATTAAAATTTGGAATGAACAGGTCAAGATTGGAGAACGTTATGGATCTCGGGAGTGGTGGGACCTACAAGAGATTTGAACAGGTGGAAGACAGAGATATTACATAATTAAATGCCATGACAGGGCAGCGAGCGCTGGGCTGGCGAATGGACTGCACTGGTTGCGAGTTTGGACATGGCCTGACAGTTTTGGATGCCTTGAAGTTTATAAGGGGCAGAAGGGGAGGGTTGCTAAGTGCATTAGTCAATTATATTTGAGTGATACATGAGCTGAGGTATTTATTGTTCTTTCCCATTCAGACACATATTCCAAAATAGTTTTTGCACAAACATTGGTCTGAACAGCTTTCTCACTCAACGTTATACTGTTTTAAGTAATCTATTGAGGACTGGATTCCACAGAAGGAAATACTTAGTTCTTTTAATGGCTGACATCTTTAAAGGTTATATTAATTACAATTAGTATAACAATCCCAAATTTTTACTTTACTTAGGATGAATGGATATCTATTTAATATAATTAGTTGAGGTGTATTACAAATTATATATTAATTATAAGATCTGTGGCTTTTAAGAAATGAATGAGAAAAAAAAGTGACTGGCATTATATGAACCTTGAAACTGCCCAGGAAACTTAAACAGATTTGCTTGTGCTTCCTCAGGCGGCTTTAAATGCCTTGAAACAGCTGTCTGAACGAGGACTTGACCCAGTGGAAGGTGCAATCAAGATAGAAAATGGATCCATTGAAATGTAAGTACATTAAATCTCAGCTAAACCCTTCTTTTTTTGGACTGAATAAGGTTATAATAAGTAGATAATATAAACATGGGATGCAGATCGATTAAACTATATGAATGCAGCCTAATTAGAAGTGAATTTAGATAACTAAGTACTTAGCAGATTCAATCTGTACAATTATATGATAGCACTAAACAAACCTTGTAGTTTCTCAGATTGTACTTTGATGATGGTGTTGGTGTCAGCTGTGTTTCATTCAGTTGCATTCTTGCCTAAGTCAGAAGGTGAAGACTCTTAAACACAAAAATCACTATTAGCAGTCGCGGCTTAATCTGCTGAGGTCCTTTTCGCTGAAATTACTGCAACTAATCTTTCCATTTCCCAATCTGTACAATAATCCCTAAAACCTATCCTCTGGCCAAGCTTTTGGTTATCCTGTGTCAAAATATGACTTTGTGTAGCTCAGTGAATATGAACACAGAAATTCTAAACTTTAACTGGAATCATACCGCTGCTCCAACTCAATTGCATTCTGATATTGGGCACGTCATAGGGGTTCCCAGCGCTGATCTTGTGTAGGTTTAGCAACGCTCTTCAGTTTTGGAGAGAACCAACTCCAAGGGACTCTGGTATGTTCCCAGTAATAATCTATTTTTATGTTATTATTTTTAAACGTTTCATAGTCTAAAGAAGGGTCCCAACCCAAAATATCACCTGCCCATGTTTTCCAGAGATGCTGCCCGACCCGCTGAGTTACTCCAGTACTTGTGTTCTTTTGTATAAACCAGCATCTGCAGTTCCTTGTTTGTACATCCAGGCTTTATGTCTTTTTATTTAAAAATTACATTTTTAATAAATCCACTTTAATGGTTTTTGAACACTTTTTCAGTGTTTGAATATGTCATTAACAGATATGCGGAGACTTGCGTCAGTTTCGACAGTCAGTTAACCTGGGCAGGTGGTTTAGGCACTGTCAAAGCACATCTGGGGTGCGTTTGCCAATTTCAACAAAAAAAAACCAAGCACATTGGGGGCAGGAGCTAGCTTTAGGGCCAAATTGATACTGCAGGTATCGCTAGTGAGGGAAACATGCACAGCTTGCTGCTTTCTGAGGCCGTCTGGCCTTGTGTTGGACTATTCTGGAGAAGGGTCTCGACCCGAAACGTCACCTATTCCTTTTCTCAAGAGATGCTGTCTGACCCGCTGAGTTACTCCAGCTTTTTGTGTCTATCTTTGGACTACTCTCAAGTGGATATAAGTAATCCCATGGTTGTATTCCAAAAAAAAGCAGGGGCGTTATCTCTGGTGTCCTATCAATATTCATCCCTCATTAGCATCAACTAAAACAATTCATATGGTCAACTTTACATTGCTTTATTTGGCATATCTGTGTGCAACCTGTCTACCATTTCTCATGCAACTCTGGCTGCACTTCATAAAATGCCTCATTGTCATTTTGAGACATCCTGAGGTCGTGAAGTTCAGTGCTGGTCAGACTGGAGGATAGCTAGTTTATTTAAGATGGGCAATAGGGATAAGCCTGGATTAGTCTGTAGAAGGAGCTCAACCCGAATCGGCATCCATTCCTTCTCTCCAGAGATGATGCTTGTCCCGCTGAGTTATTTCAGTATTTTGTATCTATCTTCAGGGATAGGCCAGGTAACTACAGGCTGGTTAGCCTTATTCAGTGATAGGGACATTTTTGTACAAAATCCTTTGGGATTAGATATATATATATATATTTCAAAAGATGGATTGATCAGGACGATAGCTTTGTGCTTGGGAAAATCCTGCCTCCGTAATTTGATTGAGTTTTTTGAGGGGGTAACTAAGAATGTTGATGAGGGCAGGATTGTAGATTTTATAGTATGACTAGAGTAAGGCATTTGACATGGTCCTACATGATAGGCTTGTCCAGAAGGGTTTGGCATATGAATCCGAATCAAGATGACTAACTTGCACCAAAATAGTATTGGTGATAGAAGACTGAAAGTAGTGGTAGAAAGACGATTTTCTGATTGGAAATCTGTGACCAGTGACATAAATCAGGGATCAGTGCTGTGATCCTTGTGTATGATGCATATTAATGACCTGGATGTGAAGATAGGAGGAATAATTAAGTTTGCTGATGATGCAAAAGTGGGTGAAGTTGTGGATAGCAAAGAGAGTTGTCTAATGCTACAGCAGGTTATAGATTAGACGGAAAGCATGGTGAAGCACTGGCAGATTGAATTTAATCCTGACTAGTTAGTGCAACATGACCCACTTTGAGAAGTCAAATAGGAGTAGAACATATGCAGTAAATGGTGGGATGCTAAGGAATGCTTACGAACAGAGGGGTCTTGGGGTTCAACTCTGTAGTTCCTTGAAAGTGGCACCATAGATAGGATTGTGAAGAAGGCATATGGCTTGCTTGGTTTCATAGATCAGGGCATAGAATGTAAAAGTTCACCAGGTTGCAACTTTATGAAACATTGATTCGACCGCACGTGGAGTATTGTGTGTAATTCTGATCACCATTCTATAGGAAATATTTTGTTGCATTGAAGTGAGTGCAGAGGAGATTCACCAGGCCATTGCTTGGATTAGAGGAGTTTCATTATGGAGAGAGATTAGATAGACTGGGTTTGATTACCCAGAAGTGAAGGCGGCTGGAGAGGTATAAGACGATGTAGAAAGCACAGATAAGGTTGATGGTCAGAACTATTTTCCCATAGTACGGATAACAAAAACAAGAGGGCATTGGTTTAAAGCGAAAAGAAGAGATTTGAGGAGAAAGTTGTTTGTACAGAGAGTGTTTCATATCTGGGATTCACTGCTAGAGGAGTTGGTGGAGTCAGAGACAATCACTACCTATGAGAAATAGAAGGATATGGATCTAATTGTGAGTGTATGGGAGTAATGTAGAAGGTCACAAAGGCCAGTGTGGACACAGTGGGCAGAAAGGTCTATATCTGTACTGTACAACTCTATGAAATGTCTTTCTTTATGTTAGCAGACCAAGGCAAATGTCTCGCTTCTTTGAGCACTAATTGTCAATTTAAAAAAGTAGACAAATAAATGTATAACGTTAATTTTCCATCCAGAAACAGCCTCAACAACAATTTATAGCCAAATAAATTATGGTAATGTTTATTTATCATGATATTATAATCTATTTTAACAAGTAATTAAAACCATTCATCTATAATCAAGTCTCAGTTTTATGACTTACATCCTCCATTTACTTGCCTAGGTTATTTCAATGGCTTCTTCCAAATCCATGACTTCTACCACCAAGGAAAACAAAGGGAACAAGTGTATGGGAACACCACTAACTGTACATTCCACTCCAAGTCACACCCTTCAGGAAATATATTGTTGTTTCTTTACCATTTTGAGATCTAATGTCTGCAACTTTGTACCTAACATCAGTCTGGGAATGTCTTCCACAGAAGAACTGCAGCAACTTTAGAAGGCAGTTTCTCACCACCTTCTCAAGAGCAATTAGAATTGAACAGTAACTGCTTGGCTTTACTAACGGAATGTGAACATCTAATCTAATGTGACAATTCATTGCAGTTCTTTGGAATTTTACGCTGTGGAAGGGGCCATCTTTTAAATGAGTCATTAAATTGAGGCCCTGTTTGCACTCTCATACATATTTAAAAGATCTCATAACACAATAACGAGCCCTGGAATTCTCTTGCTGTCCTTGGCAACATTTAACTATTGTCAAATACAACACAAAACAAAACAGATTATATTGTTACCTATCTCATTGCTGTTTTTGAATAAACTGTGCTTAGCACAACTACCACCATTGCCAGAATTAAAAAAGTTACTGTATGTTAAAAATATTTAATGGCTTTAAATTTTGGACCTCTAATGGTGCCATGCACATCCTAACATACCCATTTCAAAAATATGTTTCTAAGATTGCATTAGAAGAGAGAGGGAACAAATGTAACAAGTCATAAGGAACTGATCATTTTGCATCTGAAATGCCGGTAGCCGTTATGGAAAGATTTGAATTAGAAATATAAAGATAACCAAGAAAAAAAATAAAAAATGTATCTAAGCAAATTGTTTACTGTGATAAACAATTGAAATGCTAGGGATAAGGTGGTAAGTTACCAGTCCGTGCATAATTAATGCATATATTTGAAGTTAAAAACTTCCCGTATTTAAAGATAAAGAGATAACAAATTCACCAGTGAAGAAAGGAATATCAGAAAACCATACATAATTTCAGGGCTTTAAAAATTAAGAATAAGAAACATTTTGTAATGTTATTGTTAAATGGAAGGGCTTAGTTTAAGTAAATAAGGATTAGCTGTTTTCAGTAGCTAGAGTGATAGCAACTGAAGGACATCGATGTGAGTGGATTTACAAAAAACTAGAAGTGAGATAGATATTACAATCTGGCAAGCAAGGCTGGATTTAACAGTAACGTGCAAATGGGGACGAATAAATACTGAGGGCAAAGATCCGGGAAAGATCTATCAAAGAGCTAAGGCAAGTTGTGTGTCTCCAATGCTGTATCATTCTATGATATTATGAGCACCATTGAGTTTCTGGAAAAAGGAGATCGAAGGAAATGGTGAGAAGCTGTTATCCATTTCAGTTTCTCCAGGTTACCCATTTTAAAAAGTCGACATCTTTTTGAGGATGGCACCATTTGAACGAGAGAATCTTTAATTCCGTAATACCTTTTTGTGATTGCTTGATATAAAAGATTACGGTCATATTTCAAATGTAAATATGTGAAAGCTATAATAGTATAACTGGTTGCTGAGGGCCACACTAATGGAAACACTAATATTAGGTAGATATTTGCAACACCGATGCATACAAGGCACGTTGAGGTTGTTTAGGTTGTCCAACACTTCCATTCAGTCGACATATAGTTCATGTGCAAACACAAGATGTTGTTTCTGATTTATTGCATAAGATACCCAGGCAGTTACCATGTTGTCTTCATCCAGTGGCAATCTACCTTCAATGCCTTTGTATCTCAAAGGAGACATAACATCTTGCTGGTTGGAGACAATTGGTACTCCTTAAAACATGACCAATAAAACATGACCAATGCACCCCAGGAATGATACTGCCAAAAGTGTGGTCCATGCTGCAGATGTGGTCCAGCTATTCTGCAGCCTGTTCAATATTGATCGCCAGGGTCTCGAAATCCCGCTGTATCACTTCAAAAAGTATCTATCTAGACCATGATGAGATTTATTTTCATCTCTATAATGCATGGTTGATCTCTTTTTTCAGGTTATAACCCTATACCATCAGAATGAACAGAATGAAGCATTGGAATCACTCTGGAGAGGACAGAATATCTTCAGACAAGTATATCAGAAGGAGGTGGAGGAAAAAACAGAGAAAAAAATGAGCAATGCTAAAAGAGCATTCCCTGAATTCAGAATTAATACAAATTTGTCTCCAATTTATATCTAAATGCCCTACCGTTTTTCCCTATTCTCCCATTCTCCCCTTCCTCTTCACTTTCCATCAACATACACCAGCCTGCAAATTCATACATGCCTTGCCCACCACCATTGCTTACTCAACCTCCACCTCATTCTGCATCATTGAAGGGTGCTTATCAGACATTAAATTAAAAATATGCCGCATCACAGGATGGTGTCAACACATCTTTCTGTCAGCTCAAAGATCTCAAATTTAACACCACCCTGCACAAAGGAGTAATACGTACAACCTTGTGCATGTGCAACTCTGGTTCCTCATCAATAATCATCCCTTTATTCTTTAATGTCTGTAAATTCCAACAGCAAACATACCAGTGCTCAACTTGACTGCCTTACTTTTTAAGTTATTTTATTCAGATAGCTTGCTTTACATTCCTCCCCCCCCCCCCCCCCCCCCACCCTTGTACATTAATACTTTGTTTAGTGCCATCCCGCACAGTGCAGCTTCTCTATAACGGCCATTCATTTTGGAGCCTTATTTTAGCTACATCAATGATTATAACTATTCATAATATTCCAGTTATGATAAAAGCTTCTGCCATGACGACCTCAAGGTTATTAACAAAGAAAGTGACTCATTCACAGAACATTCTTTTGAGAACATAGAAGATATGCTTTGCATTTGGGTGGATAACCAAATGCAGTTACAATGACCCCATAGAGCGCTGTTTCGTTTAGCACTCTATTTTCTAGTCAAGGTGCTAATCAAGGTATTACTGTATTCCCTTGCATTGAATCTACTTCAACCTAGCACTACCTCTGTTAAGAATTCTATTGGTAGTGGATCCTCTTCTAACATTGCACCACATCTCTCTTTGTTATGTGATCACAGTTGAGGTTTTGCACCATTCTAAGGCCAAGAAGGGTGGAGCCGTTCCTGTGAATCGTTCTATTATTTCCTTGGTTACATTTCTGTGGTTTACTCAGATGGCGAGTTTCCTATGAATTTATGAATAACCTTTTAAGTTATCTGAGTGCAGGTGAAGATTTATGGTTTTCCTGGGGCATTGATGTCAGAATCTCTCTTGCCGGATTCATTGCACGCATTTCTCTTTACTTAATAATTTTCATAGTTCCTTGAACTTCCTCTTTTATCTGTCCAGTCACTGCCCGTAAATCTTTTTGGAAATGTTCACAGGAAGACTCTCAACCAAATGCTTTCCCAAAGGGCAGTATAAGTATTTGTCAATGAACTCAGCAAAAAAGGCACATTTCTGTGGTGAAATAATTTTTCAGTTCAGACTTTAAAATACAATCTTTTTTTGTCAGTCTAGTCTACCTGGATCCTCCATACCTAGGGCCATCAGCTTATTTTTGATATCTTTCATGAATATAGCTCACCCTCCAGATACAAAAGCCGGCAATTATCGATGGATCAGGAAAAATAGAGAAATAAAATGAGATGGCCCTCATATTTTCCTTCCCAAAAGAAACCGATTTATGAGTACTTTCCAAATTACTTGCTTTGTTCAGTAGATGGATCAAAGATCTGAAAACATATCAATAGGAGAGCAGGAGGATGAGGGGTGATCTTATAGAGGTGTACAAAATTATGAGAGGCATAAATCGGGTAAACGCACAGAGTCTCTTGCCCAGAAGAGGGGAATCGAGAAGCAGAGGGCATAGGTTTAAGGTGAGTGGGGAAAGATTTAATAGGAACCTGAGGGATAACTATTTTACACAGAGGGTGGTGGATGTATGGAACGGCTGCCGGAGGAGGTAGTTGAGGCAGACACTATTGCAACGTTTAATAAACATTTAGATAGGTACATGGATAAGATAGGTTCAGGAGGATATGGGCCAAATGCAGGCAGATGGGACTAGTGTAGATGGGACATGTTGCTCGGTGTGGGCAAGTTGGGCAGAAGGGCCTGTTGCCACGCTGTAGGACTCTATATTGATACTGATAGTATTAAATCAGCACAATTACACAACATACAATTATTTTCTTGTTCCCAAATATTTTTTAACCATGGTTTTCTGAGATTGTAGTGTGTTGTAGTGCAGTTCCAGTGGTGCGGGAGGCAGACGGTTTTTGAATGTTGCCTGTCCATAAGACCATGGCGGCAATACTGCTCCTATACTACATATCAATTTTGTAATTTTAAAATCACAGACAATATTTAATGCTTTTCCATTCATATAGATCGGTCAGCTCACTCAAGCACTACAGCTCAGGAGTGCAAGAATTCAAAGCTTGTTGGCAAGGATCCTGTAAAACCCATGACTGCAACTGTATTCTTATAAAGTTGTCATAGGGTGTATGTGTATGAGGAAATGACCAATACCATTATATGAATCTGTGTGACGGTAACATGAATGGAATGCAAGTTAATAAATGAATGGTACCATTAATCTCAAAGGAATTGAGCAGGCTGTATAAATTCCCCTTTGTAAAGACAAATACTTGTGTTGGTCGACTGTTAGCAATAGATTTGCTATCATGCTGCTGAGCTTTATATCATATTTTAGTTAAAAGCGATTTTAAATGATAATACAAATCAGAGGCTATAAATACTATTGTTTCATTAACTACCATTTTCCTTCATATAGATTTAGTTTCCACTTTTTATGATACTTCAGCATTTAAAGTTAACCAGTGGTAATGCTATGTGAGTTGTAGTTGTCTTCATCTCCAGTTATTCAGCTTATCTTTTATGTTGATATAATCATTAATCAATCTTATAGATCAATTGCTAGAACCTACAAGAAAAGATGATAGCAAATGAAAATGTGTAGTAAAAATGTGGATCAAATGATAAGAACTGAGGTCAACATTTTCAATTGGTGGGTATATGGAATGAGCTGCCAGAGGAGGTAGTTGAGGCAGGTACTATAACAACATTTTAAAAGACACTTGGACGGGTGCATGGATAAGTGAAGCTTTAGAGGGATATATGGACGAAATGTAGTCAAATGTGAGTAGTTTAGATGGGGGGGTATCTTGGTCAACATCGACATGCAGGGCTGAAGGGCCTGTTTCCTTGTTGTATGATTCTATGACAATATCTGGAATTTGATGTTTTTGGAAATGGCTATAACAATCATTTTCTGCAGTGATTGTAGCAGATCACAATTAATAGAGACCTTTTTAAATGCTGCAATAAGACTTCAAAAAATGGTGTACAGTGTGCTTTGTTTTCCCCTTGCATTTAACAAGAAAAATCGTAATAGCTTCCAAATTTTGATGTGCCCATGCTGATGAGAGGCGCCTGACAGGATTAGAGATCTTAATAATTTGTTAAGATCAAAGAAATAATCCACTGAATAGAGATTCTTTTAACAAAATGTAAAAAAAAGCATAGGATCTTAGCGTCTGGATACCCAAATCCGTCTACAACTAGTGCAATATTTTTAACGTGCAGTCACCAATCTGCCGCAGGGAATTAATCAGCCAGTGTACAGTAAGTGTCATGAATAGTATAGTAAATGTCCAGATAGTTACTTAAACGTTCAATGTCATATGCTTTTTCTTCCATGTAAGACAATTGGAAAATGATTTTTCAATGAGTGATGTATGGTGATGACAATTCCCAGATGGTGCTGCATTATTCAGGATTTTTTTCCTGGTACTTACTGCCGTGAGTCACCCTCGTGACTTCTATGCATCAGGTTTGATGTCAGTCCCATGCAATAGCCCATTTGGAGCAGGGAAAGTTTGTTCTTGGGTTGCCTGTCATTAGGTATGCTTGGGATGACATTGTCTTAAAACTGCAGGTCTGATTTGGGGGAGTCATAAAGTAAGTGAAAATAAAACTGATTCTTGGGCCGTGTCCACATCTCCTGTTTCATCCAAATACAAATAATTTCCAGCTCATCCTCCAACCTGTTTAGCTGTACCTTGCGTCTCTCCTTCCACTAAAATGTCCCCATTTATTTTACTGCTGCTAACGTTTTCCACCTATTATCTCCATGTCGGCCTCTCTGCTTAATCTCACTCCCATCACAATCCCCAATCTTTCTCCTATCCAACTACTCCCCCCTCCCCCAATCTTTTTAAGAACTGACATTGACTCAATGGGCTAAATTGAACCACCTAACTTGTAAGAAAATATGAAAATATATTATTTAATCTCCTTCCACACAAGTATCAGGTTGAACCATTCCAACACCACACCTGCCAAACATACTCAAGATGGATGTTAAAGTTGCTGGCGGCAGTAAGTTAAGTGATTGATCCAAACCCCATCCTAGCCGTGGCTCACTGCTTGAGCCCAGTTTCAGAAGAAGAACAGTGTATTTAAAAATATATACTATTCCCAGCTTGTTGTAACAAATAGGTTGGAACTTGTTGCAACTGACTTTTGGTGTGATGGGACCATGACAAAATGATTAGCTCCGCCATTGTACACAAGTTTGTTTTTAAATCGGTCAACTGACAAATATTGACCAAGTCTCCTAGTCGTTGTTTTCTGGTTGGATTTCGACCCACGGTGTTCTGCAATTTGAACCACAGCTGACACAATTTATAGTATCTTAACTATATTTTAATTGTATTGTGTTCATTTTTTAAATACAGAGAAATGGTTCTCAATTAAATGTCTTGTAATCTGTTCAAACACGTTAATATCGTTGGACTCAGGTTTTTAAACTAATGTGGGTCAATTCATCTTCGCAGACAAGTCAAACATCTGATACAAAAAACTGACAATAAACAGGCTAACTCAGGCCCAGCTCAGGACTGCAAGGATTCAAAGGCTGTCGTCAAGGAGCCTGTAGCACCCACGGCTGCCACTGTGTCCTTATAAAGCTGTCAACACGCAATAGGGTGTATGTGTATGAGGAAACGAACAATGCCATTATATGAATCTATGTGAAGACAACACTAATAGAATGCAAGTGAATAAATGCATGGTACCATTAATCTCAAGGGAAATGAGCAGAGTGTATAGATTCCCCTTTACAAAGAAAAATAAATACTTGTGTTGGTTGCCTGTTAGCAGTAGATTTGCTATCATGCTGCTAAGCTTGTTTATCAATTTTTAGTGAAAAGTGTTTTTTTTTAAGTGATAAGACAAATACATCACCACTGGCTTTAAATACTCACTATTGTTTCATTAACTATCAACCTTTCTCAGTGCAACTTTAGTTTCTTCTTTTTATGATGCTTCAGCATTTAATTAGTAGCAGTGCAATGAGAGTTGTAGTTGTTGTCTTCATATACAGTCATTCAGCTTATCTTTTTATGCTGATATAAGCATTTATCATTCTATATGCATATATATGATTAAGATACAGACTGTTACTCGAGTTGTGTACGGAGGTAAAAACTGAATCACACAAAATGCTTATTGATACATGAACTGATGATGTTAGCGCTGATCAGTATAGTTTTAACATTATACTCCAGGAAGGCAGTTATGGTGTTTGATTTTCAATACTATCACAGACGTTTGAGATGACGTGCCAAGCAGTAGCATTTTGTATCCTTTGCTCCTCTGTTCTGTGAAATACATTTACACCCATTCTGTGTGTTGTACAACCCACTGTCTGCATCAACTGAGTGTTTTTAATAACTGCATTTGGATCTGGATATAGTAATCTTGGAGAAAAGCAAGGTCAACATGTACAGTATAATAGCAAATGTGTTTAAAACATGATGTATGTTGGAAAAGCTATGATCATTGGACAGAAGTTTGTACCTTGGTTATTTTTGGATTAATAATTGCTCAAATGCAGTAAAACCACATCAGTTCATGAGTAATTTGGTCTTGTGTCTTTATTTCATTACAATTTTCATTACTTTGAGACATTGAGATAGAAAACCTTGCTTTAGAATAAATGGTTCTAAAAATTATAAAGTTATTATGAAGATGCTTTTTAAAAATATGTTCTCATGAAACATAGGGATTAATAACATGACGAGTACATAACTAATATGGGGAGCTGCTAGCTGCATTTACCTCAGCATTTTGCTTCAATAATATGATACTATTAAATGTAATACATAAATTGAACATACTCCATAGCACACCGACAAGATTATTCTCCTGTGGTTCAGGTGACAGTTCTGTGGAAGCAGAGACAGAATCCAGGCAAAATGTTCTTGTTTCCAATCAATCAGTCTGCTGCAGGAGCTTCCTGTCTCTGCCACACTGCAACAGATTGAAGGAATAGCGAATTGCTACAAAGAGCAGCTTGTGTTCCTCACTGAACGGACTATATGTGGCAGATCACTGTTCCCACTGAGCAGCCCAATACTATTTGGAAGCAAATTGCTGCTTTCAGTGGACAAGGGTATGCAAGCCATGAGCAACTCAACAGCACCAAGAGCAAGGAATACTGCATATAAGTGGCTGGTGGTTCTACACAGACAGAAATATGAGCCATCAGATTGCCATCTTGCAGGAGTGTAGAGATGACAAGCTTGAACAGAAATAAGGCACATGGGAGCTTCTCACTTCTGTTGGAGCAGAGACGCACTATCAATCTACCTCATCATATCAATATGAGAAAAGTCAGGGGCTATGGGGAGAAGGCAAGAGAATGGGGTTGAGAGGGAGAGATAAATAAGCCATGATTGCATGGTGGAGTTGAGTTGATGGGCCAAATGGCCTAATTCTGCTCCTATCACATGAATTTATGACGTCATGCTCAGGTAGGTTAGGCCCATGACACCTACAAGGAAGAACGACAGCAGGAATGAGTCTCTGTACAAATTGTAGTTCTGCTACTGTTTTGCACATGATTATAAAATATATTTACTAAGCCTACAGTGGCCAGGTTATCTGGTAATGATTGTGTTAATTTCTAATGCAACGTTGAATTCTGTTTCCTCATGATTGTTAAACACTTATGATGGCAATCCCTGGGACCACTGTTGTTTATTATCTATGTTAATAATGTGGATGTGAATGTAGGTGAACATGATTATTAAGTTTCTGTGCTGTATATTCTCTAGAAATGTCATTGCTCAGGATTGAAAAATATTAGGAACAAATGAGAAAGAGTTACTCAAAAAATAACCATTTGTATAGAAAGTGTGACATCCAACACCCACAGCCAGTTATTGCGAGATAAGTGAAATGTGTTGCTTCTACCCCAAAGACATTCTCTCTGTAGTATACCTTGAAATTGTTCTCCAATTTACAACATTATTGTGACGGTGTGAAATCGAACTCCCTTGATTTTCATGGTCCCATTGATGAATTGAGTGTGGACTTCTTTGTCTTGAAATGTTAGCCAATCAATACATCTCCCGATGTGATTCTTGCCGACCTAACGATCCATTGCAAGTCACGTTATTTTCTGCTACATTGGCTACAATACTGGAATGTCATCATCATCAAGACCATCATCAAGGTTTAAACCTGAAATGGAGCTGCTCTGAAGAAGAGTCAAAAGTTATAATCTTCTGAGCACAGAACCACTCATCAGGATATACAGGCACTAAACCAATATAAGACACAAAATACTGGAGTAACTGAAGACTGAAGAAACAAAGGAGTCTGAAGAAGGGTATCCACCCAAAACGGCACCCATTCCTTCAATCTATAGATGTTGCCTGTCCCGCTGAGTTACTCCAGCATTTTGTGTCTACTGTGTAAACCAGCCTCAGCAGTTCCTTCCTACACTAAACCAATATGAATGTATCAGGCCATTTCAGTAACAAGATAAGGGTTTCATTCATTGATGTGATTATTATATGTGGTGGATATATGTAGCAGGATGTAATGGAATGGTATGCATTTTGGCCACTCTGGCTGATAACTAATGTCCTTTATGGGTAAGGAGGACTGGGTTATGGAGGGGGTTTATTGCTAGCAGTGCAAAACCATGTTTCGCCCTCCTTTGAAAGCATCTCCTTATGAGGAAATCCCTTATAACATGCAGATTATCCTTCCCTTTTCCACCCAGTAGAAGAGCAAGACATTGATTTTGAATGGAACATTTCATGGTTGCCTTCGAGCATCCTGCAGCAGATCTTCAGGCTTTTCAACCTGGCCATCAGGATTCATGCTCTCCTTTCCGATTTTCCTCTGATACCGGCACTGGCTGCAGTCTACAGCACACCACTATGACGTCTCTGCACCTGCTGAACACACACTTCAAGAGGCAGCAATGGAATCTCATCTTGAGGAGACCAATGAGATTTTCACAATGTTGATGGTATCTCTGTGATTGAAGCCTAGACTGATGACACCACCATGGATCCCAAATGTACCCAGGATGTATCCTTCCAGACAGAACATCTCAGCAGTATGAAGACCCTCAAGATAAACAATCATGGGGTGCTGCCAGCAAACATCATATTGATCATTGAGAATTGTTTCTCCTGATTAACAATCAACTGAACATTGAGGAAGTGGAAACTGTTGCAGTTGATGAAAAGCTCTGGGTTGTGGATGGAAGCCTTGTTGGTAACTCCCAGAATTCTTACTGAAATCAAAATAGATAATTTAATTCCTTGAGTTGAAGACCTCTGATGCAGAAAGTTAAAAGATCTGATCAATGGCAAGATGGGAGCCACCATCACCTTGCACTCCTTACTTTACTGGTATAGAGGGTAAGAGGAGTCCAGTAAATCTAGGAAAAGTGATCATTGGTTAGGGTTGGTTGACCAACCTATCCTTTGTATATTCTTAACAAAGAGTAGTTAATACTAACAGCAGGCTTCATTGTCAATTGTGCTTTCTGTTAGGAGAGACATTATACTTCATCTACCTGTTCTTAAAAACACAATTTATGAAAGAATGCCTTTAACCTTCCCGTGATTGCAGAAGTGCCAGCAAAGCGCTGCAAAAGTTATCTCAGGAGTAACTATAAGTTGGCATGGTTAGTTAACAGCAGGAAGACATAAATTCAGCATTTACTGTATCATCTTGTTTGATCTGGGGATTTGCATGGAGTAAAATGGCTGCTGTGGTTACTGTTGTTGTCAAATATATATTTTAAGGTATTTGGCTATAAAGTGCACTTTATAACAGGATTTTTATTGTCTGCTCCTATGCAAGGTTAATAATAAAATAAACCTAATCTAATTTAAGTTTATTTTTCGACTCCTCCAAAGAATTATACCAGTGCTCTCAATAGCACTCTGGATGGAATGCATTCCCAGAAGAAAAGCATTAATGTAATCAGATCTCAAAAGGTTGGGAGGGGAGGGGGAAAGAGAGGGAGATGCACTATAGGCAGCACCCCAGTATCGAGAATTGGACTCAAACCAATGCTTTCCCTGTTGCTGTTCTCTGCTGTGCCTGGGACCTCACTGAGAGTTTAACATTCTGCTGACTTTTATGCAATTATGGAAAGGTTAAAATGATCTCATCACTTCATAGCTACAGCATCCTCGACTAAAGCCCTTTGAAAGGGGAAAATAATTATTTTTCAGGAGCCTGCTATGAAACAAAACAATGGATCATTGGATCAGTTGCAACATTACCAATAAAAATAATAATTAGATCGAGAAGAAGTGGACCCACTCAGTCAATGTGCGATCACTGCTCGGAAGGGATGTTGTTGGAGACGATAGATCAAGCTGCTCTACACTGAAACGAGGAGCTCAGGGCTGCACTCTGACCTCCATCTTACCCCAGCAGTGGAACACTGTGGACTTGTTTTCTAATTGTATCGTGGACTATTGTGTCTTTTTGTTCCTGCATTTGTATGCAATTTATATAGAATTTGTTCTTGCGCATTGTTTGAGACGACATGCCCGTGACACTGCTGCAAGCAAGATTTTCATTGTAGTTGTCCATATGACAAATAAACTCTACTTGCATGGCAAGTATGCAATGTTGCTGGAGATTGCCAGCCTATGCTCCATGTGTTGACGGACTGTGAAGAGCCTCCGATCTCTCTCATCTCTTGTTGGACATGATAGAAGCTGCTATCTCCCTCATCTGTCGACCCATATCCTGGCTGTATGATCATCTGCAGTAGTGAGACTTCTGCTGTAATATGCTCAATAGACAGCGCCACTGTTGAGCCCATTTACCAATGTCAGACCCAGTCAAATACCAGAGTCCATGTTAATGTAAATGGGGAGCCAATGGAAAAGATTTAGGAGGTAATACCAACTAAGTCATTTTTTAAATAATGATGTAAAGTTTTACATTTTAGTTGCAAGTATTTTAGCCAAATTTGCAAGTGAAAAACAATTCCTGGCTTGTTCCTCCTCACCAAACCAACCATGACCCAGCTGTTGTCTAGACTCTGCCACTGGAATACAGGTTGCAGCATTTGCATATTCTGTATTCTTCAGGGATGAGAGAGGCATGAGTTTACCCATTATGCAATAGTACCAGTAAAATCAGCTTAGAATAAGTGCTTGCAAGAATAACATTCACATAGTTTAGATGTTAAGTGTTCAGTCTTGCTAATGACCCATTGCAATGAGCCATTACTGCTCTGTTAACTGGCAAGTGTTTGCATTAGTCATTACTGCACAAATTGGCAACATGTTGTGATTAAAAACTACATGGAAGGGGAAGAGTTCCTTTCAAATATTACTAGGTAGAGGCCTAATCCAGTCAGAGGTTATGTACTGTAAGTATTACACTGTGATATCTTAGGTGTGTTGAATGGGATGCAAGTTAGAAGCAAAGGTAATGAAGTACTGCACCAGCCATTGCAAATGCTGTGCATAAAACGGACATATTTTAGCATGGGAGGCATGCAAGAGAGTCCCTATCACTGCCTGAGCAGTTTGACTCATTGCTTCCGTCATGTAGAATTTCCATTAAAAAATACGGTGTTGGTGGGTTTAAGAAAGAACTTGCAGATGCTGGAAAAATCTAAGGTAGACAAAAATGCTGGAGAAACTCAGCCGTTGAGTCAGCATCTATGGAACTAAGGAATAGGCGACGTTTCGGGTCGAGACCCTTCTTCAGACTAATGTGGGGGGGCGGAAAAAACAAAGGAAGAGGCAGAGACAATAGGCTATGGGAGAGCTGGGAAGGGGAGGGGAAGGAGGGAGATAGCGAGGACTACCTGAAATTGGAGGTCAATGTTCATACCGCTGGGGTGTAAACTACCCAAGCGAAATATGAGGTGCTGCTCCTCCAATTTGCAGTGGGACTCACTCTGGCCATTGAGGAGATCCAGGACAGAAAGGTTGGATTCGGAATGGGAGAGGGAGTTGAAGTGCTGAGCCACAGGGAGATCAGGTTTCTAAATGCGAACTGAGCGGAGGTGTTGGGCGAAGCGATCGCCAAGCCTACGCTTGGTCTCACCAATGTAGAGCAGTTGACACCTAGAACAGCGGATGCAATAGACGAGGTTGGAGGAGGTGCAGGTGAACCTCTGGCTCACCTGGAAAGACTGCTTGGGTCCTTGGATGGAGTCGAGGGGGGAGGTAAAGCGACAAGTGTAGCATTTCCTGCGGTTGCAAGGGAAAGTACCATGGGAGGGGGTGGTTTGGGTGGGAAGGGATGAAGTGACCAGGGAATTATGGAGGGAGCGGTGTCTGTGGAAAGCCAAAAGGGGAGATGGGAAGATGTGGCCAGTGGTGGGATCCCTTTGGAGGTGGCGAAAATGTCGGAGGATTATCTGTTATATGTGACTGCTGGTAGGGTGGAAGAGATAGAGTCCTTACAGGAAGCACGGTGGGATGAAGTGTAGTCCAGATAGCCATGGGAGTCAGTGGGTTTGTAGTAGATGTCGGTCAGTAGTCTGTTTCCTGCGATGCAGATAGTGAGGTCTAGAAATGGTCGGGAGATGACGGAAATGGTCGAGGTGAATTTCAGTGCCGGATGGAAGTTAGTGGTGAAATGGATGGTCAGTGAGTTCTGCATGGGTGCAGGACGTAGCACCGATGCGGTCGTCAATGTAGCAAAGGTAGGGGATAGAGTCAGGGTACTCCTCGAACAAGGATTGTTTGACGTACCCTACAAAGAGGCAGGCATAGCTGGGGCGCCATGCGTGTGCCCATAGCTACGCCTTGGATTTGGAGGAAATGGGTGGAGTCAAAGGAAAAGTTGTTGAGGGTAAGGACCAGCTCCGCTAGGCGGAGGAGAGTATTAGTAGACGGGGATTGGTTGGTTCTTGGTGGGTTTGGTCAGTTGAAAGGTGCTGCTATTGAATTAACAGCCATTGAAACAGTGGAAAACTTTGCTAGTTGCATATCACTACTGTCCATACTAGTAGAATCTGAAGAGACAATAAGATGACCATTTTGTTTCCTTATGTTTAAAGTCCTAGAGTTTTCAATATGGATTAAGGAGAGGGGATATTACATTTTCACTGGGTTTAGAGTTTTTTATTTTTTTTTAATTTTATTTTTTTATAAAGTGAATGGTTTCCAAAGTGTAGAAATTGCTAAATGAGCCAGGACGAACACTTGCAGAACTTTGGCGGCATTCCTCCAAGGAAAAGCCCAGTCCAATTGAAGAGGAATTTGGGACAAAATCTCCAAGCATTAGTGCAATTAAATTATGCAAGAAGACAACAGCCAATGTGTGACATTACATATTACAGAATCAAAATATTGACCAGGATTGCCCCATTGTCCCATTTCATGCACTATCTTTGTGACTCCCGCCATTGAACTGTCAGCAATCTCACTGACACAAATGAGCAGAATATGACAACCAAGCTTCAGACAGAGGTTCCTGAACTACACAGGCACATTTAAAAACAAGCTTTATTTATAGAATTTCAATTTTTTAAATGTTTTAAAAATTAAAACGACCAAGGAAAAACGCATCCAAACCACATCCTCTCCCTTAGAGGTCAGTAATTCAAGTTAAAATAGCGGGATTGTGCTTGAAGAGCAGCTCCAGCAAGTATAAAGCAAGGGGGCAAACGATGGATTGTATTTGGTTCCCCAGAACAGCATCATAAGGATTGGGCCTCATTGGTTCTGATAGTTCCAATAAAACACACTCGTGCTATGAAGCAATTATAAGATCATACTTAAGTGCTTGTTGACGTTTAAAATTCATTACAGGCATTAGAAATCAATTTTGCCAAGTTGGCTGAAAGCAAGATTAGTACAAAATTAAACAGTTATGCTTAAGCATGAGACAACATTTATACAGGTAGTCAGCACTATTTCACCATTTGCAGAGGGTGGTCTATTCTCACGCCAAATCCCATAAGATGTTCAGGTGTTCTTATTATCTTCCAAACCATTGTGGATAAATTTTTATAAAGAAAATATCACTCCTTGTGTAATGACGGAATGGTGCTGATAGTTATACACACACACTTCAAACTCCAGCAAGGGTAATGAAATAATGCAGGGAAATATCGGACATTAAAGAGAAACAAGGGGTTTGGGCAATGTTAAATGGTTTATCTTGGCATACGAGTGAATTACAACATCCGCAGGCTATACAAAAAACATACTACACATTATAAAGGCTCCAAAATACCAGATTTAGCTCAGGATTCTTGCTCAGTCATGATTTCTCAAGAATGTTGTCCAATGAACACAAGTAAAGAGTGCATTTTTCCTTCTAAAATGGTGGATCACAGAAAGAAAATGCCACCTTCTGTTCTCATACTGATAAAAGGACTAAAATTACACCAAAACAATTTATTGCCAAGTAGTTCCTTCTTGAAAGCAAACAGAAAACATCAAACAGGAACAAAGCAGCCTGCGTGATGGGTACCCCAACCTAGTATTCTAGTCGATCGATTATTTCCTCAAAAATATTACATAACTGTAGCATGTACCACTTACACAATGTACCCTACTTCCTTTTCTAGGTTATTTTGACATCTCCCAAACATATGAACTTTACCTCCAAGGGCAAGAGCCTTATGAATCTGAGAACATCAGCTCCAAGTTGCACGCTATCACCCTTCTTCATAGCAAGGTAGGAATATCTTCAACCAAAATGGTTTGCTGCAGTTCTAAAACTTACCACCACCTTCAAGGGCTTTGCCAAGAATACTTAGACACATATAATAAATGAAAAGGCTGCTTCTGAGGAGGTCAGGACAACTGCATAACTACCAAGCACTTTAGAGTTAGAAAGGAATATTGTGTGTGGGATGGGATAAACAAAAAAATGATTGCAATGAAGTGAAGAGAATTTTGGAAAGAAACTGAGACCCCCCCCCCCCCCCCCCCCCACAGCACTTGATAGCACAAGGTGACATGACAATGTGCCAGAGAAACTTGAACTAGTATCCCTTAACTGGTGGTGGTGGTGGAATGGGGATGGGAGTTGGGGGAGTGTACATCAACAGCTCAAGTATCAGTCATGATGGGAATGCTGGAGTGCAGGCTTCCCAAGAATACTGCAGTTATTGCAACCCTCAACTGATAAGCACTTGTTTCGATGGCTGAAAGTGCCTATCTGTGGCCATCCACCAAGGTCTCAACTCATCTGGCACAGCTCATTCAGAGAATCACTGTGGCTCCAAACTCTCCATTAGCTCAGCTATATCATGCAGCCTTTCGATGCAGCTGGCGTAATGAGGCAGTATACCCAGATGCACATTAGTTCCTTGCAGTGCACAGACACGTTCCCTTCCTGATACAACACCTCACACTTGCTTGGATTAAAGTCCACCTGCCCTTTCCTTGTCCGTATCTATAACTGTTCTATATCCTGCGGTATCGTTTAACAGTCTTCTTCAGTGCCCGAGACTCCATCAATTTTTGCGCCATCTGCAAATTTACTGTTTTACATTTTAATCCAAATCTCACAGACGTCACGGTATCAATACCTACAGAGCACCATGGGTCAGTAACCTACAGCCAGAATGATACAGTTCTGAATCCAAAGTACCAAGTCATTATTACCCTAAACAGATCAACAGGTTATGCCCTTTCACACGGGTTGTAACAACACAGTGGCACAGCGGTAGAGTTCCTCCCTTACAGTGCCAGGGACACGGGTTTGATCCCAACCATGGGTGCTTGTCTGTACAGAGTTTGTACATTCTCCCTGTGACCCGTGTGGGCTTCCTCCAGGATCTCCGGCTTCTTCCACACTCCAAAGATGTACCAGGTTGTAGACAAATTGGCTTGGTATAATTGTAAAATTATCCCTAGTGCGTGTAGGATAGTGTTAATGTGTGGGAACCGCTAGCTGGCATGGACTCGGTGGGCCGAGGAGCCTGTTTCCATGCTATATCTCTAAACTAAACGAAATGAAGCAGACATGTGTCATGTTGTTAATTCTAATACATTGTTCAAGAAATAGTAGAAAAGTCATTCATTGAAAAAAATGCAAGGTTTGTTTTATTGGATTTGTTCATTGTCCAAGAGAATTAAGTTGACTTTAACACAGGGATTTTGAGGTCAATACAAAAGGTACAGGGACTCAATGCTTTAAGACATCTTGGAAGTACTGACAAGCCTTCTGTATTTCAATGCTTACACTGCAATATCAAACATTGAATTACAAAAAGGATTCCAAAGTGGTTACGATAGATTTATTAATGTTCATAATTCTATACAATCTTATAGCATTTACCAATCATCTATAAAGTTGCCACCATAATGCTTTTTGACATATTGAGGGTAGGGTGGGGAGGGGGTAAAAAACAAAGTGTGGTTTTCAGTTCAATACATTTCAACTGGTCTTGGGTATGCAAGATGTAGGCTGGAGTAAAGTTGGGACCAAAAGCACTATAAAAAACGCCACACAATTATGCTATTGATAGCAATGATATTTTGCAAAACATCCAAGTTGCATTGATTCATCTATATTTAAATAATTTAATTCAATGCAAGGTGAAAATGTAATCCAAGATACAAATTGAATGCAAACAAGATAAGTATTTTAAATAAAACAGATTTTTAGTAATAACATGTGAGGGACGAGAGGAATTGAGCCTTCAAGCAAAATCATTAAACATTTTGGAAAGGGAAGTGTAGTCAAGTTAACTGAACTAATGGTTACAATCTTTTCGGAAATGGTATAACCACTCATTATGTTTTTTTAAAAATGTTCAGTCCATGTTTCTAATTACCACAAGAGTGCAAAGGCTTAACTATGATAACAAGTGATCACAAGTTGAAACATCCATTTTCATTTTGAGGGGATGGGCATGAAATTGTGTATACAAGGTCTAGGCAAGTTGGTTGGCATTTTAAGATGTATTCAACAGTAGGGTCAACACAATATAAAATAACTGATTTGCTGCAATCCTTTTTGTATTACAGCACACACCAACTTCGTCAAGAATACCACTAATGAGACTGAGCTCCAGCAAGCAGAGTGCTAAATGAAAACAGTTAATGGAGTAAACATCAGAAAACTCCAACAATATTCAGTTATCAATACATTTTGATATTGCATTTTGGCAAATTTTGCCTATTTCAGAAATAACTACAAACTAAACCTGTAACGTTCATGCACAGACTCACCCTTTCAATCATTATAGACTAAAGTTGGATTTACACATTTAGATATGGACTGATGAATTCCACTGTTTCTACAACATGGATTAAAATGATAAAAATCTTTAAGGATTAAGCTACAAATGCAAAGCATGATTTTTCTTGAGCAATGCATTATATCGAAATAAGGTTTGAAACTCAAATGCAATGTCATTATTTACACTGCTGCAAAATAACTTAAAACACAATTCTATCACTTCCCACCATTTGGATCAGAAAAATTGAATATGGAAACCTTGAACTTCTTGACAGACATTTGCTGGTGTTTTGCCATGTACTGTACAGGGGAAGTGCATTTATCTTAGTTGATAGTGGTGGGAACGGATCCCTGTCAGAAGTCATGAGAAGTAAATTGCATAAGTTAAATGGAATGCTGAATTGCCAGCTGTGGAGAACAGAACTCTGTTCCCTTTGGATGGGTATAGTACGATTTAAAGTAACATGCAACAGGCCAAGAGCATTATTTGATACCAGAATATGAATTTGGCCATAGAAGCTAGCAAACATTTCAAAGATAGAACGAAATCCACACAACAGCAAATGTAAAAGATTGTCTTCTCTTCAGGCTTCCCCACAAGGGAAGAACCAGCAAGCCCCCCCCCCCCCCTCTCCAAGATTTTCTAAACTGTCAAGACAGAAGCAATTCAAAACAGACAGACTTTGGATATCAGAGAATGTGTTGGCAACTTACTGCAACGGTATCACAGTGGTAGAGTTGCTGCCTTACAGCGCCCTGGTTCTATCCTGACTATGGGTGCTTGTTTGTACAGAGTAACCTGTGTAGGTTTTCTCCAGGATCTCCAGTTTCGTCCCACACTTTAAAGACATACAGGTTTGTAGATTAATTGGCTTGGAATAAATTTTAATTTGCCCTAGTGCTTGTAGGATAGTGTTAGTTTGCGGGGATTGCTGGACGGCATGGACTTGGTAGGCCAAAGGGCCTGCTTCTGCACAGTATCTCTAAACTAAACTAATCCATTGCAATTCTAAATATCTTATGCCTTCAACTGTGTCAGCCATCCAGATATGCATATTATGGCTGACCATTGATAACCTGATGCTTAAGTTGAGGGTAAAGGCGGCAAGGTATATTTTTGATCAATGGAACAAAGCATGGAGTGGACAGATTTGGATAATAGCAAAGCCTCCACAGGGTAAAAAAGTCTCATTTTGTGTGACTGCTTTGTACAGCCAAATGTCAAAAAATGTCAAATGTCAAAAAAACTTCAGTTGGAACATTAGTGATTGAGATGCAATGGACCAACAAAATTAAATGCTAACTTTTAAAAGACATGGCAAAGGATTAAAAAGTAATAAAAGTGTCCTTGACTACAAGCCATTGAAAGCTTGCTTGCAGGTACAGCAGCCATTTAGGAATGCAAATAGTCATACTATTTGCATCGCTGATAGCTTGGGAATGATGAGGTTCATGTGGACTAATGTACAAGGAAGTATTTGCTATAGAGAGAAAACAGTAAAATCTCAGCAGGAGGTAAAGATTAGAGAAGTTAAGTTTACGGGGGAGTGTAGAACGGTGAAGGCACGCAAATTTGAGTGCTTGGTGATCTCTTTCTCATTTGGAGATGGGGAAGTTTAGAAATAGTTAGTCTCAGAAGGAGATGTCAGCTGTTTATAATAAAAGGGAAATTTCTTCAGAATGTGGCTAATCTCTGGAATGCATTATCCGAGAGAATTGGAGAGGCACGGACTACATTTGAAAAATAAACATGGATATGAAAATAAATTCTGGGAAATGGAGACAGAGCAGGAAAATTGTTGAGGTATGAAATTAGCTATGATCTTGTTCAATAGTGGAGCAGGCTCAAAAGGACAGTGGATTTTTGCATGTTTTCACATTTACATCGCACTGCCAGAAATTTACATAGTCCTGAGTGGATCACAAACTGATGTTGATAATTTGACTACTTCTTCTCCAGGTATAGACAGCAATAATAACTGTTAATATTAATAAAGGGACCAGTTGTGATAAACCCACATGTTAATTAGTTCTAATTAGTATTTACTTTAAAAAATGTTTTGAATGATTTAATAATGATAATATTAACAGTGAATAATCTGGAAGAGGCAGTTAAAGGACATGCGTAGTTCTCCGACCTTGAAGAAATAAGACCAGCCACATAAGATTCAATGTATGGAAGGATTGAACAAATCAAAACCTATTTTGCAAGGAGATTCATTTAAGGATCTGTCAGAGCATTTGGGGTAGTAAAATGAGGGCAGTAAAGTACAGCTTGCAATTTCTGGCCCATTTCTCTACTGCATCATTTACCAGCCTTGAAAGTGAACGAGAGCAGTTTTTTCTTCTTCTAGCATTTACACCATAATCTCATTCTCTCTCAAAGACTGAACAGAATTATTCTACATTGTCAAATTTTATGACTTTAAACTTTTTTGTTGCAACAATGATGACAATTTCTTTTCTTGGCAATGTATTTTATTGTAACCAAGTTTCCAACTAAAGGTATTCCATCAAAGTACAATAAGCAACAAATTCACTAAAGGAAGGTCATGCTGTCTTGGCAGAGTCACAGGTGACAGAGTATTTCTCTCTATAATGGTTACAAAGAGGAAACAAATAGCAAGAAGTGAAGTCTACACTAGGTTTTACCATCACTGGTAAACAACATGTGAAAATATCCCATAGGCTGGATCAAAGAATGAGGGGAGACATTTGGTAATCTTACAGAAAATCTGCAATGTAAAATAATACTAAAGATGAGAAAATGGATCCAAGATTTGATTAATAAAGAAGACTCTTCTTTCGTGGGCGGAGTCTTGCAATATATTTGGGTACCCGAGTTCTCTTAAAAACAAACAGATTTCATTAAAAATGTTAATTGTCCAAAATAATGAATCTGCACATCACCCAACCAGTGCGCATGATTGAGAGCATTAAACATGAGACTCTTAATATTTCAGTTATCAAGCACCACAAAATTTCAACATTTTATGCATCTAACAATCACATTTTAATTAAAAACTTTTACAATTAGCTACATTACCAAAAAGCTACAGACATTGGTCTTCATATAAAAGTAGTGACACAAGATGCACAAAGACATTATAATTTCTGATGTTAAATTTAGGTTTTCTACAAATAGATATACAAAGGAGGTAGAAATTTCAGGCTTTTTAAAAATAAAATGGACCACTAATCCACTGAAAATAGGACAATAATTAAAATGGATTAAAAAAGGCACACCAATAAGATTTTCCTAAAAAAGTGTTCAACGTATTGAACAAGAGCACATCTGCTCTGCAAATATCAAATTTGGAGAAATTTGCAGTGCTTTAAGTAACAACGCTATAATTGATATAGTCATGGAATAACAGGAGTACTTCAGGTGGACCAAGAGAAGTTATCAATAATTACAGTGCATTTACTATTTAAAAAGATATATCTGGAATATTCTAAAGTACTGCATTTACCCAAATCGCTAGTTCAACACAATGTATAATACAGCTCTAACACCAAAACACAATGGCATTGATGAATAAAAAGTTAAATGTTAAACTTATCAAAATCTTGCTTTGCTCAGTTGACATTAACATGTACAAGTCTAATCACTAGAGACATTAAAAAGATTGGCATAATGCATAATACATTTATCTTGTGACTTAATACATGGTACAGCAACCATTTTATCCACAGTGATCATAGAAAACTGAAGTTTCACAGCCATTTTGCAAAGTTCAAACAACCAATCACTGCAAATGCTTGTCATTCTGAATTGTATGGAGATGTTGACGAGCTAAACATTGCATTCACTTGCAAGGTGTCCAAATGGATGCAGTGATCAGTTTTGCTTTAGATTTCATTTTTGGCCTCGTTGTTGTTCAAAGCCTGTTTTCTCTCTGCAATAAATGGATACATGCACTTGTCTGCACCCAAGAAACGGTACATGCACACAACAGCTTCCCACGGCATAATGCTGAAATGGAAAGAAGCACATTATTATAAAAGAGGCAACATTCCACTTGCACCTTAAACCCTTCATACTAAACTTGAAGCTTGGCCAAAATTTAAAAACTTTTGAATAATGCAAGTATTATGATATACAACTGCAGTGCCCTCCATAATGTTTGGGACAAAGACCCGTCATTTATATATTTGCCTCTGTACTCCACAATTTGAGATTTGTAATAGAAAAAAAAAAAATCACGTGTGGTTAAAGTGCATATTGTCAGATTTTATTAAAGGCCATTTTTATACATTTTGGATTCACCATGTAGAAATTACACATGTGTTTATACATAGTCCCCCCATTTCAGGGCACCATAATGTTTGGGACACATGGCTTCACAGGCGTTTGTAATTGCTCAGGCGTGTTTAACTGCCTCCTTAATGCAGGTATAAGAGAGCTCTCAGCACCTAGTCTTTCCTCCAGTCTTTCCATCACCTTTGGAAACTTTTATTGTTGTTTATCAACATGAGGACCAAAGTTGAGCCAATGAAAGTCAAAGAAGCCATTATGAGACTGAGAAACAAGAATGAAACTGTTAGAGACATCAGCCAAACCTTAGGCTTACCAAAATCAGATGTTTGGAACATCATTAAGAAGAAAGAAAGCACTGGTGAGCTTACTAATCGCAAAGGGACTGGCAGGCCAAGGAAGATCTCCACAGCTGATGACAGAAGAATTCTCTCTATAATAAAGAAAAAAAACCAAACACCTGTCCGACAGATCAGAAACACTCTTCAGGAGTCAGGTGCGAATTTGTCACTGACCACTGATGTCCACGCCCCATGGAGTTTTAACCCCGGCCCGGAGCCAGGAACGGACCAGGTGAGTGAGGGCGTCAGTGCCGCTCCGGAGCCGCGGGGATGAATCTCGGGCTAAGGCTCTGCTCCGATGCCCGACCCCCGGGTCACTGACCCTCACCTCCCCCGCACCCCAGCTGGACACAGAGCACCTGCGCCGGCCCGCATTCCGGGGGCGGGGGGAAGAGATGGGGGGGGGGAGAAAGACAGAAACACTCCCAGGGCATCGCCAAGTCTCCGCTCACTCCGGATGTTGTTGCCGCTTTACTGACACACACAACCTAACACACACTGACTTGATTTGATCCTGACTATGGGTGCTGTCTACAGAATTTGTACATTCTCCCTATGGCCACATGGGTTTTCTCTGGATATTCCGGTTTCTCCCACATCCGAACGAAGTGCAGGTTTGTAGGTTAATTGGCTTCTGTAAATTGTCCCTGGCATGTAGGATGGAACTAGTGTATGGTAGATTGCTAGTCGGAGTGGACTTGGTGGACTGAAGGGCCTGTTTCCATAAATCAATCAACCTTACCCTTTGACTATAGAAACAAGACAAAAATAATGCCACATATTCAATCGTATATGGTTCAATGAAATTAAGATATATCTATATCTATATATATATACTTTTAAAACTCTGTGTGTGTGTGGGTGTATGTCATATTTTTGGCCTTTGATTCGTTACTCCGCCAAAACCAGACTAAAAAACGCCGAGATTTTTACCATTTCGCTAGCGATTTCACTTTTACATTCGCTCATCCACTCCTCATTAAATTCATTCATTTTTCAGTACACATTTTAAATAAAATCCTCCCCCCCCCCCACTCACTCATTTTTTTGCCTCTCGCTGGCCACCTTCTCATCACGTGCCCCGCGCGACCATAACGGCTGCTGCCGCCTGGCTCCCCACCACTTCCCTCCCCCCTCGGCTCTGTCACGCTGCCGGAAGCCAAAGATCGGCTGTTCCCCTGCTGCTTTTCGCCGTCCTCGCTGGCGGCCCGCACACTTGCACTGTCCGAAAATCCCGCGTGTCAACGGCCTGTCGGCCCGCAGGCGAAATGAGGGCGTACGCAGCATCTCGACGTCGTACACCTAGCGTTGCGCGATGTTGTCAGGCCGCCCCCTCCCCTCGCGTTGCAGGAACAGACCCAACGTGTCTGCACTTGGTCTAGTATATCTTAATTTCATTGAACCATATACGAACACACACACACACACAAAAATTGTATTCTGATTTCCATACATGAATATACTGTCATGCGTGTGCTGCACCTGTTGATAAGAGCCTGGCTCGACTGTGGGATGTAATTTAGCCTGCCCTTATTCATACCTAATCCAATTTAAAGCATAAATATTGCATTCAAGTGTAAGTTAAAAGACTCGCTACAGTATGCACCAGATTGCACGATTTCAAGCCGAAAAATGCAAAAGCTCCCTCCCCCCTCGGTCGCTAAGTTCCCTCGCAATTTTTCACTCTCAACTCTCACCCAATGTTGGCAGCCTTGACTTCAGTACACATGACAACTTAACAGCACAAATACAAATGTGCCCTTTTGAAAGCCCCAACTGCATCCAAGGTATTAATAAGAAACAGAACACAAGTGGACAGAAACTTGTCCACTGATCAAAAAGGCATTAGGTCTTAACAGGAATGTGGACATAAATGTAATGCAATTATCTTTTGAATTTCAATGATAAAGGATCCAATGTTGCACAATAGAAGGCAGTTTGGGTAAAATGACCATGGGACTACGTTGTATTGAATACTATTCATTACCGGCCCTGCAGTTCGAGGAACATCTACAACGATTCAAGTGGTGCAAAGACATTCAAGTATACATTAATGCAAGATGCAAAAGTGATTGTAGTTTAAAGAAAGGTGTACAACTCAAGTATATTGGACTGTTTAAAGATAGTGTTTAAATTATCTAGCAAAGCAGCATATTATTCTGACACATAGGTTCTAAAATAGCACTGTGCTTCCCTTACCAATTCCTACCACCAATAAGGTCACACTGGGAATGCAAAACTATTCGGAAGATGGCTATTTTCAAAGTGTCAGTTTCAAAATAGCAGACAGATACTTTGTCATTCAAGTACAATAAACAGTTTAGGAAATCAACAATTCAAAGCCAATCACAACTGACATGTTGGTATGCAAACAAATTCTAAATAATAGACCAACATACTTCCTTCACTGCTCAAGGCAAGCATTTGTAAATATGTACTGCTAAGACAAGTGTTTGGTTTGTTATCCATTCTTTCTTGCTTAAATGGCAGATTTAACATTTAGATTGTACATAGGGATTTACAATTGAGTAACTTTAAGTGATAGCACATTTTAAAAAGGAGCATCTACTTCAAAACGATCAAAATGACCACTAACATCACCATGACACCAAGTCTGCAATTGATCAGGAATTGAAAATAGTCATGTTTGATATATCTTTTCAATGAAACAAACCTTGAAATTAATGACAATCAAAACGTTAACCAGGTGAAGCAGCATTTGCTGAAATAAAAACTAGCTTCAAATCAAAGGTCCTTCATCAGAACACAGATGGGAGAGAAAAGGACATTATTTGCATTGCCTTGGTAAGTACCATTAAGTTTAAGAGGGTTCAAGCTATAAAAGTCTGTTAAAATGTTTACTTTCACATTGAAGTGTTTCATATAGTCCAAATGTCTAAAACACTCTTCCACATTGCTGGATAACAAATCTAATGTTTAAATCCTTATCCACTTACCTCTTCATGAATGTTACAGTATACATTATTCGAGGTGTACAAATCATTGGCTGGTCTGTGAGTATGGCTCTCATCGCTTCTTTCACACAGTACTCTGGTTTCAAAGGCGGAAGGAAGGGCTCAAATTCTTTCCTGCAAGGTAAAAGTTTTAGAAGTCCTTTTGATTTTTATACAAAGATTAATCTCAAAATTCATTTCTGTCAATAGTGCATTACAAAAAAGCATGTCAATGAAGTATTAATGAACAGGTATAGTTTTTATTGGGAGGTTATCCTGTATAATTCCATTACCTTACACACAAACATGGTGTCATAGGTGGAGAAGATACCACCTGAAACTTTATACACAAAAAGTAAGAAGGAGAGAGATTGAAGGAGTCCAAAACAAACAGCAAGCTTTGATCCAACCACTTCTCTATCTCATCTGCCGTAAATCTAATCTGCCCGTTTTAACAAGCTCTATTTCATACCAGCCTAGATTCAAAGTTTGACTTGCACAGATTTTCCAAATCAGAAATAAAGTTGGGGGCAAAAAAAGTTTCAAATAATTCAGACCATTATCCAGACAAAAGCACCAAATTAGTCAGACTAGATTTCAATAAATGGACCACAAGCACCACAAATTCTGAGATCAAAAATACAATTTCGCTACAGGTTTTACAGGTATAAAAGGAAATGCCAAGAAAAACATCCTCACAAGTAAAGGAGTGGATGTAAACTAAAACAGTAATATTCGCAGTGGTTCTGAACTGGAGGTAGAAATACTACAGGCCTTCGTACACCACTCTCCCCCCCCCCCCCCCACCTAAAATAATTAATGGCCACATCCTACTATAGTTGCCCTAGCAAGAAATTTTATTTTAAAAAGTTTTTTAAAAATATTTTTATTTTTTATTTTTTATTTATTAGAAGTACATTACATTACAACCACATACGTTAGTACTCGTCACTTATGTCTTCTTACAATTAATGTACTCCATTTGTTTTTTACACTAGTAAAAGGAAAGGATAAGATTGAAAGAAAGAAAGAAGAAAGTGAAGGAAAAAGTGAGAGTGTAGAAAATGTGACAACAAAAAAGGACGAAGACCCTATAAGAACAAAATTAAAAACAAAAGAAAAAGAGTTAAGAGATAGACCCTAGAAAAGAAGGAGAAAGAGAAAGAGGAAAAAGAGAGAAACAAATATTTTTTTTATGAGCATTACGCAAATCGGACATACCAACTCTTCAACTATCTCCCCCATTACCTGACCTCAATTTTTTTAAGGTACCTTTGCACCCTATATTTGTAATAATTCTATAAATGCAGACCACGTCAGGTGGAAGTGATCTGGTTTACCTGCCAGGAGGAGTCTTATCTCTTCTAGGTGTAATGTTTCGAACATATTTGAAATCCACATGTTTATAGTTGGTATTGGAGCCTTCTTCCAAAATTTTAGGATTAGCTTTTTTCCAGTTATTAACCCATAGTCTATTAGTTTCTTTTGAAACACATTTAGTTCTGGACCATCTTCCGTTATTCCGAAGATAATCCATTCTGCTTTGGGTATCAGTTTTATTTTAAATAATTTTGTATTTTAAAAAGTAACCACACAAGATCTAGTATAGAGACAGGTATAAAAGGAAGGGTGTATGAAAAAAAGTGGCCCGATGCTAGCAACATCAGGTGTTTTAACAGAAAGACAGCAAGTTTAACTCAGTGATAAAATGATAATTGGTGAAAAATTTCCATGAACAAAAGCCAATGTAAATCTGCAGACAAAAAGTTGACCTTGAATTCCAATGACTAATGCAGTTTCAAAAGGCTTTGAAAAGGTCAAGAATGTTTACAGTTTACTTGAAAATTCCCCCAGAAATGTTAGTGCATGCAAATTTCCTTGGTGAGTAATTACCATGAACAAAGTGAAAGTATCTGGTTCCTGGAACTACAAATATTTTATACAAACTTAATCATTGGGTTAAGTTTACTTATTTATCACTTTTGACTTGCAGCTAAATTGATCACAAATCAAGCACCGTCTGAAGCTGGTGCACACTGACCATGTCAGAAATTCAATTTTGAAAACCAGTCCTTTTCCTCCCCATTACACTTTTGTGGCCTGAAATAGTATTATGTCACTGCACAAGTGTAGCAATCTTGGCTTTAGTAATCAAATGCTTTTAACCTCCAAGTAAATGGCATATAATTAGCAATACATCATGGGAAACTAGTTTTCAACTACAACTTAATTCTCAAGTGTTGGCCAATATTCATCTCACAAATTTGAGAGATTAAGCAGCCATTCATCTTTTTAACTGTTTAATGAAACCATACTATACAAAAAGGATTTAATCTGGAAGATAAGAACCACACTTCAAATAATTTATTGCATGCAAAAAGCATCGATTTCAGACAAATAATTCAGACAAAGTGCTCAAATCTGAAAAAAACTTTCTATAATGCATTCCAGCTGCCAGTGTTGAGTCTTTGCAGTCAAGACCACAAATATATCTTAGAATAATAGATCCTCTTATAACATAAACAACGCATTAACACAGCAATACAAGATGTTGGCTGGCGCACATTCTAAAAGCAACTCAATGGACAAAACCACCCAATTGGCAAGGAAATGTCAACAGTAGATTACTAGCAAAAGATCCATTCAGAATTCAAAAGATCTAACTATTCTGAACATTAACAAAATCAAAATGTTATTCAAAGAGTTGCACATTTAGAGTTATAATGTGATGCTTGTACATTTCCAGTTCAGTATTGTCGAGTCTAAACTTATTATTCACTTCCATAGCGGGAAGAATGTTTGATAGTTAAGTTATGGGCCTGTCCCACTTAGGCGACTACCGAAAATGTTTCAACATGTTGAGAATTTTTCGGCGACAGTGGCGACAATTTTTGCTGTCGTAGGTTGATGTGGGTGTTATTGTAGGTGCTGTCGTAGGTTGTCGCCAGGTGTCGTAGGTGAATTCCATTAAAACTAGTCCTTGGCAGTCGCCTAAAGAGTCGCCTAAGTGGGACAGGCCCATTACAGATAATGAGTTTTACTGGACTATTTGGCCATGCTGATATTTTGGCACCTGGATCATTTGGTGTTTGCTGTGCTCCCTTTCAATTCACCATATTCATTGAAAAATACTGCGCAATATCCAATAAAGTGAATTAAAAGTGTTGGAGTACTAACAGGAGTAACATCCAAAGATGAAAAATCTGCCAGATTATTGGAGTTTTCCATAAAAAGCCCATCTAGGACCTTGTTTTTAAAACCAACTTTAGGCAAGGTTTACATTAAAATGCTTACATTGGGGAAAGTACCACATCATAATTTCTCTACAGTTAATGTTCTGTTTCCAATTCTCAACTAAACCCCATTCCTAACTTGTCTAGCAGTCAATACCACTGCACTAATCTACAAATTTAAACTTGGACTGAATAATTCAACTATCTCACCTTATTCTGCAGCCACGGAACATGCCTGTATCCACCAAATAGGGGCAGACTAGTGTCATCTTGATCCCATCTTTGTCAGTTGCCTTCAACTCATGGCTTAAGGATTCGTGAAATCCTATTGCTCCAAATTTGCTTGCACAGTAATCCTAAATGGCATAATAATGAACAAGTCAGAACATTTTGCATCTCAACTAGTGTGCTCAACCAAAAACACCAGTTCATGCTTGGTTCATGGTTAACAAATGTGTCAACACAAGTTATTAGCAATGGTCCTCCACAAGTTCTAGCAGACGGCTGCTAATATTCTAGTGGGACGCAAAAGATTCTACAGAGAATTATTTCAAATTCCAAGCACCATCACTGATCAGACCTTGAGACACATGGGATGAAAGGATGCAAGTGAAATGGGAGAAAAAACCTTAACAAGCTAGAAATTAGTAGAAGTAATAAAATTAAGTTGATCGTGGACAAGTGGAAGAGTCAGGATGGGGTAGTGATGTTTTTTCTCCACCATCTTAATCTTCGCATGTTCCTCTATTGTCCATTTGTAAACAGAACTGAGAAAAATAACTGAAGAATTTAACCAAACACTGTACAACTGAATTAAGTTTGTCTATTTGAGAAAAGGTTGAAAATTTAAATGTAACACCATGTGCTGAACTAAGTCAGCGGGTCACGTGGCATCTCTGAAGTATATGATCGGGTCAGGTCGGGACCCTTAATGCTCAAATAGCATAACCATGCCCAAAATTCAACTCTGCACAAAAAGGTATATCCAGAGCGTAATTCAGCCAAACAGGGTAGGGAGAAGCACTGCCACACTGAATAGATTAACCAAGTTTCCAGCAGTTTTTTTTTCATTCGTCTCCAGCATCTTAACATACACCGCTAAAGGACTCTGTTTTTTTGGCAGAATTTTCATTTTCCATGGTACCTTTGTTCCCACCAGCATAACATAGTTCTTCATAGGGGTAGTTCTTCAGCCAAAGCCATCTGAATTATTGCCCCTCACCCAAATTCTTTACAAAAGAATATCCATCACAGATTTAATCAACAAGATTCCACTAGACAGCTTCCCTTTCCTTTCCATAATTCCTAAGGGACTATGTCCCTTTATGACTACCTGGACTACTGTTCCATGATCATCAACTATTCCCCCATGTAACCATAGGAGATGCAACACCCGCTGTTCATTTTGTCTCTTCTCACCGTCCAGGAGTGCACTTCTTTCAATTTCGTGAACTGCATCCAGTGCTCACAATGGGGTCCCCACTACATTTGCAAAACCAATTGCAGATTGGGCGAGTGCTCAGAGACTCCTTTTAGTCCATACATTGAGTGTTTAATTACCTGTCATTTGAACTCTGTACCATACACTAATTCATCTACAGGACCTCCTACACTGTTCCAACAAATCTTAAGAAACAACTTCATCCTTTATTTAGACATGCTGCAGCTTTTGAGAATCAATATTGAAATCAACAATAGCAAGCTCTTCATTTTCCTTGTTTGTATCAGAACCATCCACTGCTGCAAGGTTATTTATCTAGAATATTAAGTTTCTTGTCAGAGTCCATCCGAGTCGTTGCGCATTTCAAGCATTTTCTCCAGGTTCAGGTCCCAGCAACAGCTCCAGTCTGCATTTATGAATATGAATGGGTCACGTAGGGGAGAAAATAATTGACATCCATGTATAGAATCACCTCTGTAATTCAGGTCTTTCCCATAGATATTGTGTGTCCTATTCATTCCTCTCAATTTAAAACAACTAATTTTCTGGTTCTGACAAAGGTTTTTTTGACTCCCGAAAAGTTAGTTGTCTATTTTCGGAGATGTGGCCCAACTTGAAGCACTTACAGAATTTTGTTTTGAGTTTTAAAATCAACCTCAATCCACCGAAAGAGAATTATTTAGCTATTGAATACTCGGGGCATTTGGGACCACAAATGCAGCTTCGCATGTGCCGCAACTCCCTTTGTCAATCATGACTAGCTTCCAGGTGGAAACCGCTACAATGTCAATCAAGGACTAAACACTTGCAACAGCTCATAGGATGAGACATTGGGCAAAGCGTACAACGCAAGCATATGCTCAAATTCAAACAAACTGCACTCATGAAGTCTCCCTGGCAAAGCATACACTCAATTGCTCCCTGTAGCACTGTTCACGTTGGTCCAGGTCCCTCAGATCTTTAGAAGCATCCTCCTGCCTGCCATCAAATCTTAGTAAAACTTTATTAATGTGTTGAGACAAGAGACGACTAATGCTGGAATCTGGAATTTAAAAAAACTGCAGGAAGAAATCAGTAGATTAAGCAGTATCCATGGAAGTAAAAAGGGTTCAATGGGTATTTTATTGTCATGTGTACCAATGAAGGTACAGGTAAACTTGATTTACCGAAAGGATGATCATTTCAGATGGCCACTTAAGAACAATGCAAAGGCATTAAAAAGGGCCCCACAGATGACTGTAGAATGGTTCCCGAGATGAGGAACTAGAGTTATAGTTACATGGAGCGATTGGGGGTTGGGATTCAGCTGACAGTGTGGTGTGGAGAGAATAATCTGCTCCTCAACACCTCAAAGACCAAAGAGCTCATAATAGACTACAGGAAGAAGAAAATGGACATTACACCATTAATCATCCGAGGGGACTGTGTGGAGAGGGTGGCGGATTTCCGCTTCCTGGGAATCCACATTGAGGAGGACCTGACATGGAGCATGAACACCTCTGCGCTGCTGAAAAAGGTCCAGCAGAGACTGCACTTCCTGAGGGTGCTCAGGAAGAACAACATCACCCAGAGACTGCTGCTGTCCTTTTATCGGTGCTCCATAGAGAGCATCCTAACATACTGTGTATGCGTGTGGTACACCAGCTGCACAGCGGCTAAGAGGAAAGCGCTCCAGAGGGCTATTGACAACGCCCAGAAGATTGTCGGCTGCCCTCTCCTCACCTTGGAGGACTTACACAGTTCCCAGTGTCTCAAGAAATCCCAGAACATTATAAAGGACATTTCCCACCCCGGACACTCCCTGTTTGAACTGTGCCGTCAGGCAGATGGTACAGATCAATGAGGACAAGGACAAACAGACTCAAAAACAGTGTTTATCCCACAGAAATAACTACACTTAATGTAGCCACCAAATGAGCGCAGGTGCGCTACATACCAAAGGGATTGTGAAATCGACAGAAGAATGTATGGTTGTGTGTTTATGCTTGTTTTTTTCATGTTATTTATTTTAGATATTTCTCTTTTACATATCGTTAGCTTTTAGATAATGTGTGAATGGTGCACTGACTGGTTGGCATTTTTAATTTCGTTGTACATGTTTACATGTTATAATGACAATAAAGAATTTCATCATCATCTTCATCATCATCATTGTTTCCTTGGATATTGATTAGTAGGACTGGATGTTACAATCCCTAAGGTTTTTCACTACAATTGACTTTTGATATTCTTGGGGATGACCACCAGGTGATTTTGCGATCAATCAGACACATCTTCAGTTGTGTACCTCAACGTCACTCGGTGTTTCGGCCTTTTATCACAAGACACCCTCAGTCGAGGCAGGCCCACTGCAGGGTGATCAGCCCTGGGTGTGTGTCTTATGGTTAGCCTCTAGATGGTCACGTTGCAGCCCAGACAGCATCTTTTCTCTTCAACCACAGCCAGTGACTGCTCCATTCGGGTTCGAAAGAATAATAAGGAGAGATGTGATAAATGTATATAATGATAAGGAGTTAAGGGCCTGTCCCACTTTCACGACCTTTTTTACTCGTGGACATTTTTCACCATGCTAGAAAAAACACCCCGACCTACTTGATGCCACGAGTACCTACGACTAGCATCACGGCCTGCTACGACCTAGTGACGACCATGCTGCGAGTACGAGTCAAGGGCAAACTTGGCAGAGGTCGTGAAAGTGGGACAGGCCCTTTAGGGTTCTTTATGGTGGAGGGTGGCTAGGATTAAAGGTCAGATGCAAGGGGATCAAATTGAGTATGAAGATATTTTTGCAACAGGCAGCATCTTTGGAGGGAATGAACAGATCATCATAATCATACTTTATTAGCCAAGTATGTTGTGCAACAATTTGATTTGCCATATAGTCGTACCAATAAAAAGCAGCAAAACACACAAAATACATTTTAACCTAAACATCCAGCACAGTGACTCCTCCACATTCCCCACTGTGTGATGGAAGGCGAAAAAAAGTTAAATCTCTTCCCTGCTTTGTTCTCCCGCGGTCGGGGGCTTCGAGCCTTCCGTTGTCGGGGCGATCTTGGCTCCAGTAGCCGACGGTCGTCCCCTCCACATTGGGGCAATCAAGTTCCTGCATCGGGGGGCGGGGGACCTCAGCTCACCTGCGTCAGGTGATCGGACCCCGGGTCGGGCCTAGTCAAACATCTTACGGCTTGGAGCTTCCCGACATCAGTCTCTACCCGAGACTGCGAGCTCCTCGATGTTGAAATACGCAGGCCACAGTTGGAGCGTTGATCCCAGGCAAGGGATCGCAGGCTCCGAAGGCAAGTCCACGGCCCCGCAGTGGGGGTCAAAGTCAGTCTCGAGTAAGGCCACCAGCTCCAAGATGTTAGGCCGCAGAGCGACCAGAGATACAATCCGGAAAACAGTTGCATCTCCGGCAAGGTAAGAGATTGAAAAAAGTTTCCTCCGACAACTGCCCCCCCCCCCCGCATAAAATAAACCAGAGAACATTAACATGTACTTTTCAAAGCACACTAAAAATAACAAAAAAGATGAAAAGACAGACAGACCGTTGGCGAGGCTGCCAGATTACCTAGAGTGTAGGAACCTTTCAGACCAGAGAGTGTTGCTCTGGTAAAAAGCAATTGCAAACGTGGACCAAATGGCATCCTCCTGCTCTGCAACAATGCTATAGTTTTCTATCTAATCACCTGTGGCACTCAAATTACATTACCGTCAGAATTTCTACATCAACATCTTGGAGTTACTAATCACCAAAAAACTAAACTGATCCAGCTATAGGTGTAAGAACAGACTACAGGCTGGGAATGTAAAAGTAAGCAACTCACCGACAAAAACCTCTCATCTACAAGGCACGAGTCAGGCTGGAATTGGCTGCATTAACTAGGAAATCTGCACTCAACAAATAGAGAGAGTCTTCCAGCACAGAAACTGGCCCTTCAACCAAAACTTGTCCATCTGAGCTAGTCCCGTGTGTCTACATTTGGATTATATCCCCCCAAATCTTCTCTATGCATGTACCTACCCAATTTTCTTTAATTGTATTTATTTATTTTTACACACAGTTGTAATAGTACTCCCCTCTACCACTTTATCTGGGAGCTTCTTCCATATAACCAACACTGCAAAAGCTGCTGCACAGGTCCCTTTTAAATCTTTCCCAGTCACTTTAAATTTATGCTCTCTAGATTTAGACTTTTGCATCCTGGAAAGGAGACCATATCTATGCTCTTCTGATTTTATACATCTTATAAAGACACCCCTCACTGTCCTACACTTTAGGGGGAATAATAGTCCCAGCATATCCAGTCACTACTAACTCAGGCCTTCTAGTCAAGGCAACATCCTTGCAAATATATTCTGCATGCTTTGAGCTTAAGCAAAGCACGGCAACCAGAACTGCATACAAATACAACCAGCGGCACACCAATGAATTGTACATTGTAACACATCAACTCATGAACTCAATGCCACGAATGATGAAGGCAAACATGTTTTACTCCTTTTTCACCACTATCAATAGATCTATACCATCCAAGGCAAGAACAGTCTCCAAGATTTGAAGCCATCTACTACCCCAAAAAATAATTTATGCCAATACCAGTAGTGGGTGCAGTGTGTACCATCAGATAGAGGCACCTCAGGCTACTCCAAACAACATTGCCCCATGAACAATTCTACAAAGAATAAGAACTGGGGTACATGTGAACATCACAACCTGCATAGTTCTCAAAATAATGCACCATACCATCTTGGAAATATGTCACTTGTTTATTCATTGTCATTTGTCCAAGTCCTGGAATTCCCTATCGGATAGCACAGAGAGAGTCCCTTCACTATAAAGACTTCAACTGTTTAAGGGAATGGCTCCCCACACTTAACAAGGCCAACATCAATTGCCCTCAATTGACATCCACATTTCCAAAATAGTAAGGCCAGCAAGATCAAAAGGGGGTGTTGGTCTTAAAGTTTAAAAAAGTCTCAAAGTTGTTTGCAGTCATTTGAGCATTTGGCTTTAGATTATATTGTACTCTTGTACTCCTTTTGCCATTAAATAGAAGAAAAAAAATTCCATTAAATGGAAATATCATTTTCTATTTAATGGCAAAAGGAATGCTAGGACTGCCCTGCTTTACACCACAATATTAATTAAATGGCACTGTAACATGGTACTTGCATAGGAGTAGAAACAGTTTCAGTGACAGCAATCTTATTTTTTTTTAATAACAAGCGGCTGTCAATCACAACTTTTAGATCACAGTCAAACTGTGATTTGGCTTCATTTTGAACAGAAATCCAAGAATGTGGTGACATGTTTAAAAAAAAAACCAAATCTCTGATAAAATGAAGTTTTTGGCAGGGTGGGGTAGTGGAAACAAGTTAGGATGCATACAAACATATTGCTCACACATTTCGCCACTTTCAATTGTTAAAGAAGGAACTGCAGATGCTGGAAAATCGAAGGTACACAAAAATGCTGGAGAAACTCAGCGGGTGCAGCGGCATCTATGGAGCGAAGGAGATAGGCAACGTTTCGGACCAAAACCCTTCTTCAGACTGATGGGGGTTGGGGGGAGAAGAAAGGAAAAAGGAGGAGGAGGAGGAGCCCGAGGGCTGAGGGAGAGGTAGGAAGGGGAGGAGACAGCAAGGGTTAATGGAATTGTGAGAATTCAATGTTCATGCCACCAGGATGCAGACTACCGAAGCGGAATACGAGGTGCTGTTCCTCCAATTTCCGGTGTTGCTCACTCTGGCCGTGGAGGACAGAGAGGTCGGATACGGAATGGGAGGGGGAGTTGAAGTGCTGAGCCACCGGGAGGTCAGGTTGGTTAGTGCGGGCCGAGCGGAGGAGTTCGGCGAAACGATCGCCAAGCCCACGCTTGGTCTCACCGATATAGATCAGCTGACATCTGGAGCAGCGGATGCAATAGATGAACTGTGCACACAAGAGAATAGCTGTAAAGAAATCAATGCAAAGAATGGGGAAGCAAGAAGTTAAAACGTGACCAGATGCAGACAATGAGAATATTAGATAAGGTTGTGTTAACCACAATTGGCCTTACTTTTGGAAATATGGGTACCAGTAACCAATTGGACATACAATTGCAAATCCATAAAACTCAAATACAGCTATGTTGAAGTACATTTAAGGCATGATCATGCAAAAAGAGGTCAACTCTTCATTGCTGCCAATGCCCCATGAAGTTGTAGTCCTTGAAATACAGCTAAAAGGGAAACAAGTTTTCCACCTGCTCAAAAATAGAATAGAATTGTAAAAAGCTAGACTTAATATCAGCTAGATGCATCCTCATTTTTGAGGATATACCAGTATTTTGCCTAGAAAATGTAGAGCAACTGCTCAGACATTAAGACAATGCATTTAATTCTAATCCTTAAAAATGATCACACCTTAATGCACCATTTTAACTTCTGTAAAACAAAACATATTTTTGCAAGATAGTTTAAAGTAAACAAACCTCAACACCAGCAGTGCTGAATAGCCCAAGGGAACTTGCCACTGTTACAATATGGCCATGGTTCATTTCCAGCATCTTTGGAAGAAATGCCTTGGTGGTCTGTAAAGAAGAAGTCAGAAATTAATAGATCCTCCACAAACTGGACTAGGAAATTAAGCAATAAAAAAAAAGTTCAACCATTAGGGCCAACAGAAAACAGAACAAGTGATGCCGAATGCAAAAACAGCACAGTTGCCTGTTGTTGCATTTGTTGCAGCTCCTAAACCTTTCAATCGATACATTGCCAAGCTCATTTTGGTTTCAGCATTTGCACACAGATGTAGGAAGTGGATGGGAAAGTTAGGGATCAAAATTAAAAATGGAACTGCTGCAGAGATTAAAAAAGGTATGGAGAATAAAGGGAAAAAATCAACTCTGAAGATAAAGTTTTTATCTGGGTCGATTTCAGCAATAGAAGCAAACTGCTAATATAGCCAGGTGTATTTTTTTAGGCAATTTAAAAAGAACTTCCGTACGATCAATGCTGATGATTAGAAAGGTAACTCAATCATTGTTCACAATAGCATAGTCTGCATTTTACAGTAATGGTTAAAACTGAGAAGTTTTCTTGAGCAGTTTCCTTCAGGTGGGAAAACCAGTATTTGGCGGAACATATTTTCCACAATAACATCCATTTTGAATGTTTAATCATATGCCTCACCATCTTATTGTCATTACATTTGAAGGAAACAGCAACAACAGGATATGCCAAAATTCATTAACCAAACTCCCAACATCATTAGCATCCCAATATATTCCCCATGCTGGTATTGATCAATTATACCAAGTCAACATTAAGCAAACCAAGTCCACAGCACATCCCTACAGAGAACAGTTGCACAAACATTCCAAAACAGCTCCTCAGAGTTTAGCAGGAAGAATCAAGGTGGGGGTGTGGGGACAGCAGTGGTGGGAAGGAAAGGCAGTTAGTTACTGATCACATTTTAGGTGCATTTTGCAAAAGATTACTATGCATTAAAAAAATTCTGAAGGTTGAAAGAATTGATTTCAGGATTTAACAGCGCGACCAAATTTTTAGCTTGAACCAAGTTTTAAATAAAGTACTATAAAATTGGACACTAAACTGTATTGTGTTAAGGATAACACTGCTGGCATGTACGATTAGTTAATAGCTTGGCAAGTGCACAAAAATTGTAAAAATGTCAAGAATTATACGAACAGCCTGTGTAAAGAAAAGCAGCCAACGATACAGTTTGATTGGCATAACAGGGTGTAGGCAGAGGTAGCAATCGCACTAAATTAATATCAAGGTATGATATCAGGCACTTCTCTATAACAAACCAGTTGAATTTACAGGGTTATTGTATGAAACTTAACTCCCTTAATAACTTAATAAGTGAGGAAACTCAGGACTCCCACACAATGATGCACAAATCGAAAAGTCCCAAACTTCCTGACCATGTTCAGTGGACTTGCCAACTACTGTGCTGGAGTCCTCATGGGAGCATGAACTTCCTGGCATGGATTCAGCAATTCCATTCAGCAGCTCCATTCATGAGAGGAACCGCTTCAAGTAAACCGAATTTTAAGCGAGTTACTTCAAATTAATAGACTTTAGTTTTGCAATTAAGTCTAATAAAAATGATAAAGCTTGAAATTCGTAACTTAAAAAACTGAGTTAGGGAAGTTCTGCCTAGTCAGCCGTCAATTTAAAATCCTCACCCATATTAATCAACTTCTTGCACTGCTGCAAGCCCGCTTCAACTTCCAACATGACATAAACCCTGGATCTCAAATTCAATTATATCAAAAATGAAGCCTTCATTTTATCAAAATGAGCTAGTTGCTGCCCAACGTCCTGGTCATTTCCAATAATACTCCCCACCCAAGGATTTCTACCATCTGCGGTGTTTTGCATTTCAATCCTAGCATTTTTCTCTCCCATGTAATGCCACTAAGATTTGCCATTATCAAGCTTTCACTATCCTTTATCAGTATGTGTTCTAATAACTGTTGACTGTTCCAATGAATGCTGCCTGGCCCAAGTATTTCCAGCAATGCCATATCTTCAGGTTTCACTATCCGTGGGTGGGGCTTGTTCTGGCATGCCATTTAAAATCAGAAGGCCCTGTTGCTGCATAAGCAACTATGACCAAGTCAGAGAAGGTTTCAAGTACACTGCCATGAGAAAATGCATTAACTGTGCAGTATCAGTTGTAGATTTACAGGCATAACATGATTTGTTACATTTAGCCTGCTACTGG
>CM075977.1:86574529-86741457 GCA_038087875.1 Malacoraja senta | reverse complement strand
AATTTTAGGATTAGCTTTTTTCCAGTTATTAACCCATAGTCTATTAGTTTCTTTTGAAACACATTTAGTTCTGGACCATCTTCCGTTATTCCGAAGATAATCCATTCTGCTTTGGGTATCAGTTTTATTTTAAATAATTTTGTATTTTAAAAAGTAACCACACAAGATCTAGTATAGAGACAGGTATAAAAGGAAGGGTGTATGAAAAAAAGTGGCCCGATGCTAGCAACATCAGGTGTTTTAACAGAAAGACAGCAAGTTTAACTCAGTGATAAAATGATAATTGGTGAAAAATTTCCATGAACAAAAGCCAATGTAAATCTGCAGACAAAAAGTTGACCTTGAATTCCAATGACTAATGCAGTTTCAAAAGGCTTTGAAAAGGTCAAGAATGTTTACAGTTTACTTGAAAATTCCCCCAGAAATGTTAGTGCATGCAAATTTCCTTGGTGAGTAATTACCATGAACAAAGTGAAAGTATCTGGTTCCTGGAACTACAAATATTTTATACAAACTTAATCATTGGGTTAAGTTTACTTATTTATCACTTTTGACTTGCAGCTAAATTGATCACAAATCAAGCACCGTCTGAAGCTGGTGCACACTGACCATGTCAGAAATTCAATTTTGAAAACCAGTCCTTTTCCTCCCCATTACACTTTTGTGGCCTGAAATAGTATTATGTCACTGCACAAGTGTAGCAATCTTGGCTTTAGTAATCAAATGCTTTTAACCTCCAAGTAAATGGCATATAATTAGCAATACATCATGGGAAACTAGTTTTCAACTACAACTTAATTCTCAAGTGTTGGCCAATATTCATCTCACAAATTTGAGAGATTAAGCAGCCATTCATCTTTTTAACTGTTTAATGAAACCATACTATACAAAAAGGATTTAATCTGGAAGATAAGAACCACACTTCAAATAATTTATTGCATGCAAAAAGCATCGATTTCAGACAAATAATTCAGACAAAGTGCTCAAATCTGAAAAAAACTTTCTATAATGCATTCCAGCTGCCAGTGTTGAGTCTTTGCAGTCAAGACCACAAATATATCTTAGAATAATAGATCCTCTTATAACATAAACAACGCATTAACACAGCAATACAAGATGTTGGCTGGCGCACATTCTAAAAGCAACTCAATGGACAAAACCACCCAATTGGCAAGGAAATGTCAACAGTAGATTACTAGCAAAAGATCCATTCAGAATTCAAAAGATCTAACTATTCTGAACATTAACAAAATCAAAATGTTATTCAAAGAGTTGCACATTTAGAGTTATAATGTGATGCTTGTACATTTCCAGTTCAGTATTGTCGAGTCTAAACTTATTATTCACTTCCATAGCGGGAAGAATGTTTGATAGTTAAGTTATGGGCCTGTCCCACTTAGGCGACTACCGAAAATGTTTCAACATGTTGAGAATTTTTCGGCGACAGTGGCGACAATTTTTGCTGTCGTAGGTTGATGTGGGTGTTATTGTAGGTGCTGTCGTAGGTTGTCGCCAGGTGTCGTAGGTGAATTCCATTAAAACTAGTCCTTGGCAGTCGCCTAAAGAGTCGCCTAAGTGGGACAGGCCCATTACAGATAATGAGTTTTACTGGACTATTTGGCCATGCTGATATTTTGGCACCTGGATCATTTGGTGTTTGCTGTGCTCCCTTTCAATTCACCATATTCATTGAAAAATACTGCGCAATATCCAATAAAGTGAATTAAAAGTGTTGGAGTACTAACAGGAGTAACATCCAAAGATGAAAAATCTGCCAGATTATTGGAGTTTTCCATAAAAAGCCCATCTAGGACCTTGTTTTTAAAACCAACTTTAGGCAAGGTTTACATTAAAATGCTTACATTGGGGAAAGTACCACATCATAATTTCTCTACAGTTAATGTTCTGTTTCCAATTCTCAACTAAACCCCATTCCTAACTTGTCTAGCAGTCAATACCACTGCACTAATCTACAAATTTAAACTTGGACTGAATAATTCAACTATCTCACCTTATTCTGCAGCCACGGAACATGCCTGTATCCACCAAATAGGGGCAGACTAGTGTCATCTTGATCCCATCTTTGTCAGTTGCCTTCAACTCATGGCTTAAGGATTCGTGAAATCCTATTGCTCCAAATTTGCTTGCACAGTAATCCTAAATGGCATAATAATGAACAAGTCAGAACATTTTGCATCTCAACTAGTGTGCTCAACCAAAAACACCAGTTCATGCTTGGTTCATGGTTAACAAATGTGTCAACACAAGTTATTAGCAATGGTCCTCCACAAGTTCTAGCAGACGGCTGCTAATATTCTAGTGGGACGCAAAAGATTCTACAGAGAATTATTTCAAATTCCAAGCACCATCACTGATCAGACCTTGAGACACATGGGATGAAAGGATGCAAGTGAAATGGGAGAAAAAACCTTAACAAGCTAGAAATTAGTAGAAGTAATAAAATTAAGTTGATCGTGGACAAGTGGAAGAGTCAGGATGGGGTAGTGATGTTTTTTCTCCACCATCTTAATCTTCGCATGTTCCTCTATTGTCCATTTGTAAACAGAACTGAGAAAAATAACTGAAGAATTTAACCAAACACTGTACAACTGAATTAAGTTTGTCTATTTGAGAAAAGGTTGAAAATTTAAATGTAACACCATGTGCTGAACTAAGTCAGCGGGTCACGTGGCATCTCTGAAGTATATGATCGGGTCAGGTCGGGACCCTTAATGCTCAAATAGCATAACCATGCCCAAAATTCAACTCTGCACAAAAAGGTATATCCAGAGCGTAATTCAGCCAAACAGGGTAGGGAGAAGCACTGCCACACTGAATAGATTAACCAAGTTTCCAGCAGTTTTTTTTTCATTCGTCTCCAGCATCTTAACATACACCGCTAAAGGACTCTGTTTTTTTGGCAGAATTTTCATTTTCCATGGTACCTTTGTTCCCACCAGCATAACATAGTTCTTCATAGGGGTAGTTCTTCAGCCAAAGCCATCTGAATTATTGCCCCTCACCCAAATTCTTTACAAAAGAATATCCATCACAGATTTAATCAACAAGATTCCACTAGACAGCTTCCCTTTCCTTTCCATAATTCCTAAGGGACTATGTCCCTTTATGACTACCTGGACTACTGTTCCATGATCATCAACTATTCCCCCATGTAACCATAGGAGATGCAACACCCGCTGTTCATTTTGTCTCTTCTCACCGTCCAGGAGTGCACTTCTTTCAATTTCGTGAACTGCATCCAGTGCTCACAATGGGGTCCCCACTACATTTGCAAAACCAATTGCAGATTGGGCGAGTGCTCAGAGACTCCTTTTAGTCCATACATTGAGTGTTTAATTACCTGTCATTTGAACTCTGTACCATACACTAATTCATCTACAGGACCTCCTACACTGTTCCAACAAATCTTAAGAAACAACTTCATCCTTTATTTAGACATGCTGCAGCTTTTGAGAATCAATATTGAAATCAACAATAGCAAGCTCTTCATTTTCCTTGTTTGTATCAGAACCATCCACTGCTGCAAGGTTATTTATCTAGAATATTAAGTTTCTTGTCAGAGTCCATCCGAGTCGTTGCGCATTTCAAGCATTTTCTCCAGGTTCAGGTCCCAGCAACAGCTCCAGTCTGCATTTATGAATATGAATGGGTCACGTAGGGGAGAAAATAATTGACATCCATGTATAGAATCACCTCTGTAATTCAGGTCTTTCCCATAGATATTGTGTGTCCTATTCATTCCTCTCAATTTAAAACAACTAATTTTCTGGTTCTGACAAAGGTTTTTTTGACTCCCGAAAAGTTAGTTGTCTATTTTCGGAGATGTGGCCCAACTTGAAGCACTTACAGAATTTTGTTTTGAGTTTTAAAATCAACCTCAATCCACCGAAAGAGAATTATTTAGCTATTGAATACTCGGGGCATTTGGGACCACAAATGCAGCTTCGCATGTGCCGCAACTCCCTTTGTCAATCATGACTAGCTTCCAGGTGGAAACCGCTACAATGTCAATCAAGGACTAAACACTTGCAACAGCTCATAGGATGAGACATTGGGCAAAGCGTACAACGCAAGCATATGCTCAAATTCAAACAAACTGCACTCATGAAGTCTCCCTGGCAAAGCATACACTCAATTGCTCCCTGTAGCACTGTTCACGTTGGTCCAGGTCCCTCAGATCTTTAGAAGCATCCTCCTGCCTGCCATCAAATCTTAGTAAAACTTTATTAATGTGTTGAGACAAGAGACGACTAATGCTGGAATCTGGAATTTAAAAAAACTGCAGGAAGAAATCAGTAGATTAAGCAGTATCCATGGAAGTAAAAAGGGTTCAATGGGTATTTTATTGTCATGTGTACCAATGAAGGTACAGGTAAACTTGATTTACCGAAAGGATGATCATTTCAGATGGCCACTTAAGAACAATGCAAAGGCATTAAAAAGGGCCCCACAGATGACTGTAGAATGGTTCCCGAGATGAGGAACTAGAGTTATAGTTACATGGAGCGATTGGGGGTTGGGATTCAGCTGACAGTGTGGTGTGGAGAGAATAATCTGCTCCTCAACACCTCAAAGACCAAAGAGCTCATAATAGACTACAGGAAGAAGAAAATGGACATTACACCATTAATCATCCGAGGGGACTGTGTGGAGAGGGTGGCGGATTTCCGCTTCCTGGGAATCCACATTGAGGAGGACCTGACATGGAGCATGAACACCTCTGCGCTGCTGAAAAAGGTCCAGCAGAGACTGCACTTCCTGAGGGTGCTCAGGAAGAACAACATCACCCAGAGACTGCTGCTGTCCTTTTATCGGTGCTCCATAGAGAGCATCCTAACATACTGTGTATGCGTGTGGTACACCAGCTGCACAGCGGCTAAGAGGAAAGCGCTCCAGAGGGCTATTGACAACGCCCAGAAGATTGTCGGCTGCCCTCTCCTCACCTTGGAGGACTTACACAGTTCCCAGTGTCTCAAGAAATCCCAGAACATTATAAAGGACATTTCCCACCCCGGACACTCCCTGTTTGAACTGTGCCGTCAGGCAGATGGTACAGATCAATGAGGACAAGGACAAACAGACTCAAAAACAGTGTTTATCCCACAGAAATAACTACACTTAATGTAGCCACCAAATGAGCGCAGGTGCGCTACATACCAAAGGGATTGTGAAATCGACAGAAGAATGTATGGTTGTGTGTTTATGCTTGTTTTTTTCATGTTATTTATTTTAGATATTTCTCTTTTACATATCGTTAGCTTTTAGATAATGTGTGAATGGTGCACTGACTGGTTGGCATTTTTAATTTCGTTGTACATGTTTACATGTTATAATGACAATAAAGAATTTCATCATCATCTTCATCATCATCATTGTTTCCTTGGATATTGATTAGTAGGACTGGATGTTACAATCCCTAAGGTTTTTCACTACAATTGACTTTTGATATTCTTGGGGATGACCACCAGGTGATTTTGCGATCAATCAGACACATCTTCAGTTGTGTACCTCAACGTCACTCGGTGTTTCGGCCTTTTATCACAAGACACCCTCAGTCGAGGCAGGCCCACTGCAGGGTGATCAGCCCTGGGTGTGTGTCTTATGGTTAGCCTCTAGATGGTCACGTTGCAGCCCAGACAGCATCTTTTCTCTTCAACCACAGCCAGTGACTGCTCCATTCGGGTTCGAAAGAATAATAAGGAGAGATGTGATAAATGTATATAATGATAAGGAGTTAAGGGCCTGTCCCACTTTCACGACCTTTTTTACTCGTGGACATTTTTCACCATGCTAGAAAAAACACCCCGACCTACTTGATGCCACGAGTACCTACGACTAGCATCACGGCCTGCTACGACCTAGTGACGACCATGCTGCGAGTACGAGTCAAGGGCAAACTTGGCAGAGGTCGTGAAAGTGGGACAGGCCCTTTAGGGTTCTTTATGGTGGAGGGTGGCTAGGATTAAAGGTCAGATGCAAGGGGATCAAATTGAGTATGAAGATATTTTTGCAACAGGCAGCATCTTTGGAGGGAATGAACAGATCATCATAATCATACTTTATTAGCCAAGTATGTTGTGCAACAATTTGATTTGCCATATAGTCGTACCAATAAAAAGCAGCAAAACACACAAAATACATTTTAACCTAAACATCCAGCACAGTGACTCCTCCACATTCCCCACTGTGTGATGGAAGGCGAAAAAAAGTTAAATCTCTTCCCTGCTTTGTTCTCCCGCGGTCGGGGGCTTCGAGCCTTCCGTTGTCGGGGCGATCTTGGCTCCAGTAGCCGACGGTCGTCCCCTCCACATTGGGGCAATCAAGTTCCTGCATCGGGGGGCGGGGGACCTCAGCTCACCTGCGTCAGGTGATCGGACCCCGGGTCGGGCCTAGTCAAACATCTTACGGCTTGGAGCTTCCCGACATCAGTCTCTACCCGAGACTGCGAGCTCCTCGATGTTGAAATACGCAGGCCACAGTTGGAGCGTTGATCCCAGGCAAGGGATCGCAGGCTCCGAAGGCAAGTCCACGGCCCCGCAGTGGGGGTCAAAGTCAGTCTCGAGTAAGGCCACCAGCTCCAAGATGTTAGGCCGCAGAGCGACCAGAGATACAATCCGGAAAACAGTTGCATCTCCGGCAAGGTAAGAGATTGAAAAAAGTTTCCTCCGACAACTGCCCCCCCCCCCCGCATAAAATAAACCAGAGAACATTAACATGTACTTTTCAAAGCACACTAAAAATAACAAAAAAGATGAAAAGACAGACAGACCGTTGGCGAGGCTGCCAGATTACCTAGAGTGTAGGAACCTTTCAGACCAGAGAGTGTTGCTCTGGTAAAAAGCAATTGCAAACGTGGACCAAATGGCATCCTCCTGCTCTGCAACAATGCTATAGTTTTCTATCTAATCACCTGTGGCACTCAAATTACATTACCGTCAGAATTTCTACATCAACATCTTGGAGTTACTAATCACCAAAAAACTAAACTGATCCAGCTATAGGTGTAAGAACAGACTACAGGCTGGGAATGTAAAAGTAAGCAACTCACCGACAAAAACCTCTCATCTACAAGGCACGAGTCAGGCTGGAATTGGCTGCATTAACTAGGAAATCTGCACTCAACAAATAGAGAGAGTCTTCCAGCACAGAAACTGGCCCTTCAACCAAAACTTGTCCATCTGAGCTAGTCCCGTGTGTCTACATTTGGATTATATCCCCCCAAATCTTCTCTATGCATGTACCTACCCAATTTTCTTTAATTGTATTTATTTATTTTTACACACAGTTGTAATAGTACTCCCCTCTACCACTTTATCTGGGAGCTTCTTCCATATAACCAACACTGCAAAAGCTGCTGCACAGGTCCCTTTTAAATCTTTCCCAGTCACTTTAAATTTATGCTCTCTAGATTTAGACTTTTGCATCCTGGAAAGGAGACCATATCTATGCTCTTCTGATTTTATACATCTTATAAAGACACCCCTCACTGTCCTACACTTTAGGGGGAATAATAGTCCCAGCATATCCAGTCACTACTAACTCAGGCCTTCTAGTCAAGGCAACATCCTTGCAAATATATTCTGCATGCTTTGAGCTTAAGCAAAGCACGGCAACCAGAACTGCATACAAATACAACCAGCGGCACACCAATGAATTGTACATTGTAACACATCAACTCATGAACTCAATGCCACGAATGATGAAGGCAAACATGTTTTACTCCTTTTTCACCACTATCAATAGATCTATACCATCCAAGGCAAGAACAGTCTCCAAGATTTGAAGCCATCTACTACCCCAAAAAATAATTTATGCCAATACCAGTAGTGGGTGCAGTGTGTACCATCAGATAGAGGCACCTCAGGCTACTCCAAACAACATTGCCCCATGAACAATTCTACAAAGAATAAGAACTGGGGTACATGTGAACATCACAACCTGCATAGTTCTCAAAATAATGCACCATACCATCTTGGAAATATGTCACTTGTTTATTCATTGTCATTTGTCCAAGTCCTGGAATTCCCTATCGGATAGCACAGAGAGAGTCCCTTCACTATAAAGACTTCAACTGTTTAAGGGAATGGCTCCCCACACTTAACAAGGCCAACATCAATTGCCCTCAATTGACATCCACATTTCCAAAATAGTAAGGCCAGCAAGATCAAAAGGGGGTGTTGGTCTTAAAGTTTAAAAAAGTCTCAAAGTTGTTTGCAGTCATTTGAGCATTTGGCTTTAGATTATATTGTACTCTTGTACTCCTTTTGCCATTAAATAGAAGAAAAAAAATTCCATTAAATGGAAATATCATTTTCTATTTAATGGCAAAAGGAATGCTAGGACTGCCCTGCTTTACACCACAATATTAATTAAATGGCACTGTAACATGGTACTTGCATAGGAGTAGAAACAGTTTCAGTGACAGCAATCTTATTTTTTTTTAATAACAAGCGGCTGTCAATCACAACTTTTAGATCACAGTCAAACTGTGATTTGGCTTCATTTTGAACAGAAATCCAAGAATGTGGTGACATGTTTAAAAAAAAAACCAAATCTCTGATAAAATGAAGTTTTTGGCAGGGTGGGGTAGTGGAAACAAGTTAGGATGCATACAAACATATTGCTCACACATTTCGCCACTTTCAATTGTTAAAGAAGGAACTGCAGATGCTGGAAAATCGAAGGTACACAAAAATGCTGGAGAAACTCAGCGGGTGCAGCGGCATCTATGGAGCGAAGGAGATAGGCAACGTTTCGGACCAAAACCCTTCTTCAGACTGATGGGGGTTGGGGGGAGAAGAAAGGAAAAAGGAGGAGGAGGAGGAGCCCGAGGGCTGAGGGAGAGGTAGGAAGGGGAGGAGACAGCAAGGGTTAATGGAATTGTGAGAATTCAATGTTCATGCCACCAGGATGCAGACTACCGAAGCGGAATACGAGGTGCTGTTCCTCCAATTTCCGGTGTTGCTCACTCTGGCCGTGGAGGACAGAGAGGTCGGATACGGAATGGGAGGGGGAGTTGAAGTGCTGAGCCACCGGGAGGTCAGGTTGGTTAGTGCGGGCCGAGCGGAGGAGTTCGGCGAAACGATCGCCAAGCCCACGCTTGGTCTCACCGATATAGATCAGCTGACATCTGGAGCAGCGGATGCAATAGATGAACTGTGCACACAAGAGAATAGCTGTAAAGAAATCAATGCAAAGAATGGGGAAGCAAGAAGTTAAAACGTGACCAGATGCAGACAATGAGAATATTAGATAAGGTTGTGTTAACCACAATTGGCCTTACTTTTGGAAATATGGGTACCAGTAACCAATTGGACATACAATTGCAAATCCATAAAACTCAAATACAGCTATGTTGAAGTACATTTAAGGCATGATCATGCAAAAAGAGGTCAACTCTTCATTGCTGCCAATGCCCCATGAAGTTGTAGTCCTTGAAATACAGCTAAAAGGGAAACAAGTTTTCCACCTGCTCAAAAATAGAATAGAATTGTAAAAAGCTAGACTTAATATCAGCTAGATGCATCCTCATTTTTGAGGATATACCAGTATTTTGCCTAGAAAATGTAGAGCAACTGCTCAGACATTAAGACAATGCATTTAATTCTAATCCTTAAAAATGATCACACCTTAATGCACCATTTTAACTTCTGTAAAACAAAACATATTTTTGCAAGATAGTTTAAAGTAAACAAACCTCAACACCAGCAGTGCTGAATAGCCCAAGGGAACTTGCCACTGTTACAATATGGCCATGGTTCATTTCCAGCATCTTTGGAAGAAATGCCTTGGTGGTCTGTAAAGAAGAAGTCAGAAATTAATAGATCCTCCACAAACTGGACTAGGAAATTAAGCAATAAAAAAAAAGTTCAACCATTAGGGCCAACAGAAAACAGAACAAGTGATGCCGAATGCAAAAACAGCACAGTTGCCTGTTGTTGCATTTGTTGCAGCTCCTAAACCTTTCAATCGATACATTGCCAAGCTCATTTTGGTTTCAGCATTTGCACACAGATGTAGGAAGTGGATGGGAAAGTTAGGGATCAAAATTAAAAATGGAACTGCTGCAGAGATTAAAAAAGGTATGGAGAATAAAGGGAAAAAATCAACTCTGAAGATAAAGTTTTTATCTGGGTCGATTTCAGCAATAGAAGCAAACTGCTAATATAGCCAGGTGTATTTTTTTAGGCAATTTAAAAAGAACTTCCGTACGATCAATGCTGATGATTAGAAAGGTAACTCAATCATTGTTCACAATAGCATAGTCTGCATTTTACAGTAATGGTTAAAACTGAGAAGTTTTCTTGAGCAGTTTCCTTCAGGTGGGAAAACCAGTATTTGGCGGAACATATTTTCCACAATAACATCCATTTTGAATGTTTAATCATATGCCTCACCATCTTATTGTCATTACATTTGAAGGAAACAGCAACAACAGGATATGCCAAAATTCATTAACCAAACTCCCAACATCATTAGCATCCCAATATATTCCCCATGCTGGTATTGATCAATTATACCAAGTCAACATTAAGCAAACCAAGTCCACAGCACATCCCTACAGAGAACAGTTGCACAAACATTCCAAAACAGCTCCTCAGAGTTTAGCAGGAAGAATCAAGGTGGGGGTGTGGGGACAGCAGTGGTGGGAAGGAAAGGCAGTTAGTTACTGATCACATTTTAGGTGCATTTTGCAAAAGATTACTATGCATTAAAAAAATTCTGAAGGTTGAAAGAATTGATTTCAGGATTTAACAGCGCGACCAAATTTTTAGCTTGAACCAAGTTTTAAATAAAGTACTATAAAATTGGACACTAAACTGTATTGTGTTAAGGATAACACTGCTGGCATGTACGATTAGTTAATAGCTTGGCAAGTGCACAAAAATTGTAAAAATGTCAAGAATTATACGAACAGCCTGTGTAAAGAAAAGCAGCCAACGATACAGTTTGATTGGCATAACAGGGTGTAGGCAGAGGTAGCAATCGCACTAAATTAATATCAAGGTATGATATCAGGCACTTCTCTATAACAAACCAGTTGAATTTACAGGGTTATTGTATGAAACTTAACTCCCTTAATAACTTAATAAGTGAGGAAACTCAGGACTCCCACACAATGATGCACAAATCGAAAAGTCCCAAACTTCCTGACCATGTTCAGTGGACTTGCCAACTACTGTGCTGGAGTCCTCATGGGAGCATGAACTTCCTGGCATGGATTCAGCAATTCCATTCAGCAGCTCCATTCATGAGAGGAACCGCTTCAAGTAAACCGAATTTTAAGCGAGTTACTTCAAATTAATAGACTTTAGTTTTGCAATTAAGTCTAATAAAAATGATAAAGCTTGAAATTCGTAACTTAAAAAACTGAGTTAGGGAAGTTCTGCCTAGTCAGCCGTCAATTTAAAATCCTCACCCATATTAATCAACTTCTTGCACTGCTGCAAGCCCGCTTCAACTTCCAACATGACATAAACCCTGGATCTCAAATTCAATTATATCAAAAATGAAGCCTTCATTTTATCAAAATGAGCTAGTTGCTGCCCAACGTCCTGGTCATTTCCAATAATACTCCCCACCCAAGGATTTCTACCATCTGCGGTGTTTTGCATTTCAATCCTAGCATTTTTCTCTCCCATGTAATGCCACTAAGATTTGCCATTATCAAGCTTTCACTATCCTTTATCAGTATGTGTTCTAATAACTGTTGACTGTTCCAATGAATGCTGCCTGGCCCAAGTATTTCCAGCAATGCCATATCTTCAGGTTTCACTATCCGTGGGTGGGGCTTGTTCTGGCATGCCATTTAAAATCAGAAGGCCCTGTTGCTGCATAAGCAACTATGACCAAGTCAGAGAAGGTTTCAAGTACACTGCCATGAGAAAATGCATTAACTGTGCAGTATCAGTTGTAGATTTACAGGCATAACATGATTTGTTACATTTAGCCTGCTACTGGAGCAACAATTAATTCTGACTAGGTGATTCTGACAAAAATGTTGGAGAAACTCAGCGGGTGAGGCAGCATCTATGGAGCGAAGGAAATAGGCAATGTTTCAACTTATTTCCTACTTCAATTTGCAGTAGCATTCGAACAATTCCTAGTATTGCTGCACCCAAAGAAAAACAGGTGATAAAGTGAGGTACAGCATTAGTAATTGAAATTCCATCTGAAATGTGCTCATAACTGATGTTAGCATGTTCATCTTGGTCAAATATGACCAAGTCCATATAGTTCTCATTAACATTGTGCCTTTTCCACCATTCCCTGGCTCACGTGTTACTGAAACTTAATCCATGCCCAACAATTCTAATAAGACATGCTCATTCTCCCACCTAATCTATAAAACATCAATTCTTACGAATTCAGACCTCTACAAGTTCAGTTAGCAAATTGCTCCACAGCCACATTCTTAGCATCTGCCCCATAAACCTACACAATAGCATATTTTTTTTAATTTAGGCCTCACGTTCATTTGATTTTATGATCATTTCACCCCTGACACCTCAAGTCTTCAAATGCTACGCAAGGAATTGCTGGATCCCCAAAATCTCTCAAGACTACTTCCAACAACTAATTTTGATAAAGCTTCTACTCCCATATCATGTTCACAACTCAATTTTGAAATCCCGACATACCTCAGTATCATCAGTTGTCTCGTTTCCTCTTAATACCTAATCTAGATCTCTAAAACATGTTTGGCAGCTAGTAGGCGATGGCTACCACACATCAAGAAATACAGACATCTTTTATTCTAGGTGCCAAATTTCATGGTAGAATGCCTGTACTATATCAGACAATATCAGTGACAAATCTCTACATCACTAATATACACTGCTACCTAACAGAAACAATGGGCAAACAGTGGCCAGTTTTAAGAGTAAGGGAGTAGGTGCACCACCTTCTACAAGGGCAAAATAGAAGTCTAAAATAGTCAAGGAAGAAGCTTCATGATCAAGGATTTGGTCCAAAACATCAATGACTAAGGAGAATTAGTGAATGACAATATTATATGCTCTAATGCACATGCCCCAATGTGGATACTTTGGACAAGGAGATTTTAGGGGATTTTGTTGGGGTGGGGGTGGAAAATGAAAGGCCGTGGTCAACATCCCAGATAAATAAGCGGGTCCTCCAAGGCAATTTCACTGTCAGATTAGAAAGGGAAACAATCCCCTGGCAAAGAGCAACAAGAAATTGGTGCAGTTTTAATAATCAATTGCTGATATTTAATCCGTCATGTTTAAAAAATGACAAGCACTACTCTAATTAGGCAAAAAAACATCCATTCTAATATGAAATATTCTGCTGACCACTCGTCCACCAGTAAATAGTATGTTATTGGAAGCCAAGTGATGCTTTTAACAAATGACACAAAATGCTGGAGTAACAACAGGACAGGCAGCACCCCTGGAGAGAAGGAATGGGTGACGTTTCGGGTCGAGACACTTCTTCAGACTATTAACAGTTCACATCAAGACTGCATTGCCAGGAACATGTGGAGGCTCTTAATATGGAGGTTCAGGTATAGAGAGGGTTACCAAAAAGGTAACACTCTGGCCAAAAAGGAACAACATACAAGGGAAGCATACAAGAGAAAGTCTAGAGAACGCAAGCAACACTATCAAAATTACGACAAAGCTTTCCATTATGACACAACATGGCCTCATGTTTCTATGTTATCTTCATGCTTGCACAGACAAATTTAACTTAGCTAAAAGTCTCAAGTTCTACTCAAGAGGCTGAAGCTGTAGTCTGAAGCACTGCTCGATTCCACCTGTGAACAGATGGTTGCTCTTCTTGCATAGACCAGTGCTTCTTAAGCTATTTCAGTGTCATTCACCTTTGAGTCTTTATCACAAAATTTCATTCACCCTCGACTAAATTTTCTTACGTTTTTGATAATTTTCATCTTATTCTCCCTTGTGTATAATTTTATATATAATTTATTTGGTCACATGAGCAACAACATGAATTAACTAATTTCTTAAGTGTTTATTTTATTCAACTTTTTGAACATCCTAAAAATGTAAAGAAAACTAGGAGTGAAAAAAAGTTTAATTACTAGTTGAGTTGGAAAATCATTCTATTTGAATGATAAAAAAAACATTCCAACGTCTAAACACTGGGCTTCAGCCCCATCCTACCCTTTCGGGCTTTGATTACTGCAGTTTTTTTCTTGGAAAACTAGCTCAAAAAACCATGGAGAATGTGATTTAATATATTAGTGAGACGAAACCTCACAATACCACCATATATCAACTTGCCATATTTGGTATAATTCTCTCCAGAAGCTTGCTCTTCCAAATCCAGATATATTAACAAAAAGTTGTGCATGTGTATTGGTCACATGCATGCTCAAAACATCATCACAACATTGTCTGTTGCTCAGTTCTGAATATCCGGCACACTCCCATCCAACATGAAGTAAATTTACAGTTTCTCTATAGCGATCCTCCAGTGTTGCCATTAATAAATTTATGATCCCACTAGCTTGTCTTCCCTAAAAGGTTATATTACAGTAAATTTGGGAAATATCCTGCTACTTTGAAATTAGGAAACCATAGGTAGAGAGAAAACCCACCCATCAAATTTCCAGCTCCACTGCCATTAAAATCAATGTGCTTACTAATGAGTTTAATGGCAATGCCTTTAAGTATCTATATATATATATATATATATAAATTAAATAATTCACCCTTCATTCACCCCTCTTCATTCGCCCCCAAATAATTTCATTCGCCCTTGGGTAAACCATTCACCAGTTTAAGAAGCACTGGCATAGACCATGCCAAGCAGGAAAAGCAATGGAAGCAATTAATTGGAGCAGCAGCACCCAAGGGTTTCCTTGATCTATGCATAGATCTGGAGCATTAGTAGCACCACAGGATCCACCCACCAGCAAATGTGCACCATGATATTTATCTGCCCCCCTGCGAATATTAGTCAGCAGACTGAAAAGACACAAGCATTTATATTGATGGTGCTGACCTCGTACATCATTGCATGTACTCCTCAGCTCATTTCAGACTGCACCAGTCCCGTTAGAGAAGTTGTCTGAAGCTAATCATTTAATGGAAAGCTTAATTCCATCCCCTACCCTCTCTCTCTCTCTCCCCTTCTACCCCCAAATACAGCACGTAGCAAACATATTAGCCTCACTGGCATCAGTGAGGGTATTGCACCAGTTATTAAACTAAAGGTTGCAAGCAAATGTATATCGCCTTCCTATAAATGTTATTCAATTCTGGTTGAATTGGGAAGTGACATCTTGACATACTTCCATCTGAAGAGCAGAGGGCACAGAGCATCTCGTATATTGAAAAAATAATCTGGCATATAGGAAAACACTGTAAATAATGCGCAGACATTGAAAGAAATGAAGTGACGATCAAAGAAATTAGTTACATATTCAAAGCACCAACAAGGGTGGGAAAATTGAAGGTAAAATACTAATGTATAAAGTTCTTGAAAACCAAATCAGGAATCCTGCAAAAAAAAAAGGAAAAAGGTCACAAGCCCTTCCTTTCCACCGCCATCCAAATCACTCAATATTGTTACCTGCACCCAATAACACAAGCTGGTTACAGACATTAATGACGGGGCTTATTATTCTGGTTGTTGGAGCAGACTTTGACCATGTGCAATTAAATACTCAGTATTACAAGAATCATGGTTATAAATCAGTAGTTGGGTTATTGCTGTATTCTAATGGAAGATAGTCAGCGTATCTCATGATATGAGCCACACTAAAGCTAGTTTTGTTTTTAAAATATCTAAATGCAGGTTACAAATATCAGAAACTAACTCTTTAAATAAGTAGATTACATGGTTATATATCAATAGAGTCAGTGTCAGAGTCAAACAGCATGGAAATAGGCCCTTCTGCCCAACTTGACCATGCCATCCAAGATGCCCTGTCTACACTACTGCCACACGTGCATGTGTTACAAGCACAGAGGATGTAGCCTAGTGGCAAGGAAAAATATTGCAGAAATTCAGCAGCTATCTTTGAGGCAAGTGCTCAAACATAGCATGTGTATCATGCCCGAGAAGTCCAGCAGTTGAGATGCGATATAATTCTTCTAGAGAGTGATACCGTGTGGAAACAGGCCCTTCGGCCAAACTTGCCCACACCGGCCAACAGGTCCCAGCTACACTAGTCTCACCTGCCTGCGCCTGGTCCATATCTCCCCAAACCTGTCCTATCCATGTTCCTGTTCAACTGCTTCTTAAATGATGGGATAGTCCCAACCTCAACTACCTCCTCTGGCAGCTTGTTCCATACACCCACCACCCTGTGTGTGGAAAAGATACCCGATTCCTACTAAATTTTTTCCCCTTCACCCTGAACCTATGTCCTCGATACCCCTACTCTGGGCAAGAGACTCTGTGCATCTACCCGATCTATTCCTCTCACGATTTTGTACACCTCTATAAGAACACTCCTCATCCTTCTGCGCTCCAAGGAATAGATACCCAGCCTACTCAACCTCTCCCTTTTCCTCACACCCTCTAGTCCTGGCAACATCCTCGTAAATCTTTTCTGAACCCTTTCAAGCTTGACAATATCTTTCCAAAACATGGTGCCCAGAACTGAACATAATATTCTAGTCTTTCCAGGTGAGGTAGAGGTTCACCTGCACTTCCTCCAATAGTATTTCCAGGTGAGGCAGAGGTTCACTTACACCTCCTTCAACCTCATCTATTGCATCCGCTGTTCTAGGTGTCAACTGCGCTACATCGGTGAGACCAAGCGCAGGCTTGCCGATCGCTTCGCCCAACACCTCCGCTCAGTTCGCATTAACCAACCTGATCTCCCGGTGGCTCAGCACTTCCCCTCCCATTCCGAATCCGACCTTTCTGTCCTGGGCCTCCTCCATGGCCAGAGTGAGTCCCACCGCAAATTGGAGGTGCACCACCATATATTTCGCTTGGATAGTTTCCCCCCAGCGGTATGAACATTGACTTCTCCAATTTCAGGTAGTCCTTGCTTTCTCCCTCCTTCCCCTCCCCTTCCCCTTCCCAGCTCTCCCACAGCCTACTGTCAGCACCTCTTCCTTTATCCCCCCCACATTAGTCTGAAAAAGGGTCTCGACCCAAAACGTCGCATAGTCCTTCGCTCCATAGATGCTGCCTCACCCGCTGAGTTTCCCCGGCATTTATGTCTACCTTTGATTTTTCCAGCATCTGTAGTTCTTACTTAAACATTATTCTAAAAGCAATCTCATGACGTCTGATACAACTGCAACATGACCTCCCAACTTCTATACTCAATACTCTGACTGTTGAAGGCCAATGGGCCAAAAGCCTTTTTGACCACCTTATCTATTTGCGATTCAACCTTCAAGGAACCATGCACCTGCACTCCTAGATCCCTCTGCTCTACAACACTCCCCAGGGCCTACCATTTACTGTGTAGGTCCTGCCCTTGTTAGACATCCCAAATTGCAACACCTCACACTTCTCTATATTAAATTCCATCAATCATTCCATCAATCATTCCACAGCCCACCTGGCCAATTGATCCAGATCCTGCTGCAATCTTTCACAGCCATCTTCACTATCTGCAAAACCACTCACTATCATATCATCAGCAAACTTGCTAATCTTGCCCTGTATGTTCTCATCCAAATCATTGATGTAGATGACAAACAGTCACGGGCCCAGCACCGAACCCCGAGGCACACCACTAGTCTACATTCAACCGTTTCCACAAAACAAATTTTAACGCCAAGATTGGTTTGAGTCTGTCGTGCAAATTAAATGAGAATGATGGTTAAATCAAGAACATTTAAGTGTTTAAAACAAAGTAGACAAATATGCTCCTCATTTTCAGACTAACAAGTTCAACTTTGGGAAGGAGTGGATACACAATGGCCAAGTTTCTCTTCAAATTATAAAAATGTTTAAAACATCTGCTCAGGTCTCTTCAGGAAGTGCTGTTCTCCAGTGGCTGTCTTTCTGGCAATAGCTTTGTTGATGATCGCCCAAGCCAATGGAGGCAGGCTACAATAAAGCAGGGACCTGGTCGACCTAAACAGACCATAACAGGTAAAGCTCAGAATCTCATCTTCAATGTAATTATGCTATTATTCAGTATGTGCGTAGCATAGCAATGTATCTTTACCATTTAAGATTGAAGAATAATTGTATTTTCTTCTACAACTGGGTTCTGTATGCCTCAACTGCTGTGAAGCATAGGCAACAATATACTCCTTCAAAAGGAAAAGGTGGCAGATAAGATGGATTTAAACATAAAACAATTATACAAGCTCTGGGAAAATGGCACCATCCTGAAGCTCTACTATCAGGAATTATACCCTTCCTGATCAAGGAGAGCAAGGCTCAATAGATACATCAGGCACCACTACTGCAGACCAAGGATTTATACATTTGCAGCAAACTTGCCTAGATTCACATTCTGCCATTTCCAGGAGTAAAGAGCTTCTCAAATTCTTCATGCAGCAATGAGCATTTAATACCCATGATAGCAACTTTCAATTATAGAAACATAGAAAATAGGTGCAGGAGTAGGCCATTCGGCCCTTCGAGCCTGCACCGCCATTTGATATGATCATGGCTGATCATCCAACTCAGTATCCCATCCCTGCCTTCTCTCCATACCCCCTGATCCCTTTAGCCACAAGGGCCACATCTAACTCCCTCTTAAATATAGCCAATGTACTGGCCTCAACTACCTTCTGTGGCAGAGAATTCCACAGATTCACCACTCTCTTTGTAAAAAATGATTTCCTCATCTCGGTCCTAAAAGTCTTCCCTCTTATCCTTAAACTGTGACCCCTAGTTCTGGACTTCCCCAACATTGGGAATAATCTTCCTGCATCTAGCCTGTCCAACCCCTTAAGAATTTTGTAAGTTTCTATAAGATCCCCCCTCAGTCTTCTGAATTCCAACGTGTACAAGCCGAGTCTATCCAGTCTTTCCTCAAATGAAAGTCCCGCCATCCCAGGAATCAGTCTGGTGAACCTTCTCTGTACTCCCTCTATGGCAAGAATGTCTTTTCTCAGATTAGACCAAAACTGTACGCAATACTCCAGGTGTGGTCTCACCAAGATCCTGTACAACTGCAGTAGAACGTCGCTGCTCTTATACTCAAATCCTTTTGCTATGAATGCTAACATACCATTTGCTTTCTTCACTGCCTGCTGCACCTGCATTCCTACTTTCAATGACTGGTGTACCATGACACCCAGGTCTCGTTGCATCTCCCCTTTTCCTAATCGGCCACCATTCAGATAATAGTCTACTTTCCTGTTTTTGCCATCAAAGTGGATAACCTCACATTTATCCACATTATTCTGCATCTGCCATGCATTTGCCCACTCACCCAACCTATCCGTCACCTTGCAGCCTCCTAGCATCCTCCTCACAGCTAACACTGCCCCCCAGCTTCGTGTCATCCGCAAACTTGGAGATGTGGCATTCAATTCCCTCATCCAGTTGATTAATATATATTGTAAATAGCTGGGGTCCCAGCACTGAGCCTTGCGGTACACCACTAGTCACTGCCTGCCATTCTGAAAAGGACCCGTTTACTCCTACTCTTTGCTTCCTGTCTGCCAGCCAGTTCTCTATCCACATCAATACTGAACCCCCAATACCATGTGCTTTAAGTTTGTATGCTAATCCCTTATGTGGGACCTTGTCGAAAGCCTTCTGAAAGTCCAGATATAACACATCCACTGGTTCTCCCTTATCCACTCTACTAGTTACATCCTCGAAAAATTCTATAAGATTCGTCAGACATGATTTACCTTTCATAAATCCATGCTGACTTTGTCCAATGAACTCACCACTTTCCAAATGTGCTGCTATCCCATCTTTAATAACTGACTCCAGAATTTTCCCCACCACCGACCGATGTTAGACTAACTGGTCTGTAATTCCCCGTTTTCTCTCTCCCTCCCTTTTTAAAAAGTGGGGTTACATCAGCTACCCTCCAGTCCTCAGGAACTACTCCAGAATTTAAAGAGTTTTGAAAAATTCTCACTAATGCATCCACTATTTCTGCGGCTACTTCCTTAAGTACTCTGGGATGCAACTTATCCGGCCCTGTGGATTTATTGGCCTTTAATCCATTCAAGTTACCTAACACCACTTCCTGGCTAACCTGGATTTCACTCAGTTCCTCCATCTCATTTAACCCCCGGTCCCTTGCTATTTCCAGCAGATTATTTATGTCTTCCTTAGTGAAGACAGAACCAAAGTAATTATTCAATTGGTCTGCCATGTCCTTATCTTATAGAAACTTACAAAATTCTTAAGGGGTTGGACAGGCTAGATGCAGGAAGATTGCTCCCGATGTTGGGGAAGTCCAGGACAAGGGGTCACAGCTTAAGGATAAGGGGGAAATCCTTTAAAACCGAGATGAGAAGAACTTTTTTCACACAGAGAGTGGTGAATCTCTGGAACTCTCTGCCACAGAGGGTAGTCGAGGCCAGTTCATTGTCTATATTTAAGAGGGAGCTAGATGTGGCCCTTGTGGCTAAAGGGATCAGAGGGTATGGAGAGAAGGCAGGTACGGGATACTGAGTTGGATGATCAGCCATGATCATATTGAATGGCGGTGCAGGCTCGAAGGGCCGAATGGCCTACTCCTGCACCTAATTTCTATGTTTCTATGTTTCCTTGTTCCCCATGATCAATTCACCTGTTTCTGACTGCAAGGGACCTACATTTGTTTTAACTAATCTTTTCCTCTTGACATATCTATAAAAACTTTTGCAGTCAGTTTTTATGTTCCCTGCCAGTTTTCTTTCATAATCTATTTTCCCTTTCCTAATTAAGCCTTTTGTCCTCCTCTGCCGGACTCTGAATTTCTCCCAGTCCTCTGGTAGGCTGCTTGTTCTGGCTAATTTGTAGGCTTCCTCTTTTGTTTTGATACTATCCCTGATTTCCCTTGTTATCCACGGATGCACTACCTTCCCTGATTTATTCTTTTGCCAAACTGGGATGAATACTTGTTGTAGTTCATCCATGCAGTTTTTAAATGCCTTCCATTGCATATCCACCGTCAACCCTTTAAGAATCATTGGCCAGTCTATCTTGGCCAATTCACGTCTCATACCCTCAAAGTCACCTTTCTTTAAGTTCAGGACCTTTGTTTCTGAATTAACAATGTCACTCTCCATCCTAATGAAGAACTCAACCATATTATGGTCACTCTTGCCCAAGGGGCCAAAAACAACAAGACTGCTAACTAACCCTTCCTCATTACTCAATACCCAGTCTAGAATAGCCTGCTCTCGTTGGTTCTTCTACACATTGGTTTAGAAAACTATCCCGCATACATTCCAAGAAATCTTCTTCCTCAGCACCCCAGCCAATTTGATTCACCCAATCTATATGTAGATTGAAGTCACCCATTATAATGGTTTTACCTTTGTTGCACGCGTTTCTAATTTCCTGTCTGATGCCATCCCCAACTCCACTACTACTGGTAGGTGGCCGGTACACCACTCCCACTAGCGTTTTCTGCCCCTTAGTGTTTCGCAGCTCTACCCATATCGATTCCACATCCTCCAAGCTAATGTCCTTCCTTTCTATTGCGTTAATCTCCTCTCTAACCAGCAACGCTACCCCGCCTCCTTTTCCTTTCTGTCTATCCCTCCTGAATATTGAATATCCCTGAATGTTCAGCTCCCAGCCTTGGTCACCCTGGAGCCATGTCTCCGTGATCCCAACTATATCATATTCATTAATAACTATCTGCACATTCAACTCATCCACCTTATTACGAATGCTCCTTGCATTAAGATACAAAGCCTTCAGGCTTGTCTTTACAACACTCTTACCCCTTATACAATTATGTTGAAAAGTGGCCCTTTTTGAATTTTGCCCTGGTTTTGTCTGCCTGCCACTTTTACTTTTCACCTTGCTACCTATTGCTTCCACCCTCATTTTACACCCCCTGCCTCTCTGCTCTTGCACCCATCCCCCTGCCACATTAGTTTAAATCCTCCCGGACAGCACTAGCAAACACTCCCCCAAGGACATTGGTTCCATTCCAGCCCAGGTGCAGACCGTCCCGTTTGTACTGGTCCCACCTACCCCAGAACTGGTTCCAATACCCTAAAAATTTGAATCCCTCCCCCTTGCACCATTTTTCAAGCCACGTATTCATCTGCAATATCCTCCTATTTCTACTCTGACTGGCCCGTGGTATTGGTAGTAATCCAGAGATTATTACCTTTGAGGTCCTACTTTTAAGTTTATCTCCTAGCTCCCTAAATTCACCTTGTAAGACCTCATCCCTTTTTTTACATATATCGTTGGTGCCAATATGCAGCACGACAACTGGCTGTTCACCCCCCCCCCTCCAGAATGTTCTGCAGCCGTTCAGTGACATCCCTGACCCTTGCACCAGGAAGGCAACATACCATCCTGGAGTCTCGTTTGCGGCCGCAGAAACGCCTATCTATTCCCCTTACAATTGAATCCCCTATTACTATTGCCCTTCCGCTCTCTCCCCCCCCCCCCTCCTGTGCCGCAGAGCAACCCATGGTGCCATGAACTTGGCTGCTGCTGCCTTCCCCTGATAAACCATCTCCCCCAACAGTATCCAAAATGGTATACCTGTTTAGGAGGGAGAATTATCTTGTTATTTAGACACAAGGAATGACAGATGCCCATTTACTAAAGAGACAAAGTGCTGGAGTAACTCAGCAGGTTGGGCAGCACCTCTGGAGAACATGGATAGATGACATTTTGTCGATGTCTTATTTAAAAAAAAAAAATCCAGATTTGTCCTAATCTGGAACCACATGGTCAAGACTCAGTGGGGAAACCAATTGTACAGATATTATTGCAGACACATGCAATTCTTATTAACACAATACCCTCTTGGCCAATTAAGGGAACTGCAGAAGTGGTACAAATAAATTAACATAACTAATGGCAGCACAAATGCAATAGCCTCATTGTAATTCAGCAGCAAACTTGGAGCAAGTTTAAATAAGAAAGATAAAGCATCCATAGTACAGGTGTATTGAAACAAAAGAAATATTGTTTAGCATTGATATCCTAGCCCAAGTGTCACATTTATTCATTAAAATTCCTAAATGATGCTCAGTCATAAAATGAAAGAGCCTGAAGGATTCATTAAGAAGACTGTCATTGCATAAACAGTACAATGTGACCGTGGGAAATAATGATTTACTGCTCTAATAAAGGCTTTGTTTTTCCACACTTCTGACAAATACTGACAGTGAGTCACATTGACAAGTGAACTATTTGTCCGTAAGTGACAAATCCACTGTTCTCACCAAGAATGTGATTTAAGATTAATCAGCATCATCTTTCCTCAGCTGGTTAAATCATTTCACATTCCAGAAGAGAGCAGAAGGCAGAAAGCAGTCTGCATCACACTTTAACAAGTCTGTGTTGAAATATCCCAGAGGAGTTTTTTTTGATTGATAAATTTAGGGGCTAAAATGTATAATGCATCACACAATTTGCAAGTTTTTATTCACACAAGCAATTTAAACAGTGGTCAGCTACATTGAGATTTATTGCAAGATGAAATAAATTGGAACTTTAGTCAGGCAGCATCTGTCGGAAGAAAGGGATAGTCAACATTCTGGCCCAGATCTGCATTTGGACTCCTCTTGACAAGGGATTTATCACTATCATGAAGTACAAGGGACTGTCTGGATATGGATGACCTGACACAGCAATCAAACTTAAGGTGTTTGTGAGAATTTGTATGGAATATTTTAAGACAGTAATGTTTCACCCATTAGTTTAATTATGGACAGAGTTACTATGAATATTTGATGAAAATGTAATAAGCTCGTGTAGAGCAATACATCATGGGTAGTTATTAAAAAAAATTCTGACTTAAAATTGGCTGGCAGAATCTTATTAGGAACTAGACCAAGTGCAGACCCATTGGGTCTGCTCCCCCAACGCAATATTCCATCACTGACCTGTTTCCCCAACGCAATATTCCACCACTTTCTCTCTCCTCTCCAATCCTTGGCACATTGAAATAATGCAGGGGTCGGGGTCCAGGGGTGGGGGTGGGGTGAATCATCCTGTGTGGGGTCCTGGTCCGTGGGACGGGTAAATCGCCCCGTGTGGGGGTCGTGGTCGTGAATCACTCTGTGTGGGGGTCAGGGTCCGGTGAATCACCCCGTGTGGGGGTGGGGGTGAATCACCCTGGTGTGGTGGTAGGGGTCCGGTGCCAGTGCAGAGCGGTCAGTGACTCTGGGTGGGCGGTGTAAGTGTAAGTGTCACTTGGTGCTCGGGTTCAGAGCGTTCAGTCACCCTCCAGCCCCGGGCAGCCGTGGGCCGGGACTTGCCCTCAATCCGCCAGCACGCTGCTCTTTCGCAAGTCAGTCACCAAAAACATTTGTATCTTCTCTCTGTCCGTGAGCAGCAGTGATGTTGGCGGTTTTTACCAGGCAAGAACGTACGTGTTGCGTGTGGTACCGCAGAAGGCTTGAGCGACTCCATGCGTCACGCCCTTTGACCTTATGACCTTCCATGCAAACCCCCTATTTAAAGCCCTCCCCCTGACATCACTCGGAGTCAGTGCTGTTTCTTTACTTTAAGAATTTACTAGCCATTGATGTGGCCCTGGCATCATTTATCTGAGCTAATATTAAGTTGAGCAAAGTTAATAGATACCACATATTTGCATTGCCACACAAGGAAAAAAAAAATGTGCGTCAGGCAAGGCCTCCAAGGATACAAGGATACTAACAAGTGACAGAAAACAAAGTTGAAATAAATTACTACGAGTTTGGTAAATTGTAGCTCATGGCGGTGCGCATCTGTACAACTGCTGGAGCGTAGCCATTTACAAATTAATATAAACGACAGACTAAAATAGCTTGCTAACAATGCAAACTGGAAAACAAGTTGTAAAGAGGATAGTCTTTGAAAAAAAAGCGAGTGGGTGAGAAGATTACAAAGAAAGTAATAGAATATCAAATTTAAAAGAGAAAAGAATGTTAAATGGTGCAATAAGAAACAGGAAATGCTGGGATCAATGAGATCAGACAGCATCTGTGAAGAAATTCAGTTTCAGGTCATTGACATTTCACAGTTGCTGTGTGAATTATAATTTCCCAATGATTTTTCACTTATTTTGCATTTTCAGATTCTGCAGTTTTGTGCTTCACGATGATACTGATTTCCAAAAAAGCCTGGGGGCATCTTTAAGAAACAAAGCAGTCATTCAAGTACAGCAAATAAACCAACCCTTATTGCTTGTTGGGAATTGGAGTCCAGGAGCAAGGAAACTCAACATACAAATTGAGGAATTGGCCACTCAGCAACTAGAGTCTAATCCAGCCTTTAACAAAGTTGTGGCTTATAGCCAACCTAAACTCCATTTCTATTTGCCCCTTTCCCTTCAAAATATTGGAGGAAGTTTGCCAGAGACTCTTGACACTTGGAAAAGACTGTACCTACATCAAAATGGTTCTCCTATTTTTAAGGAATGACCCCCACTTCACAATTCTTCCACCGATGTAGTATCCTCTCCATATCCACCCTGTAGAAACCAAGCTGCAGGATCTTGCATATTCCAAGTCATCTCACCCAAACTCCAGTCTAGTATGTCCAATTTTTCAACAACTAACTGCCTATTCTCAGCAAACTATTGAACGGTTGCAAACATGCACAGTTTTGACGAGAACACACAAACTATACAGTTCTGGTCTCGTCACATAGACAATGCAGCAAAAAAAAAAAAAAAAAAAAAAAAATCATTGGGATGACGGGATTATTCAAGAAAAAAGAAACTAAAGAGAACGAGCCTACATTCATGTTAAGAGAACTCATTAAAACATAATTCTGAACATAGTCGTTTCTCCTGGTCGGGAGTCAAGCATTAAGGACCTAGGTAAGGCAGGACACTAGTCGCTTTCAAAGTTACAAATGAGGGATATTATTCTTTTGTAGTTCTGCATTTATTGTTGCCATGATTAAATACATAAAAAAGTTCTTGAACTACCGAGAGATTAGGATTGGGCAGGACAAGAGGAAAAATCAGCAAAGTGTTATTTAATAGCAGAGCATATTATGTAGTCATCTAGCCTACTCTTTCTTCTGGCCTTGCATCCTGTATTTCGTGAACTCTGCGACTGTCATTAAAGCAATCAATTAGAAGCAATAATAGATTGGCTTTCTGCTTTCCTTTTGAAAATTTGTCACTTACCAAAAAAAACCCCCACAGCAAATGCATTTATTAATGACCGTATTACTACTTGTGTCTGGATTTATTATTAATTTGAGATTTGCGTCAGAAAGCTCATCAGTTACATTCTGGAGGATTGTAAATCTCATTAAGTTTTGCGAAATGAACAAGGTAGTTATGTACATCAGAAGTCCTCAAAGTTCAATCAATATCAGTTTTATTCGTCACTTGTCACAAGTGAAATGAATTTGCCAGCAGCGGTACAATGAAAAAACACACAAAAACACAATAAAAATTGAACACAAACACCCACCACAGCATTCATCACTGTGGTGGAAGGCACAAAATTTGGCCAGTACTCCTCCATTTTCCCCCGTGGTCGGGACCTCACCCCTCCGCTGCGGGCGGCCAGATGTGTAGGCCAGGTAAAGTCCAGGTAAGTCCTGAATCGGTGCCTCCCCACCGGCGGTCGAAGATCTAAAGTCCCCACCGCGCTGCAGCCAGAAGCACCGCAGACCGCAGGGCTGGCGGTTGGAGTTCCTCTCCAGGGGTCCCCGGCGAGGGACCCTGCTCCGATGGTAAGTTCCTGCCGCGCCCGCGGTAGAAGTTGACCGCGGGCCGGCGGTTGGAGTTCTTCTCCTCCCAGGGTCCCCAACGAGGGATCCCAGGCTGCAGACGATGCGCTAGCTGGAGCTCCGTCGATCGCGGTTCAGGGAACGGAGCGCTCCCCTCTGGCGAGGGCTCTCCCGCTCCGCTACGAGAGTCCGCGCTGCGCCCACAGCTGAAGCCCCGGGCGCGTCTCCGGGAAAGGCCGCACCGATCCTCGATGTTAGGCCACGGGGAGGCGACATGCAAGTTCATGCAAGATCACCTTTATACAATTACTTGCATATAGTTATTTCCAGGATCTGGCCTTTCCTTAACTATCTTGGCTCATTTGAATATTAATGACACAAAGACAGCAGTGACATTAGAACACACGGTTGTTTCAATTTGTAAAAGTACAAAACATTTAAGTGGCCAAAGGACTTAGCTTTAAATAAACTTATTGATATTTTCCCCAGAAATGTCAAATCTTCACTTCACCTGAAACGTCATCCATTCCTTCTCTCCAGAGATGCTGCCAGTCCCACTGAATTACTCCAGCATTTTGTGTCTATCTTTAGTGTAAACCAGCATCAGCAGTTCTTTCCTACACAAATCAGGTTCATTACATAGGATTATCGAGAACAAGTTGTCTACCCCAATGCAAAGTGCATGTGATAAGGAAAACTTTGCCCTCTTCTTAAATCACCCACATATCAAATGGGACAGTCAGAATCAAATACTTCACTAGAGCTTATCAGGCAGGCATGGATCACAGGTAGTCTAGGAACACATAATTAGAATCCCAAAACTCATGTGGCTGTTTTTAGACGTGCAAGTGATGTAATGTGGGAAAATAAAACTCAGGCAATCCACAGAAACAAAAGCCATGTTTTCTTTAAACCACCCACATACCATTCTAGTCAAAGCAAAACAAGTGTAAGTAGGGCTGAAACAAAGTCTATGCCGTGCAAACCACAAAAAGACAGGTGCAGCTAGGGCCTATGCAAGTACTCACCTTAGATAAAGTAGAATTCAAAGAAATTGTTCCATACAATCTCTCCGTACCTTTCTGGATCTTCCCACCCTCATCAAGAATAAGCTAGCAACAGGCATTGCAAGCCCACAGCTATACTGATTATACATCATCTCATCACTTCTTGTAAGTGCACCATCCATTCTCCCGGTTATCTCTGCCACATGTGCTTATGCAAGACTTTGGCTCCAAACTGTCCTCTTTTCTGAATTGTGGCTTGCCCTCTGCCATAGTCAACAGATCCCTTGAGCACATCTTATCCATTTCTACACACTTTCACTCCTATCCCTTCTCACAAAGAGCAATAGTTCTTCTAGTGCTTGCCTTCCACTGCACTAGATTTCATTCAATAGATTTTTTGCACTTTCTGCCAGTTCCAATGAGATTCCACCACTAGACATTTCCCTCTCCTTTAAGGGCTGAATGGCCTACTCCTGCACCTATTTTCTATGTTTAAATATTTTTGGTAATTATTCTGTTTGTCTACTCTTGTCCCTTCAGAGCACTCATCTTATGGCACTTTCTCCATGCAACCACCAGGGGTGCAACGTTCGATCTTTCATCCATTCACTTCTTGCCATTCAATGGTCTAAACAGTTCTTTTAGGCGAAGCAGTGATTCACTATCACTTCTAATCTAGTTCAATGTAGTCTTCCTTATACTGGAGCAACCAAATGCACATTTGGCAATCACCTTACAGAGAGCCATGTTCAGTCTATAGAAGTGATCCCAAGCTGTCACTTAAATTCAGCATCCTACGTAGATCTTTGCAACAGGAGAGGAAGATCACGGATAAAGCCCATTGCAAGTTTGATGAACAATGTTGGCACAGCTAATATAACCACCAGGTACACAAAAATGCTGGAGAAACTCAGCGGGTGCAGCAGCATCTATGGAGCGAAGGAAATAGGTAACGTTTCGGGCCGAAACCCTTCTTCAGACTGATAGGGGGTGGGGAGAAGAAAGGAAAAAAGGAAAAAGGCGGAGGAGGAGCCCGAGGGCTGGGGGAGGGGAGGAGACAACCAGATGGCTGATGAAGGGGAGGGGACAGCAAGGGCTAGCAGAATTGGGAGAATTCAATGTTCAAGCCCCCAGGATGTAGACTGCCCAATATGAGGTGCATTTCCTCCAATTTACGGTGTTGCTCGCTGTGGCCATGGAGGAGACCCAGGACAGAGAGGTCAGATACGGAATGGGAGGGGGAGTTGAAGTGCTGAGCCACCGGGAGTTCAGGTTGGTTATTGCGGACCGACCGGAGGTGTTCGGCGAAACGATCGCCAAGCCTCCGCTTGGTCTCACCGATGTAGATCAGCTGGCATCTAGAGCAGCGAATGCAAAGGTTGATTGAGCAAGGCCATTAGCAGGTTGAAGAATTGCCCGATAAATGGTAGGGCTTTTTTTTATAAAGGGAGAGGAGGATAAATCATGGACAACATATTTATGATAGACAGTAGAGCAAGGTTGACAAGATTAGTGAACCCAAAGTAGACAATTGAAAGAGGCTCCAGTAAGAAAAAAGGTGCATATGCAAAGTAGATAGATCTCCCAGGCCCGATCAGATAGATCCAAGGATACTGTAGGAAGCTAATATAACCACCAACTTAGTTCCAGAGATCCAGGTTCAATTATGCCCTCGAGTCTCACCTACTGCCCATTTTGAGTTTGCACATTCTCCCTGTGACCATGTGGGTTTCCTCTCATCGAAGATGTGCAGGTTAAATAACGACTAAATTGTCAGTGGTGGAATCTGCGGCTAGTTGACGAAAATGCAGAAAATACAATTGGAATTAGTGTGCAATTAGGGGTCAAAAGGGCCCCAATTGTGGTATGGCCACATAGATCATGACCACGTTACCCAACATGTACCTTGCTCCTTTACAGCCATTTTTCCACCATTCAACAAGACTGGAGCTGCTGCTTTGATTTTATGCCCATGGACAGATGCTGAACTCAGGCCCCCAAAGGAGTGGAGAATTGATTATATTCCTTTAGGAAATAAGGTAGCATTTAAGTGGCAAGGTCAGGGAGTCTGGAACTGAAGTATCAAATTTCAGTGCTCTCTCTCCACCATCCACTCCCTCCTCTTTGAGTTTGATTAGTACTCCCTGCAATACCAACAAGCCAGTCGTATTTTGATTCAAACTAATTCCAATTGCTTGAATTTCTTTTGTTTGCCAACACAAAGCAGCATTTGTGCTGTCAAGGTAGAATTATGTAAAGCACCAAATGTGCCTCCAAGCTAGTCAGTAGATGCTGCATGAAATATATGGACTGTTCTAATGGAATTCAGATTCCTCCAAGTTTCTTATTTAATGAATAAAATGTTTTTAAATTATTTCCTTAACAAGCATGATCTGTATTTAATCCCACAATGCTTTGTATTGACGTGGTTATCTTTGTAGTTTCATAGTTCTGGAACTCAAGACAATGACAATAAAAGGTGATCTGACAGCAGGACAATATTAAGAGAAAAGCTACTTGTAACTTGTGCTGACACATTTAATATTACAATTTGCAACAGAAACAGAGAATGTTTGTAGATGCTTTAAATTTTGTGATGCAATAAGTTAAGTTAACAGTTCTTGACGATTTGAAGAGAGTCTTTATGGTTATTGCATTGTTTTAAACAGGGGGCATATTTCCCTGCATGATACATGGAGAATTATTGAACATATTGACAACTGACTGTGCGCTAATCATTCAAAACCAAATCAGACTGGCAAACCGAATGACTCACAAGTGCTGTGCCATCAGCATGGCATTTTCTCTGTCATATCCCCAAACCAAATAACCAATTGTAAGATAACTGGGTCAGCTAAACCGATCTCTCCATCTCCAGGATGACTGTACTTTATCCATCGGCTTTCATCTAAAAAATGAAGGCTCTGTGCCAAGTGTTCCTTGTTGTTTATACACAAGCTGGCAATTCTGAAGCTACTTCTACATCTGGCACAGGTATTAATATGGCATTAATATGGTATTAAAAGCATAAAAGTTCTAAACACTCTTCTGCAGACTAATTCATCCCGTGCCAGCCTCAGCATTCACAAAAACAGATCATCATTGGATTAAGTCCAACAACAATCAAATTCTGCATTACAATTGGATCAAAGTTTTTGAAAAAGAGATCTAAACTATGTTCATGTTGCAGCAACATTTCACCACTGTATTTGATGGAATCTGGCGTGTAATATTCTAATCAAAAAATTCTGAAAGTAATAAAGTACAAGAAGAAAAATATATTACATTGCTGATCAGTACACTTCCAGAAAATTATAGGCGTTTACCATTTTAATCTTCTACCAATTAAACAAACGGAATAAAATGTTTAATTTCTTGCATGCAGTGGTTTTAAATGGCTTTTATGGGGGGGGGGGGGGAAAGAAAGCAGCAGAGATCATGCCAACCCCTCCAAAGCAGTACCAATAGATACCAGCTCCAATTAATGTACAACTTATGGGCATTGCCTATCAAATGTAATGCTTTCTGGAAATAATTCAATAGTCAATTAATAGCAAGTTCCAAAAAAAACGTTCAACACTATGATAGACAAAAATGCTGGAGAAACTCAGCGGGTGAGGCAGCATCTATGGAGCGAAGGAATCGGTGACGTTTCGGGTCAAGACCCTTCTTTAGACTTCAACACGATGAAGTCTATTTAGTTAATACATTAATCAGGGAAAGTATTCATACAATAAGCTGAAAGAAAGTAGTATCGAGTGGAAAAATATAAAAATTTGTTCCTGCAACCACAATAGTATATATACAATGCACACATTAAAACCTCTGCAGATACTGGAATTTGGAGCAAGAAAACAAGCTGGAGGATTTAAGCAGATCCTGCTGCGACTGTGGATGGCAATGGACAGTCAATGCTTTTGGTAGGGTTCTGTCCTCTGGACTGAAAGAGTGGAGGGGAGATAGCTAGTTTAGAGGTGAGGAAGTGAAAAAGAGCTGGCAAATAATAGGATACACATAAGGAGGGGCAGATTGATGGATGGAGTCAGATGGGAAAGAAGCTGGGTAAAAGTGGAAGATTTGGGTGGATAGAGAGGCCAATGTGGATCAGATTATCCCAAATTAAAGAATTCAATTTATGCTGTCAGAATGTAAACTACCAAGGCAGTAAATGAAGTGCTCTTACTCTACTTTGCATTTGACCTCACCCTGGCAGTGAAGGAGACCAAGGACACACACTTAGCAGGAATGGGAATTGAAATGGATACCAGAAGTTCCAGGAGGCCATAGCACAGGTGCACTGCAGCAGTCTTCTTCCCCATCGCTCACGCACTCCTCCCATCAGACCCCATAATCACACATTCGATCCCACACCCAACTTTTCCTATCAGTTTCCATTATCTGCTGTTTGCTTCCACTAATCATGACCCAGATCTCTATCCCCTTCTTCTCCGTCACCCCACCCAATAACCAATCTGTCCCGTCCCCTCACCCAAAGTTCTGGAGTAACTGAATCTGTCTTAAGAAGGGTCCCAATATTACCTGTCCATGTTCTCCAGAGATGCTGCCTGACCTGCTGAGTTACTTCAACACTTTGTGAATTAACCAGCATCTGCAGTCCTTTGTTTCAGATACCTACAATGATAAACCTTACTCGGTTATAACAGACAATTGGCAATAACGGACAACATTCCCTCCCATGTTCCATTATAATGAGGGTTTACTGTACTTTTATTTCCTGCATTTCTATTCAATACCACCCAAATACAATGAAGTAAAACTAAAAATATTTATCCGTTGCCCATGATATGCAGTTTATAATTTTAAACAGAGGCACATTAAAGTCAAAGGCAAATGTAACAGATGTTTTCATATCTTTGTACAAGGATCAAAGTAAAACAAAAAAAAGTTATTGGCCCAAATTCTGTTTCCACTGCTATTGCAAAACTTCTTTTGAAAGTACTTTGTTATTCATAACTCTACAGCAGAAACATGACGTGGATCTGCTCCTCAGTATCAAGAACTGAGAAATTAAAAGCATTAAAATATCTAACCAAACTATTTTACAGTTTACAAATACATATAAAAAAATAGCAAAGTAGCCAACTTTGAAATAAATATTCATGGCTATCCTTTGGGAGTCAAGGGTGATCTCAGTAATCACCTGAGGGCACATAAACAGTCTCATGCAAGATCAGATGACAAGAGAAAAAATTCCAAGGGGTGGGTTGTCATGATTGTCATGTGCTCCTATTTGTGCTTGACCATGCACCTGTGAGAGAAAATGTGCTCTAGGAATATTCCACTGGCAGTTTAAAATTTGCACCAGGAATTCCCATACGACAGATTTTCTACTCATCCAATTATTTTCAAAAGACCCAAATTTTTTTCTCCAGGAAGCTGCTTACTCTGATAAAATAGGCAGTTTGCATTTTTTGAGAGTTTGGTCTCAGGCAAGCAAATGGGGCATACTGATTGATCGTGCAAAACTAGCTAAATGATTCATAAGGGAAGGTGCGGGGACAGATAACAGTTCAGGTTGATGTTATTCTTCTGCACTGGAAGTTCTCACACAATATGTAACTAGCTAGAGTGGACAACTTATTGCAAAATGAGTTTGAGCAAGTACTGTACTCTCAGTGAGGGACCTTTTGGGACTAGTGGCCATATTTTTCAGTTTTAAAATAAAAAAAGATAGGATTGGTCCACAAATTAAAGTCCTCATTGGGACAAGGCCAATTTTGGTAGCATTACACAAGAACTAGTAAAGGTTGATTGAGCAAGGCCATTAGCAGGTTGAAGAATTGCCCGATAAATGGTAGGGCTTATTTTATAAAGGGAGAGAAGGATAAATCATGGACAACATGTTTATGATAGACAGTAGAGCAAGGTTGACAAGATTAGTGAACCCAAAGTAGACAATTGATAGAGGCTCCAGTAAGAAAAAAGGTGCATATGCAAAGTAGATAGATCTCCCAGGCCCGATCAGATAGATCCAAGGATACTGTGGGAAGCTAATGAAGAAGTTGCAGGAATTCTGACTAATGTACAATTCAGTGTTAGACACACGCGATGTACCAGAAGACTGGCTAATGTTGAACTTCTATATTAAGATGGGCTGCAAAGAAACACTTGGGAACCATAGACTAGTAAGCAGAACATTTGTGGTAGGAAAGTTACTGGAGAGAATTGTGAGGGATAAGAGATACAGGCATTTGGAAATACAAGGATTGATTTGAAATGATCAGCATGGTTTTGTGTGGGAGATCATGTTTCATGAATTTGATGGACATTTTTGAAGAAGTAACTAAGAAGCTAGGGGCATAGATGTAGTCAATATGATCTTCAAGGCCTTTGAGAAGGTTCCACATTGTAGGCTGCTCTGGATGCTTGCATCTCATGTGAGCTAGGGAGAACCAGCTAACTGGATACAAAATCGGCTTCATGGTAGGAAGCAGAGAATGATGGTTGGGGGTTGTTCCTCAAACCTGAAGCCTGTAATTAATGGTGTGCCTTCGGGATCAGTGTTGGTGCCCATTGCCGTTTGTCATCTATAATCAACAAATTGGATGAGGACAGACAAGGCATGATTAACAAGTTTGCAGATGGCACTAAAATAGTCCGATTTGTAGATAGTTATCATGAATTACATTGGGATCTTGATCAGCTGGGCTAATGGAGTTTAATTCAGTTAAGTATGAAAAGTTGCATTTTGGGAAGTCTGACCAGGACAGCACCTTCATTCTGAATGACAGGGCTCTGGGGAGTGTTGTTAAAACAGAGGGATCGAGGAATACAAGTACATAGTTCCCCAAAAGTGGCAGTGCAGGGAGATACGATTGAAGATTTTTGGCATGTAGGCCATCAGAAAATTGAGTTTCGACATTGAGGTGTTATGGCAGTAGTACAAGATGTTGGTGAGGTCACACTAAGTATTCTGTTCATTTCTGGTCACTGCTATAGAAAAGGTGCCATTAATCTGCAAAGAGTGCAGAGGAAGATTTGCGAGGATGGTGTCAGGACTAGAGGGCCTGAGGTATAGGGAGACGTTGGGGAGCTTTAAGCCTTGGATCAGACAGGCAAGGGGTTTTAGCTTAATTTATTATTGTCACATGTACTGAGGTTTCAGGAAAAGCTGGTTTGTGTGCTATCCAGTCAAAGACTATACATGTATACAATCAAGCCATCCGCAATGCAGATAAAGAATACACAGTGTAAGATATAATATTGAAGTCTGATTAAAGAAAGTTCAAAGATCTCCAAAGAGGTAGATGGGCTGCATTCTAGCTGATGAGAGTGCCATTCAGTTGCCCGATAACAGGTAGGAAGAACCAGTCTCTGAATATGGAGATACTAGTTTTAAAAAGTTATATCTCTTGACTGATGGGAGAGGATAGAAGAGGGCGTGACCAGATGAGACTGGTCCTTGATTATGCTGGCAGCCTTGCGAAGGCAGCGCGAAGTGTAGATTAAGTCAATGAAAGGCAGGTTGGTTTGTGCGATGGTCTGGGCTACATCCACAATTCTCTGCAATTTCTTGCAGTCTTGGAGCTGTTCCCAAACCAGCTGTGATGCATCCCAATAAAACGCTTCCTACTGTTTATCTGTAGAAGTTGATGAGGGTTGTTGCGGACATGCCGAACTTCCCAAGCCTTCTAACGAAGTAGAGGCCTTGGTGTGCTTTCTTGGCCACATCGGCTTGGTCCAGGACAAATTGCTGGTGATATTTTTCATCTTTGAAGGTGTGAAAACCCCCCATCAGGCATAGATAGGGTGAATGCTGTCTTTCCTCTCCTCATGCCATGTAGGGGAAATGATTAACTTGTGTGGCAATAATTACGGCATCTCAAATAGCTTTAAAAAAAATAGACCTTTATAGGTGGATAGTAAAAGTTTGAGGGGTATGGGAAAATGGGACTAGCTCAGGTTGGCACCTTGGTCGGCATGAAAGTTATATTTAAGATGAGGAAGGTATAAAGAAATATTAAGGGCAAATATTTAGTTCACACAATGTGGCTAGTATCTGGAATCACCTGTCAAAGGCACCTGAACGGGTACTTAAATGAGCAAGACATAGAATGGAATTCCTGCAGGTGTCTGTGATGTACAACTCTAATGAAGGTTTTAAGTCAATTGTCTGCAGGTTACTGGTGCCATACCATAGCAGGAAGTATTTACCTGGAAAGATGTAAAGATGCAAATCAAATCCTACTGTGGTGGTTAGAAGACTCTTATTCCATTGCAAGTAATATAAACATAGTTTTGGCGTGCGTGAATAGCTGGATATTACTGTACTGTAAATAATTTAGAATGTTCATTGCCTTCTGACAATTTAAAGCTTTTTAAAACATTATTTGCATAAAAATTCAACCAGGATAAAGAAAATGAGTGTTTATTCTGTTTGGATATAGTGCTTCACAAAACATTTGGGAATTCCCCACTTAACATTATCTTTTCTACAAAACTCTTGACTTTTGAATAAACAGTCTGAAAAGAATCTCCAAATAATCTTACACTGGTGTTTACACAAGCTAACAGGAAATTGCCATTAAAATCAATATACTGACAGGCAAAAATAAAACCCACATTAACAGTTGGGGCAAAGCACGGAGGCAGAGTGCAAACGATTTGATCACTTGTTAGAAAGTCTGACATAGGATGGGAGGTAATAGGCCATCTTCTTCCAGCTGACATGAAAGACAACAGCAATTCAGCAGCAGCATCATACAAATAAATCTGAAACGATTACATATTTATTATGGTGGTATGGTGTTATGAACCATTTAATATTTAAAACACAAGACCAGAGAATGCGACAAATCTCATATCTATAGATGTGGAACCACATTGTTCAATCAATGCATCTAAGAACATATTGTTTAGTCTTTAATTTTTTATTTGGAATCATAACCAAACTGTTGATAAAATCCCTGTCTGTACACAATGTTCTATAAAATGTAACTGTTGGTTTTTATTTTTTCTATAAACTAGTTTATACAAGAATAGCTTAAAATGATCAAAGTTAAGAGTCAATGTAGTTGAATCTTACTCAAAGTGAGCTGCATTTAAATGTTGTACTTGGTGTTTTCTAAAGATATTACATAAAATTCAGAGTGTATTAAATGCTTTCATTCAAACACAGACAAGTGAATTAATTGCAGCTTGATGTGGAAGAAATTGGAGGATATGCCATGAAGAATTTATGCTTATTAATTCTGATATTTGCAGTCTTAACTTCCTCAATTGAATACTCTAATTAAAAATTTAAATATCAAAGGAAAATCCTTCTAAATCAAAGAAAAACATGTACAAGTAACTTGGCCCAAAATACTATCATTATCAGAGTTGATCAAGTTCAAACCAAATTGTGTTTTGCACAAACCCAAATGTACATTTAAAGAAATGGGGGGAAAAAAGGATTGAAACCACCTATTCGTGTAATTTGAGGTGGATGGAGTGGAGAAAAGTAGAAGTGGGATGTTGGAAGAAAGTAAAATATCACAGGCAATATATTCAGCCTAAAATAAACACGGTTTATACCTTGTGTTCACTTTAAGCCCGAGAAGGGACACCACAGGTTGCTATGTTTATACAAATAGTTTAGGATGTATACAATCCTTAAGGCTTCACATGAATATTGATATGGCTTTAGGGCCCATGGCCTACTTTTATTTTAGAATTTACTCAAAAATAACATCATTTATAGTCATGATCATAGTCAGCCATGATCATATTGAATGGCGGTGCAGGCTCGAAGGGCCGAATGGTCTACTCCTGCACCTATTTTCTATGTATCTATAGTCTCTCCTTTCACATGTCTTTTCAACAAAATCTCTTCATCCATTAACTCAGCCCTTTTAGTTGCAAACATGAATATTTTCATTTTTACCTATCTTGAACATGACAATTTTGACCTACAAGCACAATTCCATTACATAATGTCCCTGTTCCGTGAGAAACACTAATTGGGTCAGGGTACAGGACCAGTTACTCAAGCTTTAAAACGGGCATCAGCTAATTCTGCTAGCCCAAGCTTTCTGCTTTTATTTTATTTTTTTAAGTGCTGGACAGATTCTTTAAATCCCAAGCTATCCAAGCAATAATAATTTTATTGAAGTAAGATTTTAGAGTCAAAGTTAGTTGCATAGTGGCAAGACGTGATAGCTAGAAATCAACACAAACCACAGAAAATCACCAATTCCATATTTTAACAAGTTTAGCAATTTTTTTTAAAAGCCAAATAGATCCCCATAAAATTTAACATGGTTAAATATACTTCTCAAATATTTAACATTTTTCTGAAAAGCTAAAATTAAAGGAAATCTACAAATGAATAAACACCATTTCCAAGTCTGATTAGCTTCAAGATCTTTTGGTCTGCTTTGAAATGGGAGAATGATCAAGGGAACTGTGACATTGGATAATCCTCTTAATCTTTTGTAATAAAGAGACCATTTGAAATTCTGGCTGCAGTTTTCAGTCTGTTTATTGTAACTTTCAAAAGGATGGATTATTGCACAGATTTACACAATCACTATTAAAGCAGAATGCTAAACAGATTTTTTTGAAGCTCTGCAACCAGATTTCCCTTTTCCAGCTTCTTTGTCCATTTTTATTAGTACAATGACAACAGATGGCTTTTATCCAAATCACTCAATGGTACTACAGAGCCCAAGAATAACACTTGCCTCAGAATTTTGCCTTTATCATTAAGTATTTTATAACAAATATTTAGCCATAAAAGTTATTCCGTGGTTTGAATAACCAGCGTGTGATGCTTGCAGAATGATGATTTCCAATGAGACTATGGCAAATTATTTGTAACACCAGTTTGAATTTTAAAATTCTCCTTGGGACAATTTTCTCCACACCTTTCAAGATTGGGCATGATATACAAAAAGTTATTGTTAGAAAACCTTTAATACACAAAAACATATGATATGTATTTGCTCACAGCCAATCAAGGCCTTTAGTTCAAATATTAAGTGAAGTTTGAATGTTTCAGTAAAAGTTAACTACACTGGATAGAGCAAACTTGGAATTTAAACAAATCTTGCTGGATATTTAGTGGACAATCCTTATCCACTAAGACCCATAATCTTTGTGGATTTGGGACATGGGATGCAGTGAAGTGGTGCCCCATACAAGAACGTTAAGAATCTGAAACCTTGTTTGTTCTAACATGCATTACCTATCAGCAGGAGAAGAAACAATTATAATCCCAAACAGGATGAGCCAATTCAGAGCACACATATAAATTTAGATTTAATTTGGAGAATGTACAGCACCACCATGTACATCTCCAATTATATTTACAGGATTTCCCCCCAAGACACCAGGACCCTCCATTACATTTCATTTTACCAAAGTACATATGCAGAATAACTTCTCTGGTATAAGTACTTTCTTGACTGCAAATTGGTAAGTCTTAGAAATAGTTGTGAAATATTAGCTAGACATTGATTTTTTTTGGAGGGGGTATAAATATTGCCATGGTTAAAATGGTAAAAATTATGCCATGGAATTTTTAAACTTCTACAGAGGGCAAATGATTTGACATTTCATCCAAAACAACAGTGCAATCCTGAAATCTTAGCCTAGGATGGATCAAGTCCTAAAGTGCTTTGAAGCAATGAAGGCAACAGGGCAAAGCTGTGCTTAAAGGCCGTGTCTTACCTGTTTGCGGTCATCGGCGGTGAAGCGCGGCGTCGCCGGTAGCGAGGACCGCGCGGCAACGGCGAGAGCGTCGAGCCTATCCACCAGAGCGCCGCGCGCATGCTGCGCGGGGGCCGAGTTAATTCAAACACGGCGGGTCCCACGTGCTTGCGGTAAGTAAAAAAAGGGCGGGCCGACTGCGATGACGTCGGCCCCCTGCACGTGACTCACCAGCGGCGGCTGTGGCGGTGGCCATCCTGATCGCGGCGCTGTAGTGGTGGCTGTGCCTGCGGCCGCGCAGCACACGTGCCTCACTGGCGGCGGCACGTGCATCACTGGCGGAGGCTGTGGCAGAGGAGGTTTGACGCACGGCGCTCGACCCACACTGGCGGCGGCCAGTGCGAGCGGCCGTGCGCACACGTGCATCACTGGTGGAGGTTGTGCGGTGAGTATTTGGTTTTCGACATTGTCGATTTTATTTTTGCACCGCGCGGTGTTGGGAACACCGTCGCACGGCCCGGGAATTGTTCTTTCTCACGAGTGCGCGGTCTATGGCGGCAGATTCTTCCCGTTTCGCCGCCAATGACCGCAGATTCGTGAGACAGACCTTTAAATTAGACAATCTACAGTGCCCTCCATAATGTTTGGAACAAAGACTCACCATTTATTTGTTTGCCTCTGTATTCCACAATTTGAGATTTGTAATAGAAAAAATCCCATGTGGTTAAAGTGCACATTGTCAGATTTTATTAAAGGCCATTTTTATACATCTTGGTTTCACCTTGTAGAAATTATAGCTGTGTATGTACATAAGTCGTCCCCCCCCCCACCCCCCATTTCAAGGCAACATAATGTGGAGAAATAAATAATAGCCAACGTTTCAGGTCAATTACCTTTCATCAGAACCAAATAAATCAGCTTTATGTTTAAAGGATCAAACAGACAAAATAAAAAAAATCAGAAAGGATAAAGCTATCGACAAATCCAGCTGGCCTAGTTAACAAAAGAGAGTTAAGCAGAACAAAAAAGGATGCAACATTCCGAGCTGTATGCTACGATCAGATCAAGCGGTACCAAAAGAGTATTTTAGATGGATGACCACATTAGAACAGGCTACAAACAGATACATTATGTTACAAGAAGATAGACACAAAATGCTGGAGTAACTCAGCGGGACAGGCAGTATCACTGGATAGAAGGAGTGGGTGACGTTTCGGGTCACGGCCTCATTCTTTCTATCCTTCCTACACATAAATTATGCCAATAACAGATAAAGTCACCTTAAGTTGTTGAATTTAATATAGCTTCTAGAAGGCTGCGACATGCCCAGACAGTGGATGCTGCTGCTCAAGCTTACTTTGATCCTTAGTTATTGAATGCAAATACTCCACAAAGCAGGCACCCATGTTTGGTTTCCCCAATATAAAGTAGATCGAATTACAAGCACCAAATGGAATAAACCAGATCAGTAAATGTGCAAGAAAATCAGTGCTTCACTTAAAATGACTGGTCAAATTTGGAAAAACAGGGAACAGCCACACTTTGATCTGGAGAGAATTTTCAAAAAGGTGCAGCGATGGGAATTTGCATGGGCTCCAAATGACAACCATCTTTATACAGGGTAGTCAAATAGTTCTAATTTAGTCCTGAACTGGACTTCCCGACATTGACTGTGGTGCTCCTTCCTGCATTCAACCAAAATGTGATTACTTTTGCTGCCAATTTTCACCCTATTCTCACTTCATTACCAATCTGACTAATCTCTTCCCTTTCTCAATTCCTCCACCTCAGGAGATAGCTCAATGGCAAACTCAACTACTGAAGTAATCTCAGCAATGCATCTTCCTATCTTGCTTCCTGCAGGGACTGGACATCTTCTATGCCTTCCAATCAATCATCATTCAAATCCCTTGACCACATCTTATCCATTTCCTCTGCTCTCACCCCTCTCTCCTCCGAGGAACTGCTTGTGTTCACCCCAACATCTTCTATTCAGCAGATCATCTTTTGCAATTTCTGCCACCTTCAATAAGAGTCCACCCAGGGCTCTCACTTAACATTTTTTCCCTGTTGCCAGCCGGGCAACCTAGGCAGCTTTTTAGTTTGCCAAATGACAGTTTAGGTGGTCATTTAAGACGGCTTGCATGACGCGTGCTATAATGTGCTCGGATGAAGTGCGTAGTTACCAGTCGGAATTACGCTCAATGAAGCATTCACATATTATTTCTGCTTCAAATAAAGTCACAAACTAAGCATAATCACCAATCAAGACATGATATATACCACAATGACATGCAGCAAAATTATAATACAGTATCTCAGCTCCTTTTACACATTGCAATTAATGCAATTTCTATTATTTCTTTTCACTTCCAAACAAAAATGTGGTTGGATTATTCAGCGTATGATCAACCTGTGTCAATAAATCCTGGACCATGGTAACATATATGCTTAACCATGCACACTACGGATTGATGCAAGCATGTTTTCTGTGAATGAACGAAAATTATCACGACATGGCCATAGCATGGGTCGTTATTGCTATTGGTACTGAAACACTCTCGCTTCCCACATAATTTATCCACAACAAAATATTGCAAGGAAATTTCTAAAGGCATTCTATGATAATAGCTGTTAAAACCGACTGTACACATCTGACAGGTTAAACATTACACTAACTGACAAGAGACGGCCAAAGGACATAACTGCAGCAAATGTTCTTTTGGTAATATGTTTAAAGGTGTCAAGACGCCACATTACCGGACATTCAGATTAGATGTGTTGTGAACAGCAATGAAGATACCCAGTTTGTACACACCAGATTAAAAAATATATATATTGATAAACGCTGTTGCCATCATTCACACTTCAGAATTAACATTAAAATTTCAACTGAAATATCTCCTGACCAAATTTGTGATGTATATGACTGATTGTAGAAGTAAAACCTGGATAAATCCAACATACAGTTGTGAATGTTACTCATTAAATAACTACAGCACTGATACTCCATATTAAGAGCATTGATTTGCCGTCAAAATGAATTCTGTAATAACGTGTCAACGGTAGCAGTGACAATCGAACACTGTGGTTTTAATGTCTCACGTGTTCACAATTTAAGTAATCCATCTTTATGGATTAAAACAAATAATAACATTGGGAATTAAAACACACTTGATTGCATTCCGTTATCAAACAGTCAATGTTCGCTCTGATGGGGGGGTCAGCACAGGATGAATTGGGGGACCAGTGTAGGATGGATGGGGGGTGGCAGGAGAATCAATGCGAGGTGGATAGTGAGATCAGTGCAGGATTAATAGATGGGGGGGGGGGATGTCAGTGAGGACTGAATAGAGGTGGGAATGGGGATCAGTGTGGGATTGAGAGGTGTCCCAGGATAAGGGGGATGGAGAGGGGGGGGAAGAGAGAGAGAGAGAGAGAGAAAGAGAGAGGGGGAAAGGGAAAAAGAGGAGGAAAAGGGGGAGAGAGAGAGGAAAAAGGAGGGGGAGAGAGAGAGAGAGGAAAAAGGAGGGGGAGAGAGAGGAAAAAGGAGAGAGAGAGAGAGAGAGAGAGAGGGAGAGGAAAAAGGAGAGAGAGAGAGGAAAAAGGAGAGAGAAAGAGAGGAAAAAAGGAGAGAGAGAGAGAGAGGAAAAAGGAGAGAGAGAGAGAGCGAGGAAAAAGGAGAGAGAGAGAGAGCGAGGAAAAAGGAGAGAGAGCGAGGAAAAAGGAGAGAGAGAGGAAAAAGGAGAGAGCGTGGAAAAAGGAGAGAGAGGGAGGAAAAAGGAGAGAGAGAGAGCGAGGAAAAAGGAGACAGAGAAAGCGAGAGAGCGAGGAAAAAGGAGAGAGAGCGAGGAAAAAGGAGAGAGAGAGAGAGAGGAAAAAGGAGAGAGAGAGAGAGAGAGGAAAAAGGAGAGAGAGGAAAAAGGAGAGAGAGAGAGAGGAAAAAGTAGAGAGAGAAAAAGAGAGCGAGAAAAAGAGCGAGCGAGAAAAAGAGCGAGAGAGAGCGAAAAAGAGAGAGAGCGAGAGAAAGAGAGCGAGAAAAAGAGAGAGCGAGAAAAAGAGCGAGAGAGAAAAAGAGCGAGAGAGAGCGAGAAAAAGAGCGAGAGAAAAAGAGAGAGCGAAAAAGAGAGAGCGAGAGAAAGACAGAGAGCGAGAAAAAGAGAGAGAAAAAGAGAGCGCGAGAAAAAGAGCGAGCAAGAAAAAGAGCGAGAGCGAGAAAGAGCGAGAGAGAGAGCGAGAAAGAGAGAGAGAAAAAAAAGAGAGAGAGAGAGAGAGAGCGAGAAAAAGAGAGCGAGAGAAAAAGAGAGAGAGAGAGAAAAAGAGAGAGAGCGCGAGAAAAAGAGAGAGAGAAAAAGAGAGAGAGCGCGTGAAAGAGAGAGAGAGCGCGAGAAAAAGAGCGTGAGAAAAAGAGAGAGAGAGCGAGAGAAAGAGAGAGAGAGCGAGAGAAAGAGAGAGAGCGCGTGAGAAAGTGAGAGAGAGAAAGAGAGAAAGAGAGAGAGCGAGAGAAAAAGAGAGAGAGAGCATGAGAGAAAAAGAGAGAGAGAGCGAGAGAAAAAGAGAGAGAGCGAGAGAAAAAGAGAGAGCGAGAGAGAGAGAAAACGAGAAAAAGAGAGAGAGCGAGAGAAAAAGAGAGAGAAAGCAAGAGAAAAAGAGAGAGAGAGCGCAAAAGAGAGAGAGAGCGAGAGAGAAAAAGAGAGAGAGAGCGAGAGAGAAAAAGAGAGAGAGAGAGAAAAAGAGAGAGAGAGAAAAAGAGAGAGAGCGAGAGAGAAAAAAGAGAGAGAGAGAGAGAAAAAAGAGAGAGAGAGCGAGAGAGAAAAAGGAGAGAGAGAGAAAGAGAGGGAGAGAAAAAGAGAGAGAGGGAAAAAAAGAGAGAGAGAGAAAGAGAGAGAAAAAGGGAGCGAGAAAAAGAGAGCGAGAAAAAGAGAGAGAGAGCGAGAGAAAGAGAGAGAGCGAGAAAGAGAGAGCGAGAGAGAGAGAGAAAGAGCGAGAGAAAGAGAGAGAGAGAGAGAAAGAACGAGAGAAAGAGAGCGAGAGAAAAAGAGAGAGAGAGCGAGAGAAAAAGAGAGAGAGAGCGAGAGAAAAAGAGAGAGCGAGCGAGAGAAAAAGAGAGAGCGAGCGAGAGAAAAAGAGAGAGCGAGCGAGAGAAAAAGAGAGAGCGAGCGAGAGAAAAAGAGAGAGCGAGAGAAAAAGAGAGAGCGAGAGAAAAAGAGAGAGCGAGAGAAAAAGAGAGAGAGAAAAAGAGAGAGAGAAAAAGAGTGTGAGAGAAAGAGTGTGAGAGAAAGAGAGAGATCAGCGATCCTCGGACAACACCGGCATCATCGCCCTGCTGCCTTGGCTGTCCCTGTCCATCGTCAAGTGCTGCCACCAAAGGGGGAGGCAGTTGGGATCTTCTCGCCACCGCCTCCCCTCCTCCGCCAGCCAGCAGGAAGGTGCGGGGCCGAACGGTGCAGGTGCTTCAGACGGCGGAAGGGGGCCTCCCCCTTCCTACCTTCCTACCTCCTGCGGGAGGGTTTGTTTTGAAAGGGGTTATCGCTGTTGGCGGAGTGGCGCGCAGCAGCCACTATCAGGGCGGGCGGAGTGCGGGAGGAGGAGGTGGAGCCGCTGTCGCTGCTGCTGTGCGGGGTCTTTCGCTCCGACCCTCCGCCACCCCGCACCTAGTATCTTTGCCCTGCACGACAGTCGCCGCCGACACGAAACGTCACTTATTCCTTTTCTCCAGAGATGCTGCCTGACCCGCTGAGTTACTCCAGTTTTTTAATGTCTACGGTATAAACCAGTATCTGCAGTGCCAAGGTTGCCCGGCGGCACTTTGGGTGGCCATTGGCACCCGGGCAACTGCTAATTTCGAGCCCTGCCACCACCAACATATCCTGCCACCACCAAAAGATCTTCAAATACAAAATATTTAAGTTTCTCTTTCCACAGATACGGCCTTACCAGCTCCGCTTCCAATCTTCTGTGCTAAGTTAGCATCACAGATATAATTGTTCTTTTTATTGAGAATATTTATTGCTTAAAAAAAATGTGATTCCGAAAAATGTTATTGTAAATCATTCAAATCCTGTATACTGAAAGAATTAACTATTATTTAGTTGAACATAAAGGGTCTTTGTTATTTTTTCAACCACACTATTATTCTCTAAGCAGATTTTTGATAAGTTGGTTTCTATTAGTAAAACACACTGGAATGTCCACGTTTCATTTCTGATCTTGAAAAATTCACATCTATCAACACTTCTCCATAAGCCCTACAGCAAGTAACTTACTATCCAAGATCAAGAGAATACAGACAAGAATTTAAATTTCAGTAGATTGATGTTTTTCTTCTCCCACCCCCATACGTGTAAACACGAGCCACAAATCTTCATTTCGATTGGTCCTCAAGTTGAATAAATGTGCCCTTGGCTTTAAACTATATGCAGAGAAAAGTACCTCCAGATCAATTTCCAAAGACTGATCAAACAATGTTCCCTGTATTGCAAAATACATACTTCCATGTTGGTTTATATTATTCATCCAATTTCCATTATAGCCAACAACTCATCGATGAAAAGAGAGAAGCTTTCATCACCCTACAAAATGACCAACAGTCGGCTACCAAAAGGAAGTGCTATCAGGAATGCAAGGCTGCAGTCCAGAAGTGCACCCGAAACACCAATGGTGGAGGGAGAAAGCTGAGGAAATCCAACAACTAGCAGACACCAACGACACGTGAGGCTTTTTCAACGCCACCAAAGCCATTTTTGGTCCATCCACTCACGGTCAAGCCCCTTTCACAAACAAAGATGGGTCAACCATCCTGAAGAGCAATGCTGACATCAATTCTAGATGGAGGAAGCACTTTGAAGATCTAAGTCAAACCGCCTCAGGAATGACATTTGACAGGAATGTGATCAACAACATTCCAAAGCAGCGTTGACGACTCCCTAAGCAGAATACCATCACTTGAAGAAGTCAAGGAAGCCATCAAAACCTTGAAAAACAACAAGGCAGCTGGACGCGACAAATATCAACCGAGGTCTACAAAATTGGAGGTAACCTGCTCCATTACCAACTGCATCAACTTCTTATCCAGATCTGGATAAATTAAGACGTACCAGGAGACTTTAGAGACTCAGCAATCGTTACCATCTACAAAAGGAAAAGCGAACGATCTGACTGCAGAAACTATTGTGGAATTTCCCTATTAACAACAGCAGGCAAGGTCCTTGTCCGCATCATGAACAACTGACTCAAGACTTTAGCCGAGAAGATCCACAAGCCGGTTTTAGACCATCACGTTGAACAGCCGACATGATCTTCACAATGCGTCAACTACAAGAAAAATGTTGCGAACAACTTGTCGTCAACCTTTGTACATGGTATTCATCGACCTTACTAAGGCCTTCGACTCGGTATCAAGGGAACTCTTATGGGACGTCCTATGGATGTCCTGAAAAGTATATTCGAACCCTGATACTCCTCCACGATGACATGCTTGCCACAGTCATGGCCAGCAACAGCAACTGTGAGCCGTTTCAAGTCAGTTCAGGAGTGAAACAGAGATGCGTGATTGCCCCAGCACTGTTCACCATCTTCATTGCGACAACCATCCACATCATCCAGGACGACCTACCCGCAGGAATCGAAATCGTCTACAGAACAGATGGCAGACTTTTCAATCTTGCCCGTCTCAAGTCCAAAACTAAGACATCAATGAGCTCCCTCATCGAGTTCCAATACGTAGACGACAACAGTGTTGCAGCTCTCTCAGAAAATCATCTGCAACAGATCCCGACTGCCTTCAACAGTGCATACACGAAACGTGGACTTACCATCAACTCCAAGAAGATTCAGGTTATCTACCAATCGTCACCAACTGAGACAAATCGGAAAGAACCATCACTTCAACTTGGTGAAACAACCCTGGAAAATGTGGATCACTTTCTGTACCTTGGAAGTCATCTCTCCTCCAATTGATGACGAGATCCAACATCGTCTTAAGTGTGCTGGAACAGCTTTTGGACGTCTTCGAACGAGAGGGTTTCAAAATTGTGACATCCGAACAGACACCAAAATGTTAGTGTACAAGGCAGTGGCGATTCCAATGCATCAGAAACCAGGACAACATACCGACACCACCAACAATAAACATGTGGATTTCAAATATGTTCTAAACATTACACCTAGAAGAGATAAGACTCCTCCTGGCAGGTAAACCAGATCACTTCCACCTGACGTGGTCTGCATTTATAGAATTATTACAAGTATAGGGTGCAAAAGTACTTTAAAAAAAACTGAGGTCAGGTCAGGGGGGATGAACTCTGGAGAGTTGGTATGTCCCATTTGCGTGATGCTTATAAAAGAGTACTTGTTTTTCTCTTTTCCCTCTATCTTTTTTCTTCTTTTTTAGGGTCTATTTCTTAACTCTTTCCTTTTGTTTTTAATTTCTTTTTTATAGGGTCTTTGTCTTTTGTTTTTGTTTTTTGTTGTCACGATTTTTACACCTTCACCTTTTTTCTTCACTTTCTTCTTTCTCTCAATCTCATCCTTTCCCTTTATTAGTGTAGAAAATAAACGGAGTACATTAATTGTAATAAGATATATGTGATGAGTACTAGTGTAATTGGTTGTAATGTAATGTACTTCTAATAAATAAAAATTTTAAAAAAAACACACAAAAAAACATACCGACACCATTTGAAAACACTTGAAAAGTTCCATCAACGATGTCTTCGAAGCAGCTTCAATATCAGCTGGGAAGACGAAGAACCAACGTCAGCGTGCTGATGAAGCAAAAACATCTAGCATCGAAGCCTTCGTCATCAAGAACCAACTAAGATGGGTCGGTCATGTTGTTCGGATGGAAGACGAGCGTCTACTAAAACAAACCTTCTACTCCCAGCTTAAAGAAGGCAAACGTAAAAGAGGCGAATAAAAGGAGAGATTCAAAGACACCTTAAAAGCCAGCGTGAAGAAATGTGAAATCGACATTGACAATTGGGAAACCAAAGCCAGGAAACTCTGTCAAACCATCATCCAAGAAGGAACAGCAACCTTCGAAGCCAAGAGATGCGCAGAATTAGAAGAAAAGAGAAGAAAACGGAAAGAGAGGCAGCAACAACCAAAGCCCGATCTGCTATCTGGAATTACTTGTCCTGAATGCCGAAGAACTTTTAAAGCCAGGATTGGACTCATAAGCCACCTGAGAGTCCATAAAAACAACAGAATGTAGACCATCATCCTCGACCTCGAGGGATAGCCACGACGACGACTATCCAAGATCAAGAGAATACAGACAAGAATTTAAATTACAGTAGATTGATGTTTTTCTTCTCCCTCCCCTCTCCCATGTGTAACTAGCCACGAATCTTAATTTCCATTGGTCCTCAAGTTGAATATATGTGCCCTTGGCTTTAAACTATGTGCAGAGAAAAGTACCTCCAGATCAATTTCCAAAGACCGATCAAACAATGGTCCCTGTATTGCAAAATACATACTTCCACGTTGGTTTATATTATTCATCTAATTTCCATTATAGCAAGATATCATACCAAATTGCCAAGACTGCTGCTCTTCCAGCAACACAAAAATTAAGAGCAGAAAGAAACTTCAAAATCAAGATTTCTTTTCTGAGAGGAGAGGGTGAAGGCAAGAAATGGGTGGGCTGGATGCTAGAGGCAACCATGGATGAAATGTAAAGAATTTGAGGAAATGAAGGAAAAGTTATGAACAATCCTTGCATAGCAAGTCTGCAAACAGATGATCGAACTGGCTAACAAAAAACTGACAACTTCAAGGTGGCACAGCTAAAATTGATCACAAACAGCCAAATCAGCTTTGTCAGACATACAAGTACATAAAAGCTTTGATTTGATAAGAAATGGATTACCATTCCAGATTGAAGAGTAGACATTTGCTGGAAAGTTGGGTAAAAAAAATGAGGGAAAAAAAGCAGCAAAACAAAAGTAAAAGAATCTGGTGAGTGAAAAGGCCCTGTCTTGAGGAACTTAGGATCTAACCCAATTGGACAAGTGGAATGAATGTTGCTTGCAGTTTAAGTCAGTGATAGACAGATAATACAGGAAGTAACCACAGTTAACATTATAGTTTTAAAGAGGTAGGAGAGTTTAACAGGGTTTGCAGAAAACTGAAAAATAATGCATTGAGCATAGGTCAAAGAAAACAATTAAAAATAAGACAAGTGCAGATATCAAGAGAAGATACCTGAAGAGGTGGCAAAATTTAAACGCCCTGCAAAAATCTGAATATGCAATGGATAAGATATTAAAATCTTTCATGGGATATATCTGAAGGCATACTTTCAAATAAGAAAACATTTCTTATATTTTCAAAATATAATAACACTGAAGTGAATACTATCAAAGAGTTCAGTTTTATCACTTTAGATGCTCAATTACTGAAAACAATACAAAACATCTGAACAGGAAGTGATAAGGAAAAATCTGCACACAGGAGTCTATACGAAGCAAATAATTTATTTCAAACCACTTAATGGACTGGAAACAGATACAAAATGCTGGAGTAAATCAGCAGGTCAGGCAGTGGAGGGGAGAAATTGGTGGAAGTCCAGGGAGGAGTGGTTGTGAGGTTACTTAAAGTTGGAGAATTCAATGTTCATATGATTGGGTTGTAAACTACCCAAGCGGAATACAAGGTGCTGTTCCTCCAGTTTGCACGTGGCCATACTTTGGAAATGGAGGAGGCCCAGAACAAAAGGGTCAGTGTTGGAAGGAGAGGGAAAGTTAAAAGGGTTATCAACTGGGAGATCCAGCAGGCCTGGATATTTAGTTTAGTGATACAGCGCGGAAACAGGCCAAGTGACCCCCGTACATTGACACTATCCTGCACACACTAGGGGCAATTTACACTTATACCAAGCCAATTAACCTTAGGCTTCAAGATGGTTAGACAAATACATTGCAGAAGCAATAAACCTTGGATAATTATACCAAATCTATAAAAACTTTAAAAGTTAGAGAATTCTTTAAATAGTATTAGTTATTCAAATGGTCATACACAAAAAGGGACCTCAATGTCCTTGTACACTTAACAGAAACCAATGTAAAACTACAGCAAATAGGAAGATAAACTTTGTTGGCCTTCACTGCAAGACCCAATTTCATCGATGGGTTGGTGGTGGAGAAGGTCAACAATTGCATGTTCCTGGACGTGCATATCTCTGAAGATCTGTCCTGGGCCCAGCACATTGGTGAAATCAATGCCCAACAGCACCTCTACTTCCTCAGAAGAGGAGATTTGGTGTGTTGATTATGAACTTCTATAGGTGCATATTAGAAAGGAAAACATCCTGAAGAACAGGAAATGAGGCAGTGGATAATGGCAGGAAGTCACCAGCAAAACCATAAACATTAATTCGGAGTTTCTGAAGATGCATAAATTCGTCAGTTCATTCCACTGCCTGTGGAATCATTAAGAAATTTGTTTTTAAAGGTCTCCGAACACGAAAGACACAGCATCCAGATCATGCAGGACCATGGCTGATGCTTCTTAAAGCAGAGGTAGGGGTTGGGGAATGAAGGAATACTGGAAATATCCAGAAGTGTAACAGTTTGCCTCACGTTTCAGAGTTTCCCTGCATTGGGAACAAATTGCAACACTGCCACGCAGTGGCGAGGCCATGTAGTTGCATAAACCTAAATAATCAAACTGAGATATTCAACTCTTCAGTTATAACAGCACCACCTATGCAACAGGTGCTGTAAAGTCAGCACTCTTTCCACATGTAAAAAAATACAAATGGACAATGTTTTGAGTCAGGATTCTCTTCAGTCTTTCTATATGCTCATACTCTTAGATGGGATAGGTCACATTTCGGAGCAGTGTCTGAAGAAGGGTATCGATCCGAAACGTCACCCATTCCTTCTCTCCAGAAATGCTGCCTGTCCCACTGAGTGTCTATCTAGGGCTTAGCCATGTTCTAGTTTCAAATGCATTCTACACAATCAAGGGTGTTATAATCAATAATAGAGATGGTAGGCAATTACCGAGATGGTGCTGTATGTCAACAACATGGTGTAGCACGTTCCAAATAATTATATTAGCACTGAAACTGTTCAGTGAGTAATTTTCACTTTTCCCAAAAGTATTCCAATTTGCTACAGGGTCAGGATACCAGTGAATTATTTTGGAGATTATTCTCATGCCTTAATACTGATTCCATACAGATTTGGAAACACACTGGCCAAGCAGCATCTGTTAAAAGTGGATACAGCATTTATCACAGGCTGTTGTTCAGATGAAGGTGCCATTGACCTGAAATGTAACTGTTTTCTCTTTCCACTGAAGCTGCCTGATCTACTGAATGCTTCCAATTCCCCCCCCCCCTCCTTTTAGTGCCAGATTTTCAGTCTCTCGTATTTTCATTTTCCAATATAATATTCTTCTGCTTCAATGCCATTATCTTTACAATCTAACCTTCGTTAGCTGTCCCAATCACCAGAACTTCCCAGTTGTTTTTTAATTGCTGGGTGGATTTACTAAATGTTAGTTTTAAATAATCAGTCATTAATTTCACAATAAATTGTCCCACAATGCAAGTAGTATTTAAAAGTGGAAATTAATACTTGAATATCTTTGTTCATATTGATGTCATTACATAATACAGATGTTCTTCTACTCTTAGTTATGCAAGATGCTTACACCATCTACAGGTGCAATGTCTCAATAATCCATAGAAATTTGTCATCATATGCAGCTCTTTAGTTCATAACTGCGGAGGACGAATAGTAATGAAATTATTCCCTTGAAGAAATAATGAAGCATTCCTGATCATGTAGTATTAAAAACAAATATCATTTCATTATAAATGAAATGAACAAAGGCTAGTACAGAGCTAAAATTATCAATTTTTAATTTAAGACTTACCGGGAAAATTTAACTGGCAAAATAGTTTAGTTCAGAGATACAGCGCGGAAACAGGCCCTTCGGCCCACCGGGTCCGCGCCGACCAACGATCCCCGCACATTAACACTATCCTACACCCACTAGGGACAATTTTTACATTTACCAAGCCAATTAACCTACAAACCTGTACGTCTTGAGTGTGGGAGGAAACCGAAGATCTCAGAGAAAACCCACGCAGGTCACAGGCAGAACGTACAAACTCCGTACAGACAGCACCCGTAGTTGGGATTGAACCCGGGTCTCCGGCACTGCATTCGCTGTAAGGCAGCAACTCTACCGCTGCGCCACTGTGACCGCCATTAAATCATTGGAGCATGGTTATTCTAACTGTAGGTTATTTAATTGTCTTCAACTTAAAAGAATCAAATCAGTCATTATAAAACAGGCCTGCAACAAATTAAGGCACCACCAATTTTCTCAACCCAGTGATGTCCAGACAACACTATTACACAGAATTTTTTCAAGAAACAAATTGACAAGGCAGAATCCAAACCATTGTGCAAGAATAGAGGCACTAATTCGAACTACAATTTTCTAACCTGTCATTCAACTACATGCAAATTATATGGAACAACTAATTCAAGATAGGAGAAGTGACTTCTACAAAAGAGACAATTTTCATGTTATCACCACACAAGAAAGCTTATGGCAAGGAAATGTCAAAGCCTGACTGGAATAGGATATAAAAATAAGGAAGAGACACAAAGTGCTGGAGTAACTCGGCAGGTCAGGCAACATCTCTGGAGAAAAAGGGTGCGTGATGTCTCGGGTCGGGACCCTTCTTCAGACTGGTCAAAAATAAGATGTTTTCTACTCCAAATGCATTATTAGCATAAAGTTAAACACAAATGAAAGGACTGAGATTGTTCACGAGTTACCAGAAAGGGAGAAACAACTTGTTCCTTTGTGGTGATCACTAGAAGCTTTATTGAAGTGAAAATCGAGATGCAAAATATCTACAATATTTGTTATCTTATAATGTGATTAAGTATTTCAAGTTGTTAAATATAAAACAACCCATCTCAACTAATTTTGGTTCTGCAGTCATTTAAAATGCTAAAGTAAAAAGCTCAGATTGTTCAAGGATTAAGAGGATGGCGTTTGCCTTAGAAAACAACATAATCCAACCTAATGCACTAAAAACATTTAGCCGAGTCCTATATATAAAGATCAATTAGTATAAAGCTACATTGACAGGTTACTTAGTTGCTCAAAATGTTCAAAAATCAAGTAGACAAATTTCAGGGCTTACAGAATGCAAAATATGTTTACAAATATGAAAAGACAGTAGAATGTTCAGCAAATAGACGCAACCACCAAGTATCTCACCACCTTTAAACCTGGATTTGTACATTTTGCCTTAAGTAATGTAGTATTTATTTCAAAATATTAAAATACTATTAGCCAATTTGTTTTCAGACATCACCGTACTGGACATGTTTGTAAGCACGTGTGGCCGTTCGTCATAAAACGTTATCTGCGATGCGAAGGCTTGGTTCATTTACGGTGGATTCCGCAACATTTCAACACCAGAGACCATTCATTAAACATAAGGAAACCGCTAGAATTCATAAATAACAATGGGAAATAAAACGAAACCGATTTGGAACAGCAAATACGATACCGAAATAATGAAACACTGCACAGTAACATAACTTTAGCAGGAAAGTCAGCATTGAATGACTGTTCGGAAAGCGTACACTCGTTTTATATACTGATCTGTTTCAGATTTATTTTCCTTCGAATTGAGTCCAAGCTTCTGGAGTGGGTTATTACTGCAATGCAGTGATTTACTTTGTAATCTCTTATGCATTTTACGAAATAACTGTTCCAACGAATCGGTGACAGTATTTACAAAACATAGCATTTTAACAAAACTATAAAAGCTATTGAAAATCAGAATATACCTGTATTACGCATTACTTCAAAACACAATCAGTAGTGATTGTGGGTGGGAATAATTTGTTCATCAGAAAGAACACAACAAATAATCGACAGTGGTTGTGTCAATTACTAGTAGTTAGAACTTAAGAGAGAAGGAGAAAAAGTATTTTTTTAATAAAATAAAAATTTGGACGGAACGAATCGTTAAGCAATCTCTCTCCCTCCCCTCCCCAATCAAGTACAAACCTCGTAATCCTCAGCCTCAAACTTACCCAAAAGTGTGCGTGGCAGTTGACCATCATGGTCCTCTCGATAAGTTCATCGGGACATTCGAGAAGATGGTGCCCGGACACTACACCTGCGTTATTGACCAGCACCGTCACGTCGCCGATCTCTCTCCGCACCAGCTCGGCCGTCCTGTACACGCTGCTCCTTTTGCTCACGTCGCAAGTGTAAGTGTGGACCCGGACGCCCAGCTGCCGGACCTTGTCGGCCGTCTCCTCGTTGCTTTCCTGGTTGATGTCCCACAGCACCAGGATGGCTTTCCTCCGGGCGAACTCCAGGGCGAAGAGCCTGCCGAGCCCGCCGCCCGCCCCCGTGATCAGGCACACCTGATCGCAAACGCTCTTCTCCTTGGGCTTGATCACCCATCGCGCCGCGGCCAGCACGAAAGCCCACAGTACTTTGAGGGTGACAAGGAAAAACTCGGCTACGATATTCATGGCTGGCGTCCGGAGGGAAAGCGGGCTCTTGCCCCGGGAGAAGCGGCCGTGAGAGTGAGAGTGGGAGTGGGAGGGGATGCGGGAGCCGGCTGCCTGTCAGAGCCGTGGGCCGAGAGCGCTGCACACACACACACACACTCTCCTCCCTCCTCTCCTCCTCCTCCTCCTCCTCCTCCTCCTCCTCCTCCCTCTCCTCCCTCTCCTCCTCCCCGACCGCTGCCACTCTGAACATCTTCAGCTCCGCCTCACCCTTTAAATATGGAGCCTGCATGGCCGGCTCCCAGGACCCCGCCAACAACATACAAGGCGCCCACTCCCGTGTGGGAAGGAACTGCAGACGCGGGTTCACACCGAAGACAGACACAAAATGGTGGAGTAACTCAGCGGGACAGGCGGCAATCTCTGGAGAGAAAAATAGGAATGGGCGACGTTTCGGGTCGAGATCCCTCTTCAGACTAACCACTTCTGTTTGGTCGACTGGCGCTGCATTCCCTCACATCTGTCTCCAATTGAATTATTATTCACGCTGGTTTAATAAAACGCGTTGAAAATTATTAAACGTCTCTATCGACCCCCCACCCACATCCACATCGGTTCAGGCAATGAAACAGACAGGTTACCGGGTGCGGGCTTCAAGCGCCCGGCGCATGCGCCCTTCTCTCTCTCCCCCGGCGGCGTTGGCGACGATGGCGGACACCAAGTGAGTGCGGTTCCAATCCGAGCCCATCCACCCATTAATCTCAACCACTCGCGTCCTTTCACTGCGGCATATCCTCAAGCGATCAACCATCGTGCATTATATATATATATATTTTTAACGTTTAATTGTTATGGGGTGTAAATTGTTGGCGATGCAACATCCCAGTTTCCCTTGCTTGATGTGAGGCCGCCTTGTTGCGTCCATTCACTAACAGCACTCGCGTTATGGGCTGAATAATAATAATAATAATTAAAATATAATTGTCAACAACATTTATATTTGCAGGTAAACGTTCATTGTCTTCGCCATCAGACTGGGGCCTAGTCGATGTAACATTAAAATGAGTCTGATTCAGTCTACTTTCGGCTGTCGTGGCCTTTAATGTATTAATGCCTATATGGGGGTTCAGAGATGTATGTGTGATAACAATTCTAACTACTCCATGCGTGTTTGATTTTTCACCGATCAGAGAAAAGAAGGTACCACCTGTCCCGGAAAGCCTTTTGAAAAAACGCCAGGCGTTTGCAGCCATGAAGGCCAAACGTATCAAGCGTTTGGTGGCAGAGAAGAAGGTATGTGAAGTCGTTTGCCGTGCAGGTCTACTTTTTGTGTTTTAATCTCGCGTATAGTGAAGTGACACGAGACGACAGATCTTGGTATCTAGAGAGAAAAAAAAGCTAGTGCAAGAGCTCAGCGGGTCAGGCTGCATCTGTGGAGAGAAATGATCTGAAGAAGGGTCCCGACCCGAAACGTCACCTATCCATGTTCTCCTGTCCCGCTGAGTTACTCCAGCATTTTGTTTCTATTTTCGGTGTAAACCAGCATCTGCAGTTCCTTCCAACACATCTACAGTTCCTTGTTTCTACAAGTTGACTGACTGAAGGGGGAAAGCCTTCATCTAAACATTTAGTTTAATCGGCCCATGTATTTTTGGAAACATTATTGGTTATTTTAACACTTAGAATATTCTTCAATGATTGTCTTTTGTAAAAAAAAAAAAGCCTTTTCATTAGAAAGGTAATGTCAGGAATCAGAAATAGTATAATGTGGAAAATCATAAAAGTTATTTTCATTGATTTGCCCATGATCAATGGACAACCAATTTCTTCAATGGAATTGACAAAAAAAAAAGATGAGCTGAAAAGTCATTTTCACTGATGATATAAAATGCCTTGGAAAAAATATTGTGTGCTGACTTTATGGCTTGCAACGCATTGTTAAAGTTTACCAGGCCTGTCCTTTAAAATAATTTGTATAGGGTCAGATAAATTTCATCATTTGAATGAAGACACATGGCTACAGATGCTGGAATCACGAGTAATGTGCTGGAGAAACTCAGCAGGCAACAGAGCATTTATGATGATGTTATGGGTCTGAACCATTCTTCAGACTCTAGTTTCTCCATGTCTTGGTTCACTATTAGAAACTTGGCATACGATACAATATTTGGACATTATTCAGAGCAATGTCCTATTTCCAAATTCTTGGTTTAAGTCAGTGTCATGCAGCAGAGAAACAGATCCATCAGCTTAGCTTTTGACCAAGTGTCCCATCTAAGCTAGTCTCATTTGGCCCATATCTCCCTCAACCTTTCCTATCCAAAGCATAGACCTTATAGCTTACGGTACATCAAGTTCTCCTCCAAGCACTTTTTCAATGTTGTGAGTATTTACAAGTGTTTTGGCGGTGATTTGCAGACCCGGCTCACCATAGAATCATAGAATAACCCGTGCCTGCCTTCTCCCCATACCCCTTGATTCCACTAGCGCCTAGAGCTCTATCCAATTCTCTTAAATCCATCCAGTGATTTGGCCTCCACTGCCCTCTGTGGCAGGGAATTCCACAAATTCACCACTCTCTGGGTGAAAACGTTTTTTCTCACCTCAGTCTTAAATGGCCTCCCCTTTATTCGAAGACTGACCCCCTATTTCTGGACTCGCCCAACATTGGGAACATTTTTCCTGCATCCAGATTGTCCAGTCCTTTTATAATTTTATATGTTTCTATAAGACCCCCCCTCATCCTTCTAAACACAAGTGAATACAAGCCTAGTCTTTTCAATCTTTCCTCATATGACCGTCCCCCCATCCCAGGGATCAATCTCGTGAACCTACGCTGCACTGCCTCAATCACAAGGATGTCCTTCCTCAAATTAGGAGACCAAAACTGTACGCAATACTTAAGAATGTGGTCTTACCAGAGCCCTATACAACTGCAGAAGAACCTCTTTATTCCTATACTGAAATCCTCTTGCTATGAAGGCCAACATTCCATTAGCTTTCTTCACTGCCTGCTGTACCTGCACGCCAACACCCAAGTCTCGCTGTACCTCCCCCTTACCTAACTTCACCATTTAGGTGAAGAAAAATGTCTTCTAATCCTTTCACCATTACTTTAAACCTGTGGCTGTTTTTTGTATGTTCTATCAACTCCATCACCTCCCTCCTGAAAATATGGATTTCAGTGACATTTGAAAAAATATATATTATTTGATTCCATCTTGATCTTGTTGTATTTCAGTATGCATTTAATGTTCCTTAAAAACAATGTATTTTGTTCCCTGGTTTGGTGTCTGTGAATTCAGTGGGTCATGCAGTTTATGGGGAGGGAATGGACAGGCAATGTTTTGGGTCAGGGCCCTTTTGTCAGTCTGATAGGAATAGGGAATACAAATAGGAAAGCTGACAAAGAAGAGTGTTGATCCAAAACGTCACCTGTCCATTCCAACCCCAGCTTTTGTCTGACCCTCTGAATATCTCCAGCTTTTGTGTTTTGTTTACTATAATGTGCATTCATAACTTAAATTCCAAGTTGAGTGCAATGTCAAAAATGTAAATTTACTAATTGCTATCTTGGTTTCCAGGTAAAAAGGCAGAAGAGGAAACTAATCTACAAAAGAGCTGAGAGTTATCACAAGGAGTACAGGGAAATGTACCGAAGTGAGATCCGTCTTTCCAGAATGGCACGCAAAGCCAACAATTACTATGTCCCTGCTGAACCCAGGCTGGCATTTGTGATCCGTATTAGGGGGTAAGTATTAGTCGTCAATTATTGGCGCTGGTGAATACATTTTAGTCTATTCAATTAAAATGCTAATTTGTATTTTTAAGAACTTTACCAATTGAAAACAAATGATATGTTTCTTGGTGTTAATTTCTGCTTGTGGCTTGACAGCATCAATGGTGTTAGCCCGAAAGTGCGCAAGGTGCTTCAGCTCCTTCGACTGCGTCAGATCTTCAATGGAGTGTTTGTGAAATTGAATAAAGCATCAATCAATATGCTCCGTATTGCAGAGCCATATATTGCATGGGGGTAAGTGATTGGAAAATAGTTTGCAATTATATAATTTTGTTTATGCTAAAATATGAAGTAAATCTGCCATCTGATATCTGTCTAATATTCACTGAATATGAATTAATCTTTTTATTGGTTTTGTTCAATTACTGGAAAATCTTTTTTGATGACAACAAGTATGTATGTTAAAAACAAACTTCCTTGTCGGGATTTTGTGTCAAGTTCTTTCCAATGATTTGGTTTAAGTTGGAGACTGTTGAGACATCTACATGTGTTACTGAGCTTCAAACAACTGATTCCTAGAACTCTGATATATGTTCCATAATAAAAAAATACTATAGTTGTACAACTTGCAGCCTTGGGTCCAAGCTGCCTCTGTGACTGCTGAGGGATAGTGTGGGGAGGAGTAGCTAACTTACTATTACCAGATTTTAACTGTAAGATTATCTGCCTTTGGAATAGTGCTTGTGCAATTACATTTATGTATTTTATGAATCAGTGACTTTCTTTAAGCACAATGGTTCTTGCTCTATTAATTTCCTAGCTACCCAAATCTGAAGTCTGTCCGTGAATTGATCTACAAACGTGGCTTTGGCAAGATCAGGCATCAGCGCATTGCACTCACTGACAATTCCTTGATCGAAAAGCAGCTTGGTAAGTTTGTTCTTTTAACTGACACTGGGTGCATGTTTTCTTCCAATCATACAAAATAGAGCACATATTACTTGTTTGTTGTACTTTTTGTTGTTGTTATTGCTTGACTACTACCCAATTTTTCCAAACAGGGTGTGGGTAAAAAAATTATACCAAAGCTTATGTCACAACTATTGAGTGAATGGAGAAACAAAGAATTCCAGATGCTGTTTTAAAAAAAGTTACAAAGTTCTGGAGTACCTCAGTGGGCCAGGCAGTGTCTCCATAGAACATGGATGGGTGGCGTTTCGGGTCCTGGCACGAAATGTCACCTATCCGTGATCTCCAGAGATGCTACCTGACTTGCTGAGCAACTCCAGCACATTTTACCTTTTATTGAGTGAATATAATTTTTGTTTATTCATACATGTCTTGGGAACATTGCTAGAAGCCAAGATTTATTGTTTCAGAGATGCTGACACGGTGCTGCACAAACCACTGATCATTGATCTGGTAATGTAGGGACTTCATGTAATCCTGATGGATGAAGGAACGTTGATATATGTTCAAATACGGTTGTTTAGAACATTGAGCAGCATGGAAACGGGCCCTTTGGCCCAGAATGTCTGTGTTGAACATTATGTCCAATAGAAATAATCTCTGCTTTGTTTGACTTGGAGTGGTGTTTTTGCCATTCTCTTTCTAGGTAACAGGAGCAGATTAGAAAAATGCTGCCAAAAAGACAGTATTAATTTGCAAGTACACATTGTGGCAGTGATGGACAGAATGAATACTTGAAGATGGGGTGCTAATTAATGAAGGTGCTTTGTCCTTGATAGCCTTAAACTACTTTGATGTAAAAGAAGCCACGTTCTTTCAGGAGATAGTGTGTTCCCTCAAATTTATAATATGGCTTGTAAAAAGTGGAACGCGTTTGATGAAGAATGATGATCGACAATGTGTAATGGCTACCATCTCCTACTCTACTCAAGCCAACATTTATGGTGGGCGGCATGTGTTAATGTAGAATGTTCTTGGTAGTGCAGTTCAAGGAAAAGGATGAACGGGCATGTTCTAGTTAAGAATGGATTTTGCCACGTGTAATTGCACATTATACATTTATTTTATATAGCACAGGCTATCCACTGCATTCATCTATTTTTGATATTACTAAGAGTGCTACAGAAATATCTTTAGTGAGAGTTGTTCAACCAGAATCACCTTTACAATTTGGATTTTTTTCCAAATTCTCTTTGATATTAACTTTACCATTAATTGAATGCTAATTTAATTATCAAAGCTTGGAAATTATGTTTGTGCTTCAGGTCCCTTGTCCATGTTTAGACCGAGACTTGTAAGTTTCTTATGCTTTTGTACATGAATATATTTAATGGAAAATGGGTCAGCTTGTAATAACATTATTGGGGAAAAAAACATGAAATGTAATTTATCCAGCTCTCCTATGGATTGTAAACATTAAACATTTTTTTAAAGTGCTGGGGTGCCAATGATTGTTACAGAAGAATTACAAATACATAGAATTTACACAACAGAAATAGAGTAACCTGTAATTAAATGTTGGAACCCCTGACTTCTGGTGCTGATATGGGTTCAAAACAATGGTGGCAATCTCTACCTCTGTCAAATCAGGCAGAATCACCCCATTAAAAATTGAGACGTAAATGGCCAGGAGACAGGCAAAAAAATAATTAAATACAATTTTAGATTATTTTTGATGTTTTAGTTCAATGAGAGCTTAATGTATGTTTAAAAGGATGCTTTCATTTATGTTAAGCAGGCTCTAGGTGTCACTGTCTTGAAACAAGGAACTACAGATGCTGATTTACACAAAAGGACACAAGCTGCTGGAGTAACTCAGCCAGTCAGGCAGCATCTTTGGAGAACATTGGAAGGTGATGTTTTGGGTCAGGACTCTTCCTCAGTCTCAGATGGATACTGAAACATTGCCTATCCATGATCTCCAGTGATGCTGCCTGGTCCACTGAGTTACTCCAGCACTTTGTGTCCTTCCATGTGTTACTGGATGTTTGTCAAATAGCCTTGATTACACTGACTAAATTACCAGCTAGTAAGCCTAGCGGCATGATCGTAATAATGGTCGAAGCCAGTCCGAGAGTACAGTAGATCACTCTGCAAATGTGAAGCAATGCACAATGGCTTGTCAAATTCTGGTACAAAATAAATAGCAGCAACATTGATATACAGAGTGATCTCGGAGTTGCAGTCCATAGTTCCCTGAAGGTGGTGACACCAGAGGGTCGTTTAGAGAGGAAAAAATAGTATTCTTGCAATCATAGGCAGAGATATTGCGTATAAGAGATGGGATGTGTTGCAGTTGTGTAAAACATCGGTTAGATTGAGTATAGAGAACTGTTCTGATTGTCACAGTACAGGAAGAGATTCACCAGAATGTTGCCTGGAATGGAGGGCTGATATAAGGAGAACATTGGATAGGGTTGATTTATGCCACTGGAGTGGAGTAGGCCAAGGGTGACCTTATACTGGTTTACATAATTATGATTGATAGAATAGAAAAGTTTTCCCCATGGTAGAGAAGTCTAGACAGAGAGGAGATGTGCAAGTTAGATTTTTCCACACAAGGTGGTGAATATTTGAAATGAATGGCCAGAGTACAAGTTACTTTGAAAAGATATTTGGATAGGAAGGGAAAGGGAAGGATATGAGCAAATGGGATTCACATCCATAGCCATCATGGTCGGTATGGACGAGGTGGCCTGTAAGGGCTCAATTAAATGCTGTACTTTTTTATGATATATGCTGTGAATCAAAGATCTTATGCAACATTTGGTTTAGTTGGTCTCTGCAATTGTACATGGTTTGTGTGAGTTTGCTCCTGTGCTTCCTCCTGCAACTCCATCAGGATATCTGTTACATTCTCCTTCCGCCCCCTCCCCTCTTTATGGTAATTTTTCTTCTGTAAAGCAACAATTATATTTGGCTTTGCTAATTTTTATATTTGTGTGTTCTAATTCTTACGATACCCTGGGTAAGGAAATGACTATTAAGTGCCTAGTTTACCTTTCCCTCTACTTCACCCCTTGCTTAAAACAAAGTGCTGGATGAATTCCATGGTGTCAGGCAGAATCTGTGGAGGAAAATGGGCAAACAATGTTTCAGGCCGGGACTTTTCTTCAAATTGATGGAATTATAGGAAGAAAGTTTGAAAAGAGAGATGGTTGTAGCAGGGCCTCGCAAGTAATAAGTCAATACAGGTGGGGGGGGGGGGGATAGTTGGCAGCTGGATGGGGATAGTGACAAAGATTTGTGGTGAAAGGGAGATGGAGGGGTGTCGGATAAGAAAGGGGAGGAGGAGGGAAATTAAATGCTGAAGCGGGGGATGCAGGTGGTAAGGGAGTAGAAAGAGGGGATAAAGGGGACTCGGAGATGAGCATAAGAAGGAGGGGGGTGAGCAGCAAAATGAGAAAATGGCGTAGGGAGTTATTACTGGAGATTGAAAAGATGCAAGTGGATCTTCATTTCACATGAAAAGGCTGTTGTGATCTCTGGATAAAAGTGAGAGAAGTGTTGCAGTAGAAAGTAGTTGGGGAGGGGGTGAATTGGGTGTGGAGGGATGAGCGAACCATGAGTGTTCGCAGAAAGGGATAAGAAAAGGGATGATGTGTTTGGGGATGGGATCCTATTAACGGTTGTGGTAATATTTGGGGATAGTTTATTGGATGGTGGTGTGAAATGTGAGGACTGTGAGGAGCGGAAGCAGATCTGTGAGGAACAGGAGAAATGGGTGAGGGTTCCATCCGAAGGGGGGAAAGCCACATCTTCTATAGAAAGAGGACATCTCAGATTGCCTAGTGTGTAAGACCTGGTCTTGGGAGCAGATGTGACAGACAATGAAATTGAGAGTAAAGGATAGCATCTTTGCAAGAGACTGGGTGGGTGCCGGTGTAGTCAATGTAGCTGTGGGTGAACGGCCAAAACATATTTCAAATTAGGTCGTAACGGTTGATGTTCAAACTACTGGGTAGTAGTCACTGAGATAGCTAACTACTTTTCTTGGGGACTGGAATATGGAAGTTTTTTTTGTAGTTGGCTGTTTGAACTAATGGGCCTGTCCCACTTAGACTTTTTAGGCGACTGCAGGAGACTATGCGGTCGCCACATGTTCACGGGTGGTCGTGAGGAGTTCCCGCATTCTGGGAACTAGTCACGGCCTCATTATGGTCGCCGCAAATGTTTCAACGTGTTGAAAAATTAGCGGCGGCCAGAATTAAACCGCCATGGGAAGTAGCGAGAATTCTCGTGCTGTAGGCCGGTCGCCAGGAGGTCGAAGATTCGTAGGTTGTAGCCGGTGCTGACTTGAATTTCAATTGGCTCATTGGGGAAAAAACGTAAGCAGTAGTTTTCTGAACCAAGGATAACCGACCGGTAATGTTAATGTCCGCCGAGCTTCACAGCCATGTATCTCTGGCTTCTTAAAAGTTGTCTCCACTCCTTTCACCCCCCCCCCCCCCCCCCCTCTTTTAAAGGACTTACCGTACACTGTGCTTTAGCCGTCTTAAATACAGTGCCAACTTTCCTGTTCATTGCGGTGAGTGTTTGTATCACCTTGGCTTTGCACCGTGTGAATTTCACTCAGACAGTGCTCCCCCCGCTTGCCCGTCCCCGCCTGCATAACGGGCTGGTGAAGGAAGCGATGTGTGTGTGTGTGTTCCACTCTGACAGTCGCCGTTCCAGTTGCCGTTTTTTCAGGCCCATTAGGTTGAATGTGTTGGTGAAGAGTGGCCATTTGATTAGCATGAGATTTCAGAACTCATCCTTGGATTTCACCCAGGCTAGAAGCTCTCCAAGAGTTACCCGTGTGAAAACATATATAATTTCTGCCTCCGAGATGTATAAGACAGACGTAGTGAAGGATGTGGGGGAGTGTGGGGTGATTTGGTGAAACTTTTACTTGCTTGTAATGGATGTAAAAACTATTGAGCTCATCTGGTAGAGGTGTGTTATTATTTGAGATTGCTCTCTTTTAGCTTGTTGCCTGTGATGATATTCAGACGTTGCCTGTTGCAGTTACTCAACCTCGTAACCGTTCTCCATTCTGCAGATTTTGAACAGATTATCAGTTGGCAATATGTTATGTCACATTTCCCTCATAAGAGTTCTAATGGGGGATTAATTTGAATGCATTGAGAACTTGATTATATTTTGATCATCCTCTGAATTATTCATGAATATTCACCAGTACTGTCTAGAGACACATGACACTGTAGATGCTGGTTTACAAAAAAAGGCACAAAGTGCTGGTGTAACTCAGCGGGTCAGGTACTATCTTTGGAGAATATGGATAGGTGATGTTTTGGGTCACAACTCTTCAGGCTGACTGATGGGAGAAAGCTGGGAAAGTAGGACTAAGCCTAAGTGATAGCTGGATGCAGGTGAGAAGGGGGTTTTAATAAGTAGGCAGTTGGACATGGGCCAGAGATGGAGAGACAATAAGTGTGAGAAAGGATGGAAGAGCTGCGAATTGTGAATCCAGAAGAAGGAATGTGGGTGGAGAGCATCTGGGGAAGGGGAGAAGTAGGTGCAAATCAGGTGGGGGGGGGGGGGGGGTGTTAGTAGGTTAGTTATCTGAAATAGGAAAATTCAATGTTCATACTGTTGAGTTGCAAGCTGCCAAAGCGGAATATGAGACTCCCAATTTGCTTGCAAATTACAATGGTTAAAAAGGTCCGCATGGGGAAAAGGGAGTTAAAATGGTTAAAAACGATCCAACAGGCCTTGGCAGATAGAGTGCAAGTGTTCGGCACAAAATCACCTAGTCTATGCTTGGTCCTGTCAATTTAAAGGAGACCACATTAGGAACACAGAATGCAGTAGGTGAAGTTAGAGAGATGCAGCTGGACGTCTATAATCTGGAAGGACTGTTGGGGTCGCTTGATGGATGTGAGGAAGAAGGTATAGGGACAGGTGTTACTTTTCCTGTGGTTGGAGGGCAGGTTGTAAGAAGTATTGTCTAATATTTGAGACGTGTAGTCTATCTGATCAGGTCAAACCTTAAATGTTTTAATGGTGTGATTTATAAAAACGTAATAGTTCTATGTCCACATTGTAGTCATCAGTTTTATATCATAAAGTCCTGTTTGTACAATTTGCAGAGAATAGCAGTGATTCCAATTAAATCTGTAACTCTTATTACAAAACCATGTTTCAACATTGGTGATAGGGGAAAAACATCAAGAAGCTGAATGTCTCAGAAGCACCGAAAATAATTAAATGACTTAAAAATTAATTAAAATATTAACAATGTTAATTGACACTTTTTAAAAGCTATGTAAAACTAAAGGCAAAACATGAAATATTAATATATTTAAATGCATTTTAAAAGTGTAGAAATTATACTTAAGTACTAACTCATTCCATTGTATCAGGTTTATTAGGTTCAGCACAGTGTGACTGCTGGGAAAGTGTGGAAAATTGGTACTTGTGATGCACACCAGGTGGAGTCCCAATTATCAGAATGACAGCAAGCAATACATTAGCCAAGTGATACACACAATGCTGGAGTAACTCAGTGGGTCAGGCAGCATCTCTGGAGAAAATAGGTGACGTTTCGGGTTGGGACTACAGTCTGAAGAAATGTCACCTAGTAATTTCTTCCAGAGATGCTGCCTAACCCACTGTTACTCCAGCATTTTGTCTGTCTTTGGTATAAAGCAACATCTGCAGTTCCTTTTTATTATATTCTTTACCCAAGTGTCTGTTCGCCTGCTTTTGTGACTGCAAGACTTAATTTTGAAGTTTGTATATGTTTCAAAATAAGTTGTTGCTAATTAATTATTTACATTTCAGGAAGGGTTGGCATCATTTGTATTGAAGATCTGATTCATGAAGTCTACACAGTGGGGAAGAACTTTCAAGATGGCCAACAATTTCTTGTGGCCCTTTAAATTGTCTTCACCACGTGGTGGCATGAACAAAAAGACAACGCACTTTGTTGAGGGTGGTGATGCTGGTAACAGAGAAGACCAAATCAACAGGATGATTAGGTGTATGAACTAAGGTATGCTGTGTTTTTTTTGTGGATGTTTAATAGCATTATTGGGTTTAAAACTAGGTGAATGGGTGATAATAGAAACATTTGATTTTGTGTAAATATATCTTGCAATTGGTGAAATTAACATATAAATATAACAACATTTTAGGTACCTTATAAATAAATTGTTATTTATAAGGTACATAACATTTACATCTTACACATACATAGAGCTCTATTGGCATAGTAAAACTTTATGGAATTTCATGAAGCAATAGATACCTATTTTGAAAGGGTTAATTATTTTTAGTTCTAAACTAAATGATTACACCTTTATTAAGTTGGTTCACTCTATCAACATCTGTTAAGAACATAATCAATTCGATAGTAGTGCTCTTGAAATCTGAGCAAAAAGGGCAGGAATTTGGCACCTATATAGTTACCATTACCATATTAGCAGGTTTTTGAAAACCTATTTAGATGGAAATTAATCAATTGCAAATTAATGCCTTTAATTAATAATGTGTTAATTATATCCCAATAATGTTTACAAATTGAAGTGCTGTTTATTCCATAACCTATTTCTAGTCAGTGCATTAGTTTGATTTGTTGCACACAACCTGAGCGCTCATGCATAACACCCTCAAAAAAGATAGTGAAGAAAAAAGGGAGTGGTAGGTGCAACAAAGGCTGGATACCTCCTGGTTTGTAATTTTCCAATTGAACTTTAATTGGAAGCATGGCATTTGCTTCATTCACTATCTGCTTTCCAGCCTCTGGCTTGGGCGGCAGTTTTGGAACAATTCGCTCGACACAAGAATATTAGGAAACAATATTTGTTCTGTGTTCACAGCTCAACCTAGGCATAAGGCAGTCTTGACTTGCATCATTTTGTTGGTTTATCTAAATCCAATTGGTCAACTACATCCAGGGGAAGTGGAGTGTAACAACAGTTGGCTAAACTTAGCTTAGGCCAGGCCCAGACTACTCGGACTCATTGTTCCATCCCCTTGCAATATCTTAACACACATTGAGCTTAACTAAATCATCTGGTGGTTAACCAAATGGCCTGCTCAGACAGTGATGAAGTTGGGGGAACAAAGATTGTGACAGTTGTAAGATTGCTAGAAAGTGCAGGCTGAGGGCAGAGCAAGTTTCTTCTGTGATTTAAGCAAAATATGGACTGTTCCTTTAGATAATTTAGGAACTTTGGTATTCTATTACTGTTCAGTACTACAATTCAAAACTTGTATTTTGATTTTATCATGATTAATTGAGAGGGTTTTAAATTTCTTGGCACCCTTGTAAATATAGCTTTAAAATACTTACCAGCAGCTCAGAGCTTACAATAAAATCTGAAAAGCTTGGTTAGAATATATAAAAGACTGAACAAAAATTCACTCTTCTAGTTTGACATAAAAAATACCTCAAAGTAACCGATAGTTTTGTGATTAAATAAACTGAAAGCTAAACTTTGTAATAAGCTGTCAAGGCAGAGAATGAAAAGGATAAATTTGCCTGGCTGCATATTTAACTGGGCTGGAGAGGCTGAGGTTAAATATCCATTTTTATACTTTAATTTAATTTGAAGTGTCCAAAATACTCATTTTTGCACAGGCAGCAATATCATTGGATTTATCCCCATTGTGTTCCCACTGCCTGCCTTTCAGAATTATTAGTCGGGTTAGGTGGTTGCATTTTTTAAAACATTCTTCCAAAATGATTTTTGATCGACTTATCTTGGTAATGTGGAGTATATTCTGCAGTTTCCATAGCCACAGAACAATGTTTCTGATCCTGTTACATTACAAAAAAACATCTGGTACAATACTTTTTAACTTATTCAAAAGTTTGGTTGGCAAGTAAATGGTATTCATGTTTGAATTAATTTTATTAGGAGGTTCCTTTTGAAGCTAACAATTCTTTAAACATGTTTATCAATTAGTACTTAAAATATAAATTAGCTTATTGTGCTTAGATTTTTTTCAGTTAATAAATCTAATACAACTAAGATATTTTGACATTGGATTTATCTTACCAAAGAAAAAATAAGTGTATAGAGATTCCTTGTATGTTGCAAAACATACTTGGCTAGTAAAGTATGATTATGATTGGCTGTGCATTAAAAAAATGTAACGTTGTAGTGTGTCAGGGATTAATACATTCATGGTGCTTTTGGCTCAATTGACTTCCTCTGCAGGTTAAAATAAAGCATTAAATACATTTACATTTAATTGTAGGATAGAGATGGGGGGAATATTTGATATTAATGACATCCTGAAGGGGTTTGACAGCTTGTTGTAATTAGTTGTGTTGTCTTCAAGGCAAGTTAGAGAGTCTGTGGAGGAAAAGAAGGAAATTAGATGAAAGTAGTGGTGTGTACCTTATATCTAATAGCTTGACTGAACTGTGGACTTTCTGGTGGAACTTTTCTCGATCTTTGCCAGATGGAATGTTGCCCATTTTCTCTCTAAAGTCCAGGAAATACTGTTGCTAAATTGGGTGATTTATTTAATGTGAATTTTCTAATTTTTGCTTCTCTTCCCTCCTAGGTATGCCGCATGTCAAATTTCTACCATGTCTGTTAAATAAAAAAAAATATTTGCAATGATCTTTTGTGTTAGATTCTTATTTGTAAATGCAGTAAATGTTTTGAAATTTTAGGAGTCTGCTTTGCGCTATGCCCAATCAAATAACAAACTTATTTGAATTATAAAGGATGACGGATTGAGATTTTGGAATTGGCTCGTTCTACATACATTTGTAGATTCATGAACTATGTCAAAAGTTGACCACACGCTTGAAATTTAATCACTACGAAAGTGATGGTACTAGGTTATATACTGCAGTAATTAAAATATTTTAAAATAACAAAGCATGCATTTTCAGCTTGTCTTCATGCTTATTGGTTTGTACAATTTAAAGGTTGGTCAGATCTTTGAGATAGAGAACAAGTCTTTTCAAAGCATTGTCATCACTCGATTTGTAATGCATGGAGAAGCAGCTTGCTTTTTCTTAAATTTGTCTTGAAGGATAAATTGTAGTAAATAACAGTAATAGGCTTGAACAAACCAAGTTAATGGGGATATTTAAAAATACTTTGGTCAATACAGATGCAGTCTAATTTTACTGAGCTTTAAAGGGGAAAGCTCCAGATGGGGTACACGCCGCTGCCATATCCCGGCAGCAGTCCTGACTCATCTGTCGTACAACCAGGGTGCCCTACTGGAGTGGGTCCAAGACTTATCAGCGGTGGGCGTTTGACAGGGAGAGCTGGGTGTCTTGCCTTCTGCACCCTCAAGGTCATCTACGGGAAGTGCTCCCCCCCCCCCCCCCCCCCCCCAGCACAAATGATGAAGGCAGGGTGAGGAGAAGGATGATTGTTTGCTAACGGTCCAGATGGAGGCAAGAGGCCTTTAGTGCCATCTGCAGCTAGGACTTTGAAAATGGTGCCAAAACCCTGTCAAAGCTAGCACATACTCAGTGGGCTGTTTCTATGCATTTGGCACTTAATCAGAGATTGTACTTGTGTATGACAATCTTACTGACCTGTATGCAAAAAAGAAATTCACTCTGCCTTGGTACACATGATAATAAAATAACCATTGAATCATTGACAATTCCAAATAATGGTAAAACACAATTTCCACTCTAATTATCTGATCAATGCTGGCCAAAATATCTAGTCTTTGGGAATTTCTAGGTAGTTAACTAGGTAATCGACCTAGTAAACCAGTATTGTTGAATGCCATGGGTAAAGCTTGAATGAGGTGCTGACGTTTAATATTAACTCCATGAGTTGACTTTACACCATTTTTTAGGAAACAAAAAAATATAGTCTTGGATTTGTGCAGCACAGAAAGGTGTATATGGTTTTCATTTCCCAAACAACCTGAGTCGCTGGCCTTAACTAAAGCTTTTATTTGACAGCATTGCTTTCTTGGTCTTTTCCTGGTTGCACTAATTTCTTAAATATGTGAACATACTTTTTTTTAAATATACCTCATGCTTTCTACCAAGTACCAAAAAAATACATTTGCAAGCATAATTTAAAATTATGATCCAGTGTGCCGAATTAAATTATTCGATTGCCTTGTCTCTATCGCTGGAAACCATTTCAGCATTACACACAATCACAGATAACCCGTATTTCCCCATTTTTAGCCAAAAATAATATTTTCTGTCTACGAATGTATTTTTGATCTGAATAAAGCTTTTACTTCTCTTGCTATATTTAGTGTCCAATTTGAACTGAAGTTTTGTTGCAAAAAGATCTTCACAGTATTAGAGTTTAGGATGACGGGGCTGTAAAAATGTGACGCAACTGCCGTCACTGTAAGGACATTTAGAAGTTTATTCGCGTCGAATCGAGCACTCGTCAATGGGGAAAAAAACCTAATCATGAAATTACTTTGAACTGATTATAAGAGTGTCTTTTGATTACGAAGTGATGAGCACCGTAAGGAGCTGGCCTCATCCACCAATTCTAACTTTGGTTTGCATCGCATGGTGGAGAAGGTGGAGCAAACCAGAGTTTTGAGGAGCAAAGCTTGTGTCCTCGCCTAGGCTGGAACACCTGCCGGGCCGTTGCCAGGAGACGGCCGGGACTGAGGGGCGGGGGTTATAACGGCCGGGCTCGCGGAGCACAATGGGCCCGAGCAGGCCGCGCGCGCGCCCCGCCGTCCGTTTGTTGGTCGTTCCGCGTAAATGAGGACACTCGATGTCGTGGCTGGAGGTGGAGGACGACGACGAAGAGGATGATGACTACCAGCTCCTGGAAGAGGTCTCTGAATATTGGCGACGCGGTCCAGCCGCTGCATCCCATCGTGTTTATAAAGTTGGGGGTCAGACTGCCTCCCTTTCACCCCTGTACCCCGGCCTGGTCTCTGACCATTGCCCCGAACCAGGATTTCTGTCCTCATCCAGGCACAAAACCAAGTTAGTACGGGACAGCGACAGGAGATCATACAGACACGAGGAAGTATCCGAAGTCGAACGGCTGCCAAAGTAAGTGGGGAGAATGGTGGAAGTAGATACCGCCAGTTCTTCTCTGCTGTAACTGGCGTGGACTCTTAACATTTGCTTCATCAGTGGCCAGGACCAATGATTTGCCCAACGGAAGGGCGATAACCTAAATATTCCCAAGTGGCCACTCTTTACAGTGATTAAATAACGTGGTGACTGATATTGGCCTTAATTTATAGCTGATCACTCAAACAGGTTTGTGCGGGTGTTTTTTCTTCACACTAATTACTTCCTCGCTCTATTCCCTCTGAGCCATGCATACACTTTTCAGCAAGATTCATTGCACAGCTCGGAATTGTAAAGTTTACATTAACTTTCTCCTTCCTCACGCCAAGCTGGGGAATACAGTATTGGCTTGAAACAGCGGGCATTGAACTTAAAAACTCCCAGGTATGTATGGTTAAAACATCACGTCATTATTCACATGTCATCACACGTCAGACCTCTCCCAGATGCAGAACGGTCAGACCTCAACAGAGTCCTTACCTTTGTACCCCCATGCCCACACCTCAACCAGTTCCGAACTCCATGATGTAGAACTCTTCTTCAATCGTCTCTTCTGTTTCCTACATTCCCCCTCCTCGCCTTTCTTCTACCCTCTAGACCATTTTATTTCCAATTGCCAACACAACATCAATCGCCTTGACTTCTCTGTAATCTTTACCCAATCTCACCCCCTCTGAATGCACTGCCCTCTGCTCAGTCAGCAACAATCCCAGCATTGTTATTAGAACTGCCGACAAGGGAGGTGCTGTTGTTGTCTGGCAGGCTGGCCTCCACTATGCTGAGGCTAGATGACATCCTCATAGCTACCCCTTGCCCATGACCCCACAGAAGAATACCATATCCCAGGCTGTTTCTAATCTCATGATCTCTGATCACTCCTCCACAGCCTCCAATCTTATCGTTCCCCAGCCCCACATTGCTTGCTTCTATCTCCTTCCCAAAATCCACAGACAGGAGAGCCATTGTTTCCCACTGCTCCTGTCCCACTGAACTCATCTCCACATAAGATAGACACAAAATGCTGGAATAACTCAGCGGGACAGGCAGCATCTGTGGAGAGAAGGAATGGGTGATGTTTTGTGTTGTGACTTCTTCAGACTGAGAGTTAGGGGAGAGGGAGACTAGAGATATGGAAGGGTAAGGTGTGAAAATGATAGATCAAAGCAGGCGATGCTCTAGGAAATGTAGAATGGTTTATTAGCTGAGGGAAAGGTGACAAGGGGGCATACAATCAGTAAAATTAATGAGGACAGTGAAACTAGTTGGAGAACTAGGGTGGGGGAGGGACGGAGAGCCCACAAATTCTCCTGGTCTATCTCTGACACCTCTCTCCCCTTTCTTGATCTCTGCCTTTCTTTGTATTTCATGCTTTATGTATCTGGCCATCTTTCAGTTTAAGTAAAAGAAGAAAGGGTGACGACTATTGTATTTAAAATTACTGTTCTGTTACCTGCTGAAACTATTTGGGTTGCACACTGGGATTCAATGTAATCAATTACTTATTGGCCAGTTGACTAGCAACACTTTTGTTAACTGCTAGCATAATTTGAAATGTATAGCATCAATATATCATAGGCATTTTAAATTAAGGCACATGACTTCTCCAGCATTTTGCAAGTGGTTGGGATTAAACATGTTTGAGATGAAGAAGCAGTGATCTATGAAGAATTGAGTTGATAAATAAAGATTGCTAAAATAATGTCAATTTTCCACATGGCCTTTGGAGTAACCTTTTTATGATTATTTGGGTTAGATTTACATGAAGAAGAGGCTGAGTAATTAAAACCAGTAACAAAAGATATGCTTGTAGCTTACTGAGGGAAGTAAGTAGAAGTTGTTGAACTCTCCTGCAATGGCTGAAATTAATCTTAATCAATGTAATTTTTAACTCCTGCATTATATTGGAATTAATCTATTTTGATCTATTTCCTGAATTTGTTGATTTGGTCCAACCAAAATACTTTTTAAAAAGTACAAATTTGAACTTCCACTGGATTTAGAAGTTGAAGATACTTATTCTATTTATCCCAAAATACATTCCAATATGTATGATATGCATAAGGGTTGAAAATAACTTGATTCTATTCTGGTTTTGAGTTCCTCCATCTCTGGTGGAAAAAATAATAAAATTTTAAAGCATTACTGTGGAGACCGTATTCCTGTACTTTAAAAAAAAATATTTTGGAATTTGTAAAACTGTTTAATTGACCAAGGATTTCTTAGGAACAGCTGACAATACTGCTTTTCTCATCATGGGCTGGTGATGGGGTTCCTTTGGGGGGGCTTTTAAATAAATACAGCATCAACCAAAAATGAAGAGATTTATATCATTTCAAATGAACACAATCAGAGTAAAGTTCCGTACCTCTATCGGAACCAGTTGCGACACCCATTCCTTATCTCCAGAGATGCTGCCTGTCCCGCTAAGTTACTCCAGCTTTTTGTGTCTATCTGCGAGTATGGTTGCTTGTTGAGGAATCGGTAGGATGAAGTAGAAGCTCAGTGTACTTCCATCTTCAATGCTGAAATCGAGTCCTGTATCCAATTGCAAGAAACAGTTGTTAAAAGTATGGAAAAATAGTTGTGTTCATGCGCATCATGACTTCTCCTTCACCTCCTACTTATAATCATGTAATTTAATTCATGAAGCAAACATTTTAATGAACAAATGATCATTGAAGAGAATAATGAGAAACTTATCTAATTCTTGAAGATGGTTAAAACAAGTTTGATCACAGTGATCTTAGGTTAAATAGCTGACATTCCACTGATCTAGAGAGGTATCTGATGTAAACTTTCAATGCCTATAGTTTATAGTTGGAAACTGTTCCTATGAATGTTTGAAAAATAAAAAGTTAGAATCTGGAAAAGGTTAGCTTAATATAGACACGAAGAGCTGGAGTAACTCAGAGGGACAAGCAGCAGATCTGGAGAGAAGGAATGGGTGATGTTTCGGGTCGAGACCCTTCTTCAGACTAAGACAGACACAAAAAGCTGGAGTAACTCAGCCGGTCAGGCAGCATCTCTGGAGAAAAGGAATAGGTGACGTTTTGGGGTGAGAATCTTCTTCAGACTGAAAGTCAGGGGAAAGGGAAACAAGATATATACGATGATGTAGAGAGAGATATAGAACAAATGAATGAAAGATATGCAAAAAAAGTAACAACGATAAAGGAAACAGGCCATTGTTACAGTGCCCTCCATAAGGTTTGGAACAAAGACCTATCATTTATTTATTTGCCTCTGTACTCCACTATTTGAGATTTGTAATAGAAAAGATCACATGTGGTTAAAGTGCACATTGTCAGATTTTAATAAAGGGCATTTTTATACATTTTGGTTTCATCATGTAAAAATTACAGCTGTGTTTATACATAGTCCCCCAATTTCAGGGCACCATAATGTTTGGGACACAGCAATGTCATGTAAATGAACGTAGTCATGTTTAGAATTCTGTTGCATATCCTTTGCATGCAGTGACTGCTTGAAGTCTGTGATTCATGGACATCACCAGTTGCTGGGTGTCTTCTCTGGTTTTGCTCTGCCAGGCCTGTATTGCAGCCAATCTATAGCTTATGCTTGTTGTGGGGGCTAGTCCCCTTCAGTTTTCTCTTCAGCATATAAAAGGCATGCTTAATTGGGTTCAGATTGGGTGATTGACGTCCACTCAAGAATTGACCATTTTTTAGCTTTGAAAAATTCCTTTGTTGCTTTGGCAGAATGTTTGGGATCATTGTCTTGCTGTAGAATGAACCGCCGGCCAATGAGTTTTGAGGCATTTGTTTGAACGAGCAGATAGGATGTGTCTATACACTTCAGAATTTATTATGCTACTACCATCAGCAGTTTTATCATCAATGAAGACAAGTGAGCCAGTTCCTTCTACAGCCATACATGTCCAGGCCATAACACCCCACCACCGTGTTTCACAGATGAGATGGTGTGCTTTGGATCTTGGGCAGTTCCTTCTCTCCTCCATACTTTGCTCTTGCCATCACACTGATATAAGTTAATCTTCATCTCATCTGTCCACAAGACCTTTTTCCAGAACTGTGGTTGCTCTTTTAAGTACTTCTTGGCAAACTAACCTGGCCATCCTATTTTTGAAGCTAACCAATGGTTTGCATCTTGCAGTGTAGCCTCTGTATTTCTGTTCTCTTCTGTGGACAGTGGTCAATGACAAATCCACACCTGACTCCTGAAGAGTGTTTCTGATCTGTTGGACAGGTGTTTGGGGATTTTTCATCATTATAGAGAGAATTATTTTGTCATCAGCTGTGGAGATCTTCCTTGGCCTGCCAGTCCCTTTGCGATTTGTAAGCTCACCAGTGCTGTCTTTCTTCTTAATGATGTTCCAAACAGCTGATTTTGGTAAGCCTAAGGCTTGGCTGATGCCTCTAACAGTTTCATTCTTGTTTCTCAGTCTCATAATGGCTTCTTTGACTCATTGGCACAACTTTGGTCCATGTTGATAAACAGCAATAAACATTTCCAGAGGTGATGGAAAGACTGGAGAAAAGACTAGGTGCTGAGAGCTCTCTTTACCTGCATTAAGGAGGCAATTAAACACCTGAGTAATTACAAACATCCGTGAAGCCATGTGTCCCAAACATTATGGTGCCCTGAAATGGGGGGACTATGTATAAACACAGCTGTAATTTCTACATGGTGAATCCAAAATGTATAAAAATGGCTTTTATTAAAATCTGACAATGTGCACTTTAACCACATGTGATTTTTTTCTATTACAAATCTCGAATTGTGGAGTACAGAGGCAAATTAATAAACGATGAGTCTTTGTCCCAAACATTATGGAGGGCACTGTAACTTTGTTAAATGAGAACGAGTACAGACAATGAGACTCAACAAGATGACTTTGAAGCTACCACAACTTGATTGGGGGAAGGATGGAGAGAGAGGGAATGCATGAAGTTACTTGAAGTTAGAGTAATCAATATTCATACCACTGGGTTGTAAGATGCCCAAGCGAAATATGAGATGCTGTTACTCCAATTTGCATTTGGCACCACTCTGACAATGAAGGAGGCCTAGGACAGAAAGGTGTATGGAAATGGGAAGGGGAGTTAAAGTGTTTGGCAACCGGGAGATCAGGTAGGTTCAGGCAGACTGAGCGATGGTGTTCAGTGAAATTATCGGCCAGTCTACGTTTGGTCTTGCCGATGTATAAGAGTCCACACCTTGAGCAATGGATACAGCAGATGAGGTTGGAGGAGGTTTAAGTGAACCTCTGCCTAACCTAAAACGACTGTCTGGGTCCTTGGACAGAGTCGAGGGAAGAGGTATAGAGACAGGTGTTGGACAAAGTTGAGGGAGGAACCTCATTTACAGAGGTGTTGTTGGAAAAGTTAGAAGATAGCATGTACTTCCGGTGGCGCTATGGAGTAGGAGAGACTCGCGCCGACTAGCTCCGGGAAAAAAACGTTGAAAACGGGGGAAAAAGACGGGACCTACCTCTGGAAAACGGCACCGAGTGTTTGCAACAGGTCCGTGACGTCATCAGGCGCGCGACACCGGCAGCATGTCGACTCAACACACCCCCCCCAAGACGAGAAAAATCGGTAAGGGAAAAGAGGCAGGCCCAACTGAAGCCTCGGGCTCAGTTTTAACAGCATCCCAAGAAGATATCTCAAGGAAGAAAAAAACAGGTGGAAGAATTAAGAACCTTCCTGACACAGGAAATCTCTAAAATAATGATAGAATTTAAAAATCTTAAACAGGAGCTGAAATCTTTAAAAGATGAAATTAAAGAACAAATTAAAGATGAGGTTACAGCTTCTGTGCATGAAGTTCTGGAAGACTGGAAATTAACCATGGAAGAAAATATGCATCAAAATACTGTAGAAGTATATGATAAATTGAATTCGATGGAATCCAGATTTGATGCTAAGTTGGAGCCGATCCTCCAGACTTTAAATCAACACCACGAGGCTGTAAGGAATTGGAGGAAATTGCTGAGACAAGCACCGAAACAACAAAAAAACTTATTGCCGAGAACAAACGCCTATCGAAGTTATTACATCAAATAACTGAAAAATGTATTGACTTGGATGGACGACAGAGACGGCAGAATTTAAGAATCGTAGGCGTCCAGGAAGGCAGAGAGGGGAATCGTGACCCTCGCGAATTTGCTGCAGATCTGCTGAAAAAGGTCTTGAATCTGGATCAAGCACCGTTAATTGCCTGAGCGCACAGAGTATCAAGACGTCGCCCAGGGGTGGGCGCCCCCCCAAGGCAACTGATAGTGAAGGTGCAATATGACCATGTTTTGGATGATATGATGAAGATAATTGTTCAAAGCAGAAACCTCGCATTTGAAGGAGACAAGATAAGCATATTTAGAGATTATCCTGTGGAAGTCGCCAAGAAGAGAGCGCTGTTTACAGAAACAAGAAGAATACTTAAGAATATAAACAATCTGAGATATGGACTGTTATATCCCGCAACATTAAGAGTGACCTATGAGAAGAAGGAACATTTCTTCGTCAAGCATACAGAGGCACTTGAATTTGCCCAGAGCATTGTGAATAAGACCGAAGATTGAATAATATTCTACACCCAACATTCACCTGAAGACAGTGGAAACTGTTATCCTGCAGAGAAGAGATGGAACTTTAAACTATAATTTTTAAGAACTGTCCCCATTCTTCTTGCAGATTTTGTCCAAGATCTGCGGGAAGAATTGGGCAATTATCTCGCTACTGATACATAAAATTTATATTTTAGTACTAATTTCTAACAAATAACTCTAATCACGAATACTAATCAATACTAATTGTTGTTAACTGGACCAACTCAGAATTGATTAAAAGTATGAAATATAAGTAAAGTGCGATCCAAATAATTAATTAATAAAATATAGGAAGTTTTTTCCTTGCTATTTTGGATATTTGGATATTTTGGACTTTGATTACTCTTTAATAATGTTTTTTTGATTACTCTTTAATAATGTTTTTTGATTACTCTTTAACAGTGTCTTCCCCCCCTTTTTTTTTTTTAAATTAAGAAAAAAGGGAGGGAAAATATTTTTAGCTTGCTATATGATACTAACATTTGAATTGGAGACTAACAAATACTTCAATTATGGAATAAAACTATTGTTTCCCTCCCCCCCCATAAATTGTTTTCATTGTAATTGAAACTTTTCTTTTAAGGAAAGTACGGAGCTAGTAATATTTTTTTTTTTAACAAAAGCTACGGAAGTCTTTAGATGTTTAGCCACACTAGGGTGGCTATCACTAACTGCACTAATCATAGTTGTAGTTTTCTTCTTTTTCTATTTTTTACACGTTACTAATACACCATTTTATTACCTTTTCTATCTTATGTTATATTATATTTTGTATTTGGAATGGAATTATATGTTTTATCTAGGGAGATATGTCCGGTTGAAAAACCGACGAGACTTAGAATTCATCTACCTGAGGTTCAAGTATAAGGTAGGGTTTAGTGCGCTGATCCAGCTGCTCCAACATAGACCACTTTAATCACAAGATGCAAGACGTTAATATGAAAATTGGGGGTGAAGGAATTAAATTTTGTAGCTGGAATGTTAAGGGAATTAATGAACCAATCAAGAGAGGTAAAGTATTAGCCTATTTAAAATCACTTAAAGCAGATGTAATATTTCTCCAGGAAACACATCTTAAAAAGGAAGCACAACATAGATTGAAAGCCAAATGGATTGCTAAAACGTATCATTCTTCATTTTCACATAAATCTAGAGGGGTTGCAATATTAATTCGTAAAGGTATACCCTTTAAACATATATCAACGACAGAAGATATTGAAGGCAGATATATTGTATTAGTAGGGGAGTTATACTCAGAAAAAGTGACTCTCCTTAATGTATATGGACCAAATTTTGATAGCCCCCTGTTCTTTAAGAGAATACTTAACATTATCCCGGAATGTACACAACATAATTTAATTATCGGTGGAGACTTAAATTGTACACTGGATGCTTACTTGGATAGATCATCAAGTCAAAGAAAATTAAAATCTCAGTCAAGTGAATTCCTAAATTCATATATTAATACTACAAACATTAAGGATGTTTGGAGAATTGAAAACCCATCTGGTCGAGAATACTCATTCTACTCACCCGTGCATAAAACTTACTCAAGGATAGACTATTTCTTAGTAGACTCCAAACTTATCCCATTTACCTATAATTCGCAATATCATAATATTATAATATCGGACCATGCTCCACTTACATTTATGATTAAACTAAAATGAATGACCGAGATAAAGACACAATGGAGACTTAACCCCCAAATCTTGAAAGAAAAGTTATGTAATGATTACCTCGTAAAACAGATTAATATGTTTTTTGAGGCTAATGACAGCTCTGGAATCTCCGCCTCCCTTCTTTGGGAAACATTTAAAGCATTTGTGCGAGGAGCATTAATATCCTCCCAATCATTTATTAACAAAGAGAATAGGGCCAAACAACAGTCTTTGGAAACGGAAATAAAGCAATTAGACATAGAAAATGCAATAGCACCATCTATGGTAAAACACAATAAAATTGCAGTACTGAAATATAAGTTAAACAAGTTATACTCAGACCAAGTAATAAAACTATATCAACGTACAAAACAATTACATTTTGAATTTGGAGATAAACCACAAAAACTATTACTTCGTAAACAGGACGGGGAAAAAACAATTTACAAAATTAGATCAGATAAGGGAGAAACATTAACACTACCTAACGATATTAATGATAGATTTTTACAATATTATCAAAAATTGTATTCATCTAAAACAACAGAACAACCAGTAGGAATGGAAACATTTCTACAGAAATGTAATCTTACAGGTCTAGATCAGAAAGAGAGAGAATCACTAGATGTAGAAATTACGGTAAAAGACATCGAGGAGTCAATTAGATCTTTAAAAAATGGAAAGGCCGCAGGTCCTGATGGTCTAAGCTCTGAATTTTATTAAAAATTTTACGATCTGATTTCTCCACGTCTACAGAGACTTTACAAACAAGCATATACTCAACAAAAACTTCCAGAAACTCTAAATGAATCTACAATCATACTTATACCGAAACCGGATAAGGATCCTGAAGACCCAGGTTCATATAGAGCAATAGCTCTCTTAAATACTGATCAGAAAATATTAACCAAAATCCTATCTCATAGATTGAGCTTAGTGATTAATAAATTAATACACCCGGACCAAACAGGTTTTATTCCAAAACGTTACTCATTTTATAATTTGAGAAGACTATTCAATATTATATATACAAATAGAATTCCAAATGCAGATCTAGCAATTATTTCGTTAGATGCTGAAAAGGCATTTGACCAGGTAGAATGGACATATTTATTTTCGGTAATGAAAAAATTTCAATTGGGAGAGAAGTTCTGCACATGGGTTAAATTGTTATACTCTAATCCAACAGCTAGAATATTAACAAATCAAATGTTATCAGCCAAATTTAATCTTTCTAGAGGTTGTAGACAAGGATGTTCACTATCCCCACTATTATTTGCTCTTGCAATTGAGCCATTAGCAGAAAGCGTTAGAAACTATCCAGGAATACATGGATACAACACCAGAGATACAAGGAATAAAATTTCCTTATATGCAGATGATGTATTAATATATATTACAAAGTTAGAAACTAGTATTCCAAATCTATTAAATCTAATAACACAATTTGGTCAGTTCTCAGGATATAGGATTAATTGGAATAAAAGTGAAATTATGCCAATAACAAAATTCAACTTAAATACAATACAACAATCCCCTTTTAAAATAGTTAAAGATAAACTTAAATATTTAGGAATCTATGTAACTAAGACATATACCTCTTTATTTAAACAATATTTTCCATCCTTACTTAATAAATTACACATATTCAGTACTGGAAAACACTTCCTATTTCAATGCTTGGTAGAATTAATGCTAGAAAAATGATTTTCTTACCGCAACTACTATATTTATTTCAATTAATTCCGATATATATTCCAAAAAACGTTTTCAAAAAAGTCGACTCCATTGTTACAAGCTTTATTTGGGATTATAAGAATCATAGAATAAGTAAAAAACATTTATGTAAGTCAAAGAGCAACGGAGGTTTGGCTTTGCCAAATTTCTTATTTTATTTTTGGGCAGTCCATATTAAAAACATGAATTTCTGGCTGGAAGAAATGGACCAACAACCAGAATGGTTAAGGATGGAAAAGGAAGACTGTTTACCTTTTGAAATAGGTTCGATTATATTGCTACCACAAAATTGCATTAAAAAACCTATAAGGAAAACCCTATAATACATAGTGGAATACGAATTTGGAAACAATTAAAAAAGGCTTTAAAACTGAATAATATACCACTATGTCTTCCCATTGTAAATAATCCTCTATTCAAGCCATCCATATTGGATAGAGGTTTTATACAATGGAAAAATCATGGAATTAAAAGGATTGGACATCTTTATAGGGAAGGCATCTTTCTGTCATTTCAAGAGTTACAACAGAATCATGGACTACACTCAAATAACTTTTTCAGATATTTACAAATTAGAGATTATGTTAAATCCAATACACAAGTTTATAGGACTAGGGAACCAGAAATTCTTGATGAATGTTTGAATAAGCATCCTAACACTGAAAAATTAATAGCTTATATTTATAACATTCTCTTAAATAATGAGGAACCACCGATGGAACTATATAGACATAAATGGGAAAATGAGTTAGGTTATCCTATTACGAAAGATATTTGGGATGAAAGTTTACAACATATACATCAATGTTCGTTAAATGCCAGACATGCTTTAATACAATTTAAAGTCTTACACAGATTACATTATTCCAAAATAAAACTAAATAGAATTTTCCCACATATTTCTCCTATGTGATAAATGCCTGCATCTAGAGGCCAATTTAACACATTTGCTAAACACATTTAGCAAATTGTATAAAAATTAAAAATTACTGGACTGATATTTTTCAAATAATCTCTGAAGTTGTTAATACCAAACTAGCTCCAGACTCAAAATTAATAATACTTGGGATATCAGAACAAAGTTTAACACTCACAACAAGCCAAAGAAACTTCCTTGACTACAGTATAATAACAGGGAAAAAATTAATATTAAAATTCTGGAAAGGCCCTACAACCCCCACAATTAAAATGTGGATTGTGGAAATGTCGGAGACCCTACATCTAGAAAGAATTAGACTCGTCTTAATGGACAAGCAAGAACTTTTTGTTAAAATATGGGCTCCATTCATTGCCTATTTGAAGGGATAGAGTGGCCCAGCGCGAAAGCCCGACTGAAGCTTGAACTCAGGATTAGATGTAATTATATTTCATAACCTACGAACTTATCTCCTATGACGTATTATAAGTTATTCATTCCACCTTTTTTTCTTTTTTGATATTGAAATTCTTCTTTCTTTCTCTTCTTACTCTCTATTTTTCTTTTTCTATCTATATAAAAAAAACACTAGAAGCAGAATTAACTGACAATTGACAAATTTAATAATGTATGAATGATTGATGTATATGAAAAGTTTTTTCTTCTATTCTATTATAATATGTTACTCTACACTGTAATATGTTTGCTTCTAATAAAAAGTTATATCACAAAGAAGATAGCATGTACGATTACATCTACATTGGCATTATTAGAAACTTCCAACATGGTTTCAGAGAAGAGAGGCTTGTCTCAATACCTTGAAATTGTAAATACCATAATGCAGCTGTGAAAATGCTATTCCCAAGATAAGAACTATTAATTAGTAACATTAGTTCATGGCTCTAAAGTATCTTGCATTGTACATCCCCCTTTCAGCTGAGCAATCTCCAGAAGTTTGAACTGACAAAACTGCAAAGCACAGAATAGTAATCTGCCCCAAGTTTGCACTTGGTGCTAAGCAAAATTAGGTTTAGTTTTGCCAAAATACAGTGAAAAGTTACTCCAACATTTTGTATAAACTTTAGTGTAAACTAGCATCTACAGTTCCCTCCTGCACCTACAGTGAAAAGCTATCCTATTAAATCTGATAATACCAATCAAGCCAATCTCAAGTACAATAGATAAGTGAGGGAAAAGATACAGTGCAGAATATAGTTCTCAGTATTGTGCGAAAGGCCTTTGAATACATTGATTGCTTTCACAAGGCTGAATGACATGAAGATGGAGTCACTGGTAGGGAGGTTGGCCTGTGTGATGGACTGGACTACTTCCACAACTATGCAATTTCTTGTAGTTTTGGACAGAGCTGTTCCCAAGCCAAACTGTGATTCAACTTCAACAGTATGCTGTCTACTGTATGGTGCACCTGTAGAAGTTTGTAAGAATCAGTGGAGACATGACAAATTTTTTCAGTGACCTGAGAAAGTAGAGGTGTTGGTGTGCCTTATTGCTTGTCTCTTGAATGGGGTTGGTCCATGACAGATTGTTGGTAATATTTACGTCAAGGAACTTGAAGCTCTCAACTATTTCCACTTCGGCACCATTGATGCTGATTGGGGCACAATTGTTTCTGAAGTTGATAACTAGCTCTATCATCTTGCTGACATCAAGGGAGAGAGTGAGATCCTGACAACATGTTACTAAGTTATCTATCTCCTTTCTGTACTCCGTCTTATCATTGTTCATGATCTGGCGCACTACAGTGGTGTCACTTGCAAACTTGTAGTTGGAGACCGAGCTGATTTTGACCGCACAATCATAGAGTGATAGGGCCATATAACACGGAACCAGGCCCTATTGCAGGATTTGCCAATGCTGACCAAGATGCCCAGTGTATGCGAGTCCCACCTGCTCACATTTGGCCCATATCAGTCTAAACCCTCCCTATCCACGTATCTGTCCAATTGTCTTTTGAATGTTGTTACAGTTCCTGCCTCCATCTGCTCCTCTGGCAGCTCGACCTATGTACCCTGTGTGTAGAAAATGTTGCCCCTCGGGTTCTTTATAAATTTTTCCCCTCTCAACTTAAACATATGTCCTCTGGTTTTTAATTCCCTTACCATGGGTAAAATAATCTACCATGGGTTCAGTCTGAAGAAGGTTCTCGACCTGAAACATCACCTATCCATGTTCTCCTGAGATGCTGCCTGACCTGCTGAGTAACTCCAACACTTTACGTCCATGAGTAAAAGACTGTGCATTCACCCTGCCTATTCCCCTCATGATTTTATATACCTCTACAAGATCACCCCTCAGCCTCTTGTGTTCCAAGGAATAAAGTCGTAGCCTGCCTAATCTCTCCCTATAGCTTAGCCCCTCTAGTCATGGCAAAATCCTTATAAACCTTCTCTGCACTCTTTCCAGCTGAATGGCAGCCTTCCAATAGCAGAGTGACTAAAACTGAACACAATACACCTGATGCTGCTTCACCAATGTCTTGAACAATTGAAACATAACATATAACATCCCAACTTCTATATTCAATATCCTGACTAATGAAGGCTAATCTACCGAAAGCTTCTTTACCACCCTATCTACTTGTCACTCCACTTTCAGGGAACAACGTACCAGTACTCCTAGATACTCTGCTGTACAGCAATCCCCAGGGTCCTGCCATTCACCATGGAGGTCCTATCAAGGGTTGACTTCCCACAATGCAACACCTCACACTTATCTTCATTAAACTCATTTTCATAATTCTTCAACCTACTTGCCCAGCTGATCAAGATCCTGTTGTAATTTTTGATAAGCATCTTCGCTACCCACTTTAGTGTCATCCGCAAACTTACTAATCATGCTTAATACATTCTCATCCAAATCATTAATATAAACTACAAACAGCAATGGCCCAACACTGATCCCTGAAGCGCACCACTAGTCACTGGCCTCCAGTTCGAAAAACAACCTTCCACCATCACCTTCTGCTTCCTTCCATGAAGCCAATTCTCTGTCGTGAGTGTATAAGGAATATTAGTCGGAGTCTTGAGGCCACATCCTTGCTAGCACCTATGTTGAGAGTTATTGTGTAGGATCTTACATAGATCTAATTTACCCAAACAAATCACTTCCTTTCTGGAAAAAAATATTTGCCTGCTATTTTTCACAACTCAATAAATGAAATTCATGATTTAAAAAACCTGGTGATCACAATCAAAATTCCACATGATTTTGAACTGGGACTAAATGTAAAAAATAAGATACGTACCTAAAAGCAATAGCCTATAAGACAAAAAAAAGTTATGGGATTCAATCAGCATTCATAAATTGTCGAGGCAATTGCATTGTTCAAGAGTCAATTTAAAATTGGCAAGATCCACTCTATAATCTTCTGAGAGGCTGAAAACGTTATTTTGAGAACTGTCCATTAATTTGAATTTGAATTAATAACTTTTTAAAGAAGATTGAGTTTAGTAAAATTAATAGCAATCTACCCACCTACATTGAAATTAAATTGGTGGAAGTCAGAAAACAAGTGGCAAGAACCGGGACTAACAGAATCAAGATTTTTTGATGTTCTCGCTTGATGTAAATGATGTAGGCGATTACTTTCTTTTTATATAATACAAAATTGGCTTTGGCGTCAATCAGTGTAACTAATTAATGAGCACATGAAAAAGAATTGAGGTCTTGCAGACCGTTTCATGATCAAGGCTGGGATTAATAAGTAAAACTTGGTGAGTTGTAATCTCTGGTTTGTTCTCAGGGCTACATGTTTGTGTGTACAGGAACAGCAAGATGAAATAGGATAATGTGTTAATGGAGAGATGATGCAGGAAGTAAGGCTTATGTTCCTGGGTTATTAGAACCCATACAAGATAAATGTTTTTGGAAGGTGCCAATGTTCCTGCAGGGTGGTTTCTGTGGGAAGGGATGTAAATGTATTTAACAGAATACAGCAGTAATGAGGATTGGAAGAATCAAACATCGCTGAAATATATAGTAGGGAATAGATGTGGAAAATAAGAAAGTTAGAGGTGCATGTAATTTTGGGGGACTATTATATTGTGCAGCATGCCATACAGTCATAACAAAAAAGCAACAAGACACACAACTACATAAAAATTGACATAAACATCCACCACAGCGACTCCTCCACATTCCCTGTGATGGAAGGCAATAAAGTCTTATATTCTTCTCACCATTCCTCCTGCGGTTGGGGGACTCGAACCATCCGCAGCCGGCGATCAAGCTTCCTCGTTGCGGCGGTCGAAAACTACTGCGGCTTGGAGTACCCAGGGACAGCAAACTCCACAATGTTAAAGTCCGCAGCTCCCGCAGGTTGGAGCACCAAAGGCTGACCCCTGGCAAAGGGATCGCCCGCTCCGAGATCTTAAAGTCTGCAGGCTCCGTGGTTTTGGAGCTTGAGAAGTCCCAAACAAGAGGCCACCAACTCCACGATGTTAGGCCGCAGTGTGGATGGAGATACGATATGGAAAAAATCGCATCTCCGTCGAGGAAAGAGATAAGAAAAGTTTCCCCCACTCCCCACATAATACAAAACTAAAGATAAACTAAAACATACATTTTACAACAAACTAAAAACACAAAGAAGGAAAAGACGAAGACAGACCATTGGCGAGGCAGCCATCGTGCGGCGCCCCCTGGTGGTACAACGTATAGTAAAACTACAAAAATGTTCTCCTTGACTCATTGAAAATCCTGATGGTTTGGCATCAGGCTCATAGTCTGTTTCCTGTGCTCCGAAACTCACCAATGCACAGTAAAACTCGGATAATCTGTCATCCTTTGGTCTTTTGTGGTGCTGGAATAGCAGATTTTTCTGGACATTTGGATGTTACTCTTATTCATATTCAAAAACATTTTTATTTTTTGTTTCATATTACAAAGTATAATAAAATTTCCAGTGAGTCTGCTGAGTTTAAAGGACATGGGAGATAGAATCCGATGAGTTGCAGCTTGTCTGTCTCAGTTGATCAGAAAAAAGGTGAAACATATAAGCACACAAGGGCGGCACCATGGTGCAGCAGTAGAGCAAGAGACCAGGGTTTGAAGGTTAATTGGGTTCTGTAAATTACCGTTAGTGTGTAGGATGCAAAACTGGGATAACTAGTATACAGGTGATCGCTGGTCCGCACGGACGTAGTGGACCAAAGAGCATTTTTCCACACTGTATCTCTACACTAAGCTAAACTAAAGCACTCCTTGCACTATTTGCAAACCAGCCAATATTCCTGACTAGGTCTTCGGCGCACACTCATTCCTCAGTCCAGAATCTCTTTTCAGCTGCACATTCCACATACACTCCGAATTCCCTACTTACTGTACTAATAACTGAGCTGAATGTTGAGCCATTGTCATTTCTGAATAATTGGATATAGATTACTGGAGTATTAGTGTTGTTGTCGAATATTATGAAACTGGTGTAGGAAAACAGCATTGAGATAAAACAAATAGCTATAATCTTATTGGATGGCAGAGGAGGCACATAGGGCCAATTGACTATTTATTCCCAATGTTTATATGTAGGCCCAGGAAGATTTGCAGAGCATGTGCTTAAACGTAGAATAGGACAGATAAATGTATTGAGCTGCAGGTACTAATAGCAACATGGAATCATGGAATGCATGTGTGTTATAAAGTGGAGGAATGGACAACTAAATATGTTATAGCTAAAAATATTAGAAAATATGATAGAGAAGGAAATAATGGTTAGGATGATGTTGAGGGTTAGGTGAAGGAAAGCAGTATTGGTCAAAATAAATTTTAAATAGGATAATACCCTGAGGTTCTAATATTTTTTAAAATAGAATTCAAGATTTGCTTCATACTTACAAATGGCTACCAATTAATGAGATGTAGAAAGCTAATTTACAGGAAAATAAGAGGATGGTGTAACAACGGCAGTTTAGTGAACATGGCTGCATATTCTCAAATAGATTTTGAAAGTAATCTGAAGGATACATGAGTTTTTTTACTTTGGTAAATGTGTATTTTTACAATACTGGAGAGATTTCAGCACAGAACATTAAAAATGTCATATCTCCACAAGTAGTATGGTGTTAATTTTTTCAGGGATTGTTACTCAAATGTGCAAGAGATAGTAGAGATAAGTCAAGTTAGGAATTAAATGAATTCCCTGATTCAACCAGTTTATATCTAAAAAATATCAATGTTTAGGACACCAAAAATGTGACATGCTTTGACACAATTAAATATAGAGGCAATTTCTGCATTAATTTCATTATAATTCAAAACATTTTCGAGTTTGTTGCTTTGCAGAGATCATGTTTCACAATAATAAGCAAAACTTTTGATGAATTTGGCATTAAGTGCTCTGAATGGCCATATTTCAAAGTGTGTAATGGGGGTTACTCTTGGTGTCCACCCTATTTTAGACCAAAGAACTTCCCAAGGAGATTGAAAATGTTCTAGTTTGAAGAACACAATAGATAATAAAATTATGAGAAGAAAGTAACCTTAATATCAAGATTCTGTAAAAGCTGCTGCATGCCAAAATTAGTGAATATTTTTGTGTCCACCATCACACGAGTAACACCAGCATTTTGCAGTAGCTATATTTCTATCAAATTATGTACCTGCAATCTCTTATTATGTATGGACAATTACTTCCATAAAGTTTATTCAAAACACGAGAAAGAAATTACAAAAAAAGAAATACTGGAAGAAACAGGAGCTACTTTCATTTTGGTGTCCACCCTTGGACGCTCGTAATACATGTTTCAGTAGATAATAGGAATATTGCTCATTCGATCACATACTCCGTGTTTATAGCAAGAAAGTATATTTGTTTGTTGAAAAACAGAAAAAGTGAAGAAATCAGCTATCATGCTTTAGAAATAAATGACTTTCCAAATTTCATGTAACGGTTGTTATGGTGGACACCAAACATAAAGTGTAAAAAAACGCAAGGAATTTTGTTCATTAATTACATTTTCTCAAAATTCATGAACTATCTCTCCCTGTCATGTACTGCCGCTGTGAGGGTTTTTGATTAATCTGAATCATGTTGAAATAATTTATTTGTGAACTTCAATTTTATGTATGACGTCACACTTTTTGTACCCAGTATTGTAAAAACACACATATTGCCAAGTCAAGAAGGAAGGAAGCAGTGCTAGACCAGTTCTGGGCATTGAGTTGGGGATCATTGGAAGAGCAGTTGAGAAACAATAATTACAATAGCTTGAAGTTTAGAGCAATTAAATGATGAGCAATATGTTTTTATGAATTAGAAAGAAATCTGGCAAGGTGGATTGATATCAAAAGATTGCCAGTTAAAACAATATTTGAGCATTAGGAAGCCCTCAAAGTGAGGTTCATTGGATGCTGAGTCATATGGCTACACAGTATGAAAACAGGCTCTTTTGCCCACCTTGTGCATGCCAAGCAAATTGGTATTCTAGGCAAGTTCTACTTTGCCCATATCCCTCTACTCCCTTTCTGTCCAAATGCCATTTGAAAGTTGTACTTGTATCCACTTCTACAGCTTCCTCTGGCAGCTCCTTACAGATCTGGACTACTTTGTGAGTGAAAATCACAAAGTAGTCCAGATCATAAAATTCGCGGATGACACAACAGTGGTGGGACTCATCAGCGGAGATGATGAATCAATGTACAGGGAGGAAGTAAAACAACTAGTGGACTGGTGCGGCAAAAATAATCTAGAATTAAATGTCGACAAAACAAAGGAGATGGTTGTCGACTTCAGGAGGGCGCAGCCAAAGCATGCACCCCTTAACATCAGTGGCGCCACAGTGGAGAGAGTGGAGAGAATAAAGTTCCTCGGGGTGCAAATTACAGACAGCCTCACCTGGTCCAGAAACACCACTGGGACCGTCAAAAGGGCCCATCAGCGACTGCACTTCCTGAGGAAACTAAAACAGGCCTCACTCCCCACCAACATCCTCAGGACTTTCTACAGGGGTACGGTGGAGTCTGTACTCACGTACTGTTTAAATACGTGGTACTCCACCTGCAACTGCTCGGACAGGAAGGCTCTGCAGAGGGTAGTGAGGGGAGCAGAGAAGATCATTGGCGTCTCCCTACCCTCGGTACAAGAACTGTTCCTGAGCCGCTGTCGGAAAAAAGCTCAGAGAATTGCTAAGGACAAACTGCACCCCCTCCACGTACACCTGGATCTCCTGCCATCAGGCAAGAGATATCGCAGCATCAAAGCCCGGACTACAAGACTGCTAAACAGCTTCCTGCCATATGCTGTGAGGCTGCTAAACAGCCACTCTGTACTCACAGTCACCTGATTCTGCGGCTTGGCACGGACACTATAATAACTGGCACTGGCCACTTCAATAACTGGCACTGGCCACTCAAATCAGCCACCCCGGACATGTTTATGATTGGTCTTACTGTATTTTAACGTTGTTTTTATCTATTTTAACTTTATACTGTTCCATCAGGGACTGGATTGTTTTTAGTGTTATTATGTGTGAAATGTTTTAAACTTCATGTGCGATGCTCCGGTATTCCCTGGGAAACGTCTTCTCGTTTTGCAATGCACAACTGTTGCTTGCAAGATGACAATAAAGGAATTGAATTGAATTGAAAAGTTGTTCTGTGGGTCCCTCAAATCACTCCCTGCTCAGCCTAAGCTTATGCCCTCTAGTTTTAGAATCCTATGCCCTGGGGAAAAGATTGTGCGCTTTCATTTCATCCATGCCCCATTTGATCTTGTACGCCTCAACAAGGCCACCTTTCTGCCTCATATATGTTTTCCAGGGCTCTGCCATTTACCATGTAAGTCCTGCCCTGGTTTGAGATGAAGAGGAAGCAATTGTTGGCAGACATATGGATGAAATATTGCTTTCATTTAGTTTAATGAATGTTTTGAAAGCAGCCAAAGGACTGCAAAGCTATACCAATAGTTAATGTACTGTGAAGAGCTTTAAGTTTACTGGCATATAGTGTATGTGATTGTGGCTTATTACAAGTGGAGAAGATGGCAGAGAAATTGTAAATGGGAAAATTATGTTTTTGTGAGAAATGTTCAGATATATGATACAAGGCATAGCATTTCAGCTGCAATTGACATCAGATATACAGTATATAAATCTGTGAAACCAACAGCTTCATTAGGTCTGCGTTTGGCTGGATATTGTATTCCTCGTGCAAAACCAAATTATAGAGAGTAGACTTCTGCCGATTCTTGCAAAAACATTACGTTTTTGCAGTTTGACAATGATTTTTCTTATCTGGAATTGTTATTAGTGCCTTTTTTGTTAATATCTCTGACCGTACAGGAATTCGATTGAAAAGGATTAACTTAACTGTCCAAAATTTACTTTATTGTTTAACACTGCTGATTAACATAGGGTAGCATTTCCTCTTTTTCAGTTCAAAAGAAAGGCAAGAATGCACAAGTCGAAGCCCAAAACAAAGATTGCTCCCCACCGGTTTATTTGAAGAGTTCTCAAAAGATCAGTTTCCATTTGACTGGAGCAAGAAAACCAGTGCAGGACTTGGTGGGAGTAAAGGTAATTTGAACTTTAAATACTTGAATCATTCTCTTGAATTTTGTCTGTAATCTTTAGCAATGTGAATTTTAATATTTTTTTATTTTTATTCTGTACACATAAAATCTTGACTCCACTGTTAAATTAAATACTCATAGATAAAGTAACATTTGTCTGGCAAAGATTTGGCAAAAATCGAGTGAAATTGGGAAATAAATTTTCACACAAGGAGCAATAGTTTTATAAATCTCACATGAAAAACTAATTTGGTTGAGTATTCGGGATTACGTTTGCAAAGTGTTAAAAAATTGTTTTCCATATCTGTTTGAAAATCAAGTGAGGTGGATAGAGTTAAAGTGCATATTTATAGCAACGTTTTGATTTATATTTACTTTAGGACAGAGCACTGTTGGCAAGGCAATTTTTTTTTGTCATTCCTTAATTGCTGTTAAGGTGATTGTGAGCTACCATTTTATTACACACTGCATTCCTTTTCTGTTTTAATGCTCTCTGCTTTCATTACACTTTGTTAGATTACATCAAGTCCAGCAGAAAAGCTGAAATTGCAGATGCATGCGTAGAGGTCAAGGATACGCTTACAATTGAAAGATAAACATTGATTTCCTTTCTTTTTATTGAAGTTAGTGAGGAATATTTTCAGATATGAGAGTACAGATAGAGATTAAATATACAGATAGAGATTGTACAGATAGAGATTAAATTGGAACCAATGACGTGTAATTAGGTATGTTACAATACTTACCTTCAGAGGCGCTGCAATTCTGCACTGGCCGTGTGCGAGATTTTGGCGCCTTTGAGGGGGGTAGGCGGAGTTAAAACGCGGTTTCTCCTACCTTGTCCTGTATTATATTTCGTTGGAGTACCAGCTTTTGCGGAAGAATCGTTCCGACGGGCGTTTTGAGTATTTAAAAAAAAAAATCTCCCGACAATTTCAGCGCTGCGGTCATTTTAAAATCAGCTTCTGAAGCCGTCAACGCCAACGACGGGGACGGATTTCACACACGGGAAAGATAAACGAAAATGGTTTATTTTTATGTATAAACGTTCTCCTTAAGAGGCCTTTAATTCACATTTTTACATACGAAACGGTGATTATTTTCCCCGAACTAACGGCAGTATTTTTCATGCCGATACGGGGTTAAATTCACCGCAAATCAACGTTCCAAATGATCGCGTTCCAGAAAACCACATTCGCAAGATGATATAAATGCCCATTAATTTACAGGTATTAAACATTAAATTTCTTCCATTTGGCCAATAAATCCATGACAATGAGATAAAAAAATTATGTTATATTGTGAATTCTTGTGTGAATGTTATTTGGACACTTAAGGCTCTGTCTTACCAGTTTGCGGTCATCGGCGGTGAAGCGCGGCGTCGCCGGTAGCGGGGACCGCGCGGCAACGGCGAGAGCGTCGAGCCTATCCACCGGAGCGCCGCACAGATGATGCGCGGGGGCCGAGTTAATTCAAACACGGCGGGTCCCACGTGCTTGCGGTAAGTAAAAAAAAGGGCGGGCCGACTGCGATGACGTCGGCCCGCCGCACGTGACTCACTAGCGGCGGCTGTGGCGGCGGCCATCCTGAGCGCGGCGCTGTAGCGGTGGCTGTGCCTGCGGCCGTGCAGCACGTGCCTCACTGGCGGCGGCACGTGCCTCACTGGCGGAGGCTGTGGCAGTGGAGGTTTGACGCACGGCGCTCGAGCCACACTGACGGCGGCCCGTGCGGGCGGCCGTGCCGCACTCGTGCATCACTGGTGGAGGTTGTGCGGTGAGTATATAGTTTTCGACATTGTCGATTTTATTTTAGCACCGTGCGGTGTTGGGAACACCGCCGCACGGCCCCGGAATTGTACGTTCTCACGAGTGCGCGGTCTAAGGCGGCAGATTCTTCCCGTTTCGCCGCCAATGACCGCAGACTCGTGAGACAGGCCTTTTAGGCTATTAAAAAATGTTAATCTATTCTTAAGAAATTGATAGATGTTTAGATCTAGTAATTGAATTTTGTAATTAGCTACAATTAGGTAACTAACTAATTATATGCTTTAATTTCAGGTCATCCAAGTAAGATTGTTTCATATTTGTTTCAGAATGCTTCAAACTATAATAACTGAAAATGTCTTTCAGTTCTCTTGATTTTTAAGAAAGTTATGGGCTTTTGACTGTCCTCGATCACAGCTTTTGTGTTAAGTCAATGGAAAAGCAATAGGGAACAAGATGCTAAGTTCCGAGTATGAAAATGGCCATAACTTTTTTAATACTGAAGATATGAAAGTGAATTAGGTGTCAAATTAAACTTCTTTTTATGCTTTATCTGATGGGATAAATTACAGACTGTATTTGTAAAATCTCAAAATTTTGTAACATTGCTAGTGTAATGTTTCATAGATGGCCAGTTTTGTTCTGGATTTGTTCTGAATCCATTCTATTTAGCAGTGTAGAAATATTACAAAATAAAATGGAAGGCTTCTCTGGTGAGATGATGGGCACACGCCTCCACAATGATCTGCAACAGATAATTTGATGAAAAGGATCAAAAGGTTTTATTCCCCATATTTGGACATTTACCATCTGATGTTGAGCCAGTGTGGCAGCTTTGTCTCTGAATGTCCTGTTTGATCAATCAATGAGTTTTCCCACCCATAATATCTGTGCCCTTGCCATTCTCACTTGATTTTTTGTCAGAGTATTGGTTCATACGCTGAAAGTAGATAGATGGAGAATAACTGGTAAATTGGAAAATGGAAATAACCTGAAATAATCATTAATTTAATCAGCTATTCAACATTTAACAAGTGATGTTTAACCAGTGTATCTGAACAGAAATTTAAGAGTAGTGCAGCTGGTAGCGCTGCTGCCTCGCAGCTTCACTGTCCCCGATTCAATCAAAACCTCTGGTGCTGTCTGCATGGAGTTTGCATATTCTTCCAGTGGCTGCCTGGGTCTTCGGTTTCCTCGCACATTGTCCCTCATGTAGGTGGATGGTAGAATCCAGGAGGAAATTGATGGGGAAAGTAGAGAGAACAAAATGGGATTAGTGTAAATGGGTGCTTGATAGACAGCAAAGACATGGCAGACTGAATGGCCTGCTTCTGCATTGGATGACTTTGAGAATCTTTGGGTGAGAATCGGTGGAACATTTTAGTTGAATCCTTTGTCAAAACTAGTGGATATTAGACAGGAAATGCATTTAAAAATGAAAAGAATAAGAGAATAATTCTGAAGAAGTGTCTCGACCTGAAACATCACCTATTCCACTCCATAGATGCTGCCTCACCCACTGAGTTTCTCCAGTATTTTTGTCTACCTTCGATTTTTCCAGCATCTGCAGTTCTTTCTTAAACAAGAGAATAAGAATAAGAGAAACATAGAAAATATTTGCAGGAGTATGCCCTTCGAGCGAGCATTCTATATGATCATGGCTGATCATTCAAAATCAGAACCCCGTTCCTGCTTTCTTCCCATATCCCTTGATTCTGTTAGCCCTAAGAGCTAATTTAATTCTCTTGAATACATCCAGTGAATTGGCCTCCACAGCCTTCTGTGGTAGAGAATTACACAGATTCACAACTCTCTGGATGAAAAAGTTTTTCCTCCTCTCAGTGCTAAATGGCCCACCCCTTATTCTTAAACTGTGACCCCTGGTTCTGGACTCCCCCAACATCGGGAACATTTTTCCTGCATTTAGCCTGTCCAATCCCTTAAGAATTTTATATGTTTCTATAAGATCCCCTCTCAACCTTCGAAATTCCAGTGAATGTAAGCCTAGTCGATCCATTCTTTCATCATATGTCAGTACCGCCATCCTGGGAATTAACCTGGTGAACCTACGCTGCACTCCCTCAATAGCAAAAATTTCCTTCCTCAAATTAGGAGACCAAAACTGGACACAATACCCCAGGTGTGATCTCACCAGGGCCCTGTACAACTGCAGTAGTACCTCTTGCTCTTATACTCAAATCCTCTCGCTATGAAGGCCAATGTGCCATTTACTTTCTTCACTGCGTGCTGTACCTGCATGCTTACTTTCAGTGACTGGTGTACCAGGACACCCAGGTCTCATTATACCTCCCCTTTTTCTAATCTGACACCATTCAGATAATAATCTGCCTCCTTGTTCTTGCCACCAAAGTGGATAACCTCACATTTATCCACATTAGAAATCTAGAAATCGTGGATGCATTGGTGATCATTTTTCAAAGTTCTATAGATTCAGGATCAGTTCCTGTGGATTGGAGGGTAGCCAATGTTATCCCACTATTTAAGAAAGGTGGGAGAGAGAAAACAGGGAATTATAGACCAGTTAGCCTGACATCGGTGGTGGGGAAGATGCTGGAGTCAATCCTAAAGATGAAATAGCGGCACATTTGGATAGCGGTAACAGGATCGGTCCGAGTCAGCATGGATTTACGAAGGGGAAGTCATGTTTGACTAATCTTCTGGAATTTTTTGAGGATGTAACTAGGAAAATGGACAAGGGAGAGCCAGTGGATGTAGTGTACTTGGACTTTCAGAAAGCATTTGATAAGGTCCCACATAGGAGATTGGTGGGCAAAATTAGGGCACATGGTATTGGGGGTAGAGTGCTGACATGGATAGAAAATTGGTTGGCAGACAGGAAACAAAGAGTAGGGATTAACGGGTCTTTTCCAGAATGGCAGGCAGTGACTAGTGGGGTAACCATATAACCATATAACCATAACAGCACGGAAACAGGCCATCTCGGCCCTTCAAGACCGTGTCGAACATTTAAAAAAAAAAATTTTTTTAATTAAAAATAAATACTTCCCCCTAGTCCCATCTACCTGCACTCAGACCATAACCCTCCATTCCTTTCCCGTCCATATACCCATCCAATCTATTTTTAAAGGATAACATCGAACCTGCCTCCACCACTTCCACTGGAAGCTCATTCCACACAGCTACCACTCTCTGAGTAAAGAAGTTCCCCCTAATGTTCCCCCTAAACTTCTGTCCCTTAATTCTCAAGTCATGTCCCCTTGTTTGAATCTTCCCTACTCTCAATGGGAGAAGCTTATCCACGTCCACTCTGTCTAACCCGCTCATAATTTTAAAGACCTCTATCAAGTCCCCTCTTAACCTTCTGCGCTCCAAAGAATAAAGACCTAACTTGTTCAACCTTTCTCTGTAACTTAGTTGCTGAAACCCAGGCAACATTCTAGTAAATCTCCTCTGTACTCTCTCTATTTTGTTGACATCCTTCCTATAATTAGGCGACCAAAATTGTACTCCATACTCCAGAATTGGCCTCACCAATGCCTTGTACAATTTTAACATTACATCCCAACTTCTATATTCAATGCTCTGATTTATAAAGGCCAGCACACCAAAAGCTTTCTTTACCACCCTATCTACATGAGATTCCACCTTCAGGGAACTATGCACAGTTATTCCTAGATCCCTCTATTCAACTGCATTCCTCAATTCGCTACCATTTACCGTGTATGTCCTATTTTGATTTGTCCTGCCGAGATGTAGCACCTCACATTTGTCAGCGTTAAACTCCATCTGCCATCTTTCAGCCCACTCTTCCAAATGGCCTAAATCTCTCTGTAGACTTTGAAAATCTACTTCATTATCCACAACACCACCTATCTTAGTATCATCTGCATACTTACTAATCCAATTTTCCACACCATCATCCAGATCATTGATGTACATGACAAACAACAGTGGACCCAACACAGACCCCTGAGGCACCCCACTAGTCACCGGCCTCCAACCTGACAAACAGCCATCCACCATTACTCTCTGGCATCTCCCATTCAGCCACTGTTGAATCCATCTTGCTACTCCACCATTAATACCCAACAATTGAATCTTCTTAACCAACCTTCCATGAGGAACCTTGTCAAAGGCCTTACTGAAGTCCATATAGACAACATCCACTGCTTTACCCTCATCAATTTCCCTAGTAACCTCTTCGAAAAATTTAAGAAGATTAGTCAAGCATGACCTTCCAGGCACAAATCCATGTTGACTGTTCCTAATCAGACCCTGCTTATCCAGATGCTTATATATATTATCTTTAAGTATCCTTTCCATTAATTTGCCCACCACTGACGTCAAACTAACAGGTCTATAATTGCTAGGTTTACTCTTCGAACCCTTTTTAAACAACGGAACAACATGCACAGTACGCCAATCCTCCGGCACTATTCCCGTTTCTAATGACATTTGGAATATTTCTGTCATAGCCCCTGCTATTTCTACACTAACTTCCCTCAATGTCCTAGGGAATATCCTGTCAGGACCTGGAGACTTATCCGTTTTCATATTTTTCAAAAGTGTCCGCACCTCCTCTTCTTTGAATCTCACAGTTTCCATTGCTACTCTGCTTGTTTCCCTTACCTCACATAATTCCATATCCTTCTCCTTCGTGAATACCGAAGAAAAGAAATTGTTCAATATCTCCCCCATCTCTTTTGGCTCTGCAGATAGCTGTCCACTCTGACTCTCTAATGGACCAATTTTATTCCTTGTTATCCTTTTGCTATTAATATAGCTGTAGAAACCCTTTGGATTTACTTTCACCTTACTTGCCAAAGCAACCTCATATCTTCTTTTAGCTTTTCTAATTTCTTTCTTAATATTCTTTTTACATTCTTTATACTCCTCAAGCACCTCATTTACTCCATGCTGCCTATAATTATTGTAGATCTCTCTCTTTTTCCGAATCAAGTGTCCAATTTCCCTTGAAAACCATGGCTCTTTCCATTTTTTACTATTTCCTTTCAACCGAACAGGGACATAAAGATTCTGTACTCTTAAAATTTCACCCTTAAATGCCCTCCATTTTTCTTCTACATCCTTCCCATAAAACAACATGTCCCAATTCACTCCTTTTAAATCCTTTCGCATCTCCTCAAAGTTAGCCTTTCTCCAAACAAAAATCTCAACCCTAGGTCCAGTTCTGACCCTCTCCATAATTATATTGAAACTAATGGTATTGTGATCACTGGACCCGAAGTGCTCCCCGACGCATACCTCCGCCACCTGCCCTGTCTCATTTCCTAACAGGAGGTCCAGCACTGCCTCTTCTCTAGTGGGTACCTCTATGTATTGCTGCAAAAAACTATCTTGCACACATTTTACAAACTCCAAACCATCCAGCCCTTTTACAGAATGTGTTTCCCAGTCTATGTGTGGAAAATTGAAATCTCCCACAATCACTACCTTGTGCTTACTACTAATATCTGCTATCTCCTTACATATTTGCTCTTCCAATTCTCGCTCCCCATTTGGCGGTCTATAATACACCCCTATAAGTGTTGCTACACCTTTCCCATTTCTCAGTTCCACCCAAATAGCCTCCCTAGACGAGCCCTCTAATCTATCCTGCCAAAGCACTGCTGTAATATCTTCCTTGACAAGCAATGCAACACCCCCACCTCTTGCCCCTCCAATTCTATCACCCCTGAAGCAACGGGTACCGCAAGGCTTGGTGCTGGGACCGCAGCTATTTACAATATACATCAATGATTTAGATGAAGGGATTACAAGTAACATTAGCAAATTTGCAGATGACACAAAGCTGGGTGGCCGTGTGAACTGTGAGGAGGATGCTATGAGAATGCAGGATGACTTGGACAGGTTGGGTGAATGGGCAGATGCATGGCAGATGCAGTTTAATGTGGATAAATGTGAAGTTATCCACTTTGGTAGCAAAAATAGGAAGAAAGATTATTATCTAAATTGTGTCAAGTTGGAAAAAGGGGAAGTACAACAGGATCTGGGGGTCCTTGTTCATCAGTCAATGAAAGTAAGCATGCAGCTGCAGCAGGCAGTCTTCTTCTTTTCGTGTCTTTGAAGCTGATTGGCTAAGCAGGCAGTGAAGAATGCGAATGGCATGTTGGCTTTCATAACAAGAGGAGTTGAGTATAGGAACAAAGAGGTCCTTCTGCAATTGTACAGGGCCCTAGTGAGACCACACCTGGAGTATTGTGTGCAGTTTTGGTCTCTAAATTTGAGGAAGGACATTCTTGCTATTGAGGGAGTGCAGCGTAGATTCACAAGGTTAATTCCCGGGATGGCGAGACTGTCATATGCTGAGAGAATGGAGCGGCTGGGCTTGTATACTCTGGAATTTGGAAGGATGAGAGGGAATCTTATTGAAATATATAAGATTATTAAGGGTTTGGGCACACTAGAGGCAGGAAACATGTTCCCGATGTTGGGCTGTCCAGAACCAGGGGCCACAGTTTAAGAATAAGGGGTAAGCCATTTAGAACAGAAATGAGGAAACACATTTTCACACAGAGAGTTGTGAGTCTGTGAAATTCTCTGCCTCAGAGGGCTGTCGAGGCCGGTTCTCTGGAAACTTTCAAGAGAGAGCTAGATAGGGCGCTTGAAGGTAGTGGAGTCAGGGGATATGGGGAGAAGGCAGGAACGGGGTACTGATTGTGGATGATCAGCCATGATCACATTGAATGGCGGTGCTGGCTTGAAGGGCCATATGTCTTACTCCTGCACCTATTGTCTATTGTATATTGTCTATTATACTGCATCTGCCATGCATCTGCCCACTCACCCAACCTATCCAAGTCACCCTGCAGCCTCATAGCATCCTCCTCGCAGTTGACCTGCCATCCAGCTTTGTGTCTTCTGCAAACGTGGAGATGTTACATTTAATTCCTCCGTCTAAATCGTTAATATATATTGTAAATAACTGGGGTCCTAGCACTGATCGTTAATATCTATTGTAGATTGTAGAACTTGGCCCACTAGTCACATGAGTGATTAAGGAGCTTTGGAGGTGGAGGAGTGGGGGAAAGAATTGAACAACATGAAGTGAAGACTTGTTGGCTTTGTCTTTTGAGCACCTTGAATCCTATCACTGCTCAGTTCTCTCTTCCTTCCCATGTCCCTAGGAAATGACAGTGTAATGGCAAATTTTCAACTTTTCCAATTTCCTCTTTTCCAGTTGCCATTACTACACAGGTACAGTAGGAGTGATCTTACGCAGACCTAATAGACCAGATCTTCCAGTCGTCATTTCCCGTTTAGTTGGTTGTTTATTGAGGTAGTTGTACAAACAAAGAGATGAACGTACCAGGTTTTCCTAATTCTGAATGCAAGTTGTACGTGGTTGTTCTGTCCCAGGTCTGGTGAGAACTGTATGCGCTCCCTCCCTGTGCCTGCCCCTTCCTGTCCCATATGACCTTACAAAATAATACTGCAAGATATATCTAAGCAAAATAATATATGCCAACAATAAACATAAATGCCCCAACGTATATAACAAAACAATTACCAATAAATAATAAAAGGAGCTATGTACATTACACCATCCCCCCTTTTCCTTTACACATTTTCAAAAAAATGATATGTACTTAAGCATTGTTGTGCTATCGGTCCAGAAGATGGATTTGTCCAGTTGAAGCTGTAATTCGTTTTGCAGCATTGTGTCAACTCTGACAGCTAGGACTGCAGCTGTAAGCTCCATTCTGGGAATCGTCATTTGTTTTAATGGTTGTAGATTGGCTAAAGCATGTTAGCCAATTAGAATGCTTAGTAATTATAACCCCGCCTAATTATAACATTCATAGTGTAAGATCCTACCCACTGTCTACCAGTCAGAGTAGCAGTGTGAATGTGTGATGACCTGCTTAGTAGTTAATGACCTGAACAATAAAGATGCTTGTGTTTCAACCTGTGTGAGTTTGGACTCTTTACATGGTGTCAGAAAATCGGGTCTACCCCGAGTCTGTTTACCGCGATTTATTTCGTTTATCAGTTTTTATTCGCGTGTTTTTTTGTGATTTGAGGACATGGCTAACTCGTGTCGAAAGACCAGCCCGTTAGTGTTTGATTCTGATATTGCTGAGCGATGGCGAATGTTTGAGAAGGACTACTCTCATTATATCGCATTGTCTACAAAAAAGGTAAAGACATGCACATCGCAGACACTCTATCTCGAGCACCACGCGCTACCAGCGAACAACATCCATTCAAACAAGACAAATTCTCTGTTCTGAAAGTTTCTTTCGTTCCAACTGACCGCCTGCGCCGCCTCGTCGAACATACTGCTGCGGACAAGACCTCCCAGCTGCTAACCTCAATCATCAAAGGTGGCTGGCCAAACAAACAATCCAACACCCCCGCTGAAATGAGACCCTACTTTTTGGTAAGTGACGAACTTGTGCTATAGGACGGAGTGATAGTAAAGGGTCATAAGTCGGTCATCCCCCCTCTCTGCGAAATGAGTATTACGAGGAGATCCACAGTGGCCACCCAGGCGTTGAGGCCACCCTACAGCGCGCTAAAGAAATGATTTATTGGCCCGGAATGACCAAGTACATTCGGGGAAAAAACAGAATCATGCGCGATCTGCAACAGGCAAGCGCCACACCAGCAAAAACAACCACTGCTGTCTCAACCTGCCCCCTCTCTACCATGGTCGTCCGTGGCTGACGACATCTTCGACTGGCACGGGAAGCATTATCTCATGTTAGTGGACTCGTACTCGAGTTGGTTTGAAATTGATTTTCTACCAACCATCTCCTCAGAAATAGTCATACAGAAACTCCAACAGCACTTCTCTGTACATGGCATTCCAGCTCGCCTTCAGACTGACAACGGGACACAATTCACCAGCCAAAAGTTCAAAGACTTTGCCAAGCGCTGAAACTTTAAACATGTCACCAGCAGCCCAGAATACCCACAGTCCAACGGACTTGCCGAACGCGCTGTTCGCAGCGCTAAACAACTTATGGAACGCTCCTACCTGGCAAAATCTGATGTCTACCTGGACCTATTGAACTTGAGGAATATTGCCAGAGACAATACTTTAGGCTCTCCAGCCCAGCGCCTGATGCCCCGCCGAACGAGACCTCCACTGCCAGTGACACAGGATCACTTAAAGCCCAAAGTTGTCTGCACTGCTGTAGTTCAAAAGCGTGTGCAATCCAGATATGCGTGTGCAGAAACGTGCATACGACAAAACCAGCAAACCACGTAAGCCACTAATCCAAGGCCAAGTGGTTCGCTTGCAGACAGACAAAGGGCATACCAAACTGGGGTTCATCCATGGCCCCGCAAAGGAACCACGTTCCTACCTTGTCGATGTTGGCGGTACCATCTACAGACCGTCAACACCTCCTTCCAGTGAAGGAACGACGTCCGGCGCTCCAGGGTCCTGACACACCTCCACTGAGCTTCAAAGTGATCGCTGTTCCAGCCGCTCCAGTGTCTGCAGCTGCTACTCCCCACCACTCCCCGTGTCGGTCTGCACCCCCTTCCCCCTTTGTAACCGGTTCCCCGGTACCCCTGCGACGGTCTTCCCCTACGGTGTCTCCCCAGAGCCCCCTAGGCTCACCCAAACATGCCCTTAACTTTTCAGAAGAAAAGGTTGATGAGGCAGCTCCTTACCGTACGAGGACCGGGCGGGTTAGTAAGCCACCTGTTAGGTACGGCGATTATGTGTAACCCTATTATTATTAGATGTGGCAGTTTGCATTTTCACAATTTATTTACTCATCGTAGTGATAATGCTTTATCTACTTTTCATTTATAGAAGAAGAGATGTAGATTGGCTATAGCATGTTAGCCAATTAGAATGCTTAGTAATTATAACCCCACCTAATTATAACATTCATAGTGTAAGATCCTACCCACTGTCTACCAGTCAGAGTAGCAGTGTGAATGTGTGATGACCTGCTTAGTAGTTAATGACCTGAACAATAAAGATGCTTGTGTTTCAACCTGTGTGAGTTTGGACTCTACAATGCTGCCACTCTAGATTTTCCCATTTTGAATGCAACATGCACTTCTTTGTTATCGTCTTCCAGTCTTAGATATTAAACAGTACCGTGGCAACTTTCGCTGGCGTCTGAAAAGTGGTGCAGCTGTGCATATCTGATTTGACCAAAGCTTGTGGGCTTCATGCACCGGTCCACTTTAAACTCCGTCATCTTGTTGAGATTTGCTAACCATCCTGTCCATCGCTGAGAGAAGGTTTGGGGTATGTTTCCATCCCATCCATGTCTTTTCTTACAGAGCTCCTGCATAATCAGCTTGGCTGGCAGAGTAAATGGTGCTAGAAACAGGGGCGGATCTACTGTGAAACTAATTAAGCTTAAGCTTCAAGGCCCCTAATCCCAGAGGGGCCCCAGAAGCGACTTTTGTCCAGATATTCTTCCGATTTAAATCGGAATTCCGATTTTTTTGGTTTTCCTAGAAGTGAATCTGATTTTTCACCTCGACTAAACTCCTTGCCTCGACTAAACTTCACATCACACTTAAACCTCAACTCACTAAACCTCGCTTCGACTAAACCTCCCACCTCACACATAATCGCCGCCTCTCTTCTGCTCCCGCGGGGAGGGGGTGCGGCCGCCGCGGGCGGGGGGGCGGCACTCGGGGTCGACGTCAACGTCAGCGCGTGTGCACCCCTCCCCTCCCACCGGCTATCTCGGGCAATGCACCTGCGCCGTTCTCCATGCTCGGCCCCGCCCCCCCTGGTTGGAGCCGATCCGCTCATGTGAGGCGCCGCCAACGGCCGGGGGGTGTCTATAAATAGCGGGAGAGTGGCGGCGATTAGTCGAGGTGCAGATTAGGTGTGGGTGTGAGGAGATGTTTGGGAGTGGATTAGGTTTAGGTGTGAGAAGGATTAGGTTTAGGTGTGAGGAGAAGTTTGGTAGTGAGGTATCGTCGAGGCAAGGGGTTTAGTCGAGGTGTAGGTGTGTAGGTGAGGGGAAGTGAGCGTAGGTGAGGTGAGGAGAGGAGTCTGAGCTCAGGAAGGGAGACAGAGGTTCTGCTGAAGGAGACGTGACCACTGCCTTCTGTGCCAGAGAATTCCACAAATTCACAACTCTGGATGAAAAAGTTTTTTCTCATCTCAGGCAAAGAGACATTTCAGGTAACATATTCCTTTTAAAGATTTTTTTAGCTGTATGAGGCCATTTATTGAAACATAAGATTATTAAGGGTTTGGACACGCTAGAGGCAGGAAACATGTTTCCAATGCTGGGAGAGTCCAGAACCAGGGGCCACAGTTTAAGAATATGGGGTAGGCCAAAACTTCCAACTTTTTTTCTGGTTGAATATCATTCTTAGTCCACATTGCTTGAAAATTTTGGGTCTACTGTATGAAAAGGGGTTTTAAAAAATATATATATATATAGTGTAATTCAATACAAAATAATAGTTGAAATAAAAATTAAACGGTTATTAATGTATCATGTAGGCTGGCCATAAACAAAAAAAGGTTCAAATTAAGGTTGTTTCATTCTAAATATATTTAATATAAAATAATTATAAATAATTTAAAACACTATTAACATTTATGACAGAAATTAAAATTTGTGGTGATCTGCCATGGAACAACACCATTGAAGAAGATAACAGTGGTTACCCAGACCTCGTTGCTGGTTGCGAAGGGGCCCACATAACAGTTCAAGCTTCAGGGCCCCAAAAATGTAGGTCCGCCACTAGCTAGAAATCCTAAAGGGTTTTATATAGAGCCGACCACGAACAAGATGCCCCGTCTTGTGTATGGTCGTTACTGTGCAACAATTCTGAACTTGAACACATACGTTTCAACACACCAGTGCAATCCCAGTGCTCTTTCCATTGGCAGATTGTCTTTGTCTTTGCCTAAGTCCAACTCCCTGGTCTCCTTGGTTCTGTTTTCTTGTGGAATGGATGCCAATACAGCACGGCTGTTGCTGATCCACTTTGACAGCATGAATCCTCCCATTTGGCAGAGGGCAGTCAGGTCTCTTACCATTTGAACTGCTTCCTGTTCTGAAGGCATGGATTTTCAGTGGGTGGCGCCGGTGTGTATGACTGCCCCGCCTGCAGCTGTTTGTCCTTTCATCCTTTTTTTTATTTTTAGTCTGTCAAAAAGTTTTGTTTCGGAGATCTTTTCGTCTTTTTATGTGGGGGGTGGGGACCGGGGGGGGGGGGGGGAAGGGGAAACTGTTTTCTTAGTCACTACCTGGTCGAGGAATGTGTCTTTCCTCCGAGCCGCATCTTCGCCCCCTCCTCGCGGCCTACCATCTGAATTGGCGCGGCCTTTCCTGCCGGAGTCTGGCCAGAGCTTCAGCGGCGGCGCAGCACTGAAGTACCATCATGGAGCGGGACGAAGCCTTACAGGGGTCGCCGTGTTGGAGCTCCGGAGTGCTGTGACTGCCGACTTCAACACCGTGGAGCTGTGCTCTGTGGAGCTTCCAGCCCCGGGCGGCGCTGACTTTAACAACGCGGGGCCCTGGGATCCTTCGCCGAGGATTGCCGTGTGGAACTCCGCCCAGCTCGGCCTGTGGACTTCGGAAGCCGTGGTCCCTGGTAGGAAGCGGCCGATTCAGAACTCCAAGCCGCTGAGAGTGTTCTTCCGACGCCGGAGTTCCATTATCCGGCGAGAGGGCCTGAAACATCGGGCCGCCGTTGCGGCGACTGCGGAGCCCTCAATAGGCCCCGCCCACGGGTGAACATAGAGGCAGATGACTGAACTTTTATTGCCTTCCCCCACAGTGGGAAACGTTGATTCCACTGTGTGGGGATGTTCATTTTAAATTCTATCGTGTGTTGTGTTCTTTTTATTTGTATGGCTGTATGGCAACCCAAATCTTGCTGTACCAATTGGTACAGTGACAATAAATGTAAACTTGAACTTGAAACTTGAACGTTAAGCAATCGTCTACATAGAAGTTGTTCTTTACTGTGTTTGTCACCTCTGCTGGAAAGTGAGCTTTGTTGTCTTCAGCAGTTTTCCTTAATGTAAAGTTTGCACAACTTGGTGACGACACGGCTCCAAAAAGATGTACATTCATCCGGTATTCAACAAGATCTGGGTGCGCATCACCTTTGGGCCACCACAGGAATCGCAGATAGTCAATATGCTTTTCTGAATCCTTGACCTGATGAAACATTGTATGTTTTATTGTATGTATTTTGTTGTATGTATTTACAATGACAATAAAGTATTATTATCATTGCTTTGATGTCAGCCATCAAAGCAACCAGTTCTTGTCTGAATCTGATGAGAACTTCAATGAGTGAGTTGGTAAGGTCTGGACCCTGCAGCTATTGACAGTTAAATGATGTTCCTTTGAAGACTGCACCACAGTCAAAGACCACCCTTAAGGTTCCTTTCCTTGAGTGATACACCCCGTGATGAGGGATGTACCAGAGTTCTCCATCATTTCGATTCAGCTGGTCCACTGGTACCATTTCAGCATAACCGTTGTCAATCATTTCTGTGAGGAAAGATGTATATTCATCATGAAATTTCTCATTCTTGCCAAACTTGCGTTTCAGGCTCTGGATGAGCTGCTCTGCAATGCAACGGTTATTTAGCATTTGGCTGACACTTTCTTGTATGAAAGGTAAGTCTGGACAATAGTGATCATCAGTCATCTTTGGTGAGAGATTCACAATATCCAAGAATTTTACAACTTCTCTGGACATTTCCTCTGTTTCGTTGCTGGTTCTTTCACTGATGTTGTGATTGTATTGTTTGACCAGTAGGTTCTCTAGGTTTACAATGGATATTCGATTGACAGCAGCAGCAGCAGGGCAGCCATTTTCGTCCCTGCTGTCATTGTCTCTTCTCAGCAGACCATAGATGACCCACCCCAGTAGGGTCCTCACAGCATATGGTCAATCCCCTTGGCTGTTGACCAGCTCCCAAGGTTCAAATACCTTTGAAGCATTTGTCCTGATGCCTTCTCATCAAGCTTTCTGTGCTAAAGGTAGATGAACTTCCATGATCCAAAAATGCTTATGTTTGCAACACTGTGTCCCTCTTGTGGCTCTTTACCTGTACTGGTACAATGGAGAAGATGCAGGTTTCGTCACCGGCCCCAATATGCCCACACATATGAAGTGAGAGAACAGCATTACTCTCAATTTTCTCATTCTGTTCTGTATGTTCTGGTTTCTTCTCTTTGTCATTTTGTTCAATGTGAAGTGTTTCAGGATGATTTTGGTTGCACTCATCACAAGTCAAACGACTCTTGCAGTCTCTGCTCATGTGTCCTATTTTCAAACACCCATAACAGACTCCCTTCTCTTCTAAGAAGTCTGTCTTTTCTCTATGCCCCTTCTTCCTGATCTGTGGACACCGCCCCAATGTGCGACCACTTTTATTACAGAACAAACAAGAACCTTGAGAATTGGTGGTAGATACATTTCTTTTCATTCCATTTGTTGTCAGATTTTCTTGCATTGGTGTTTCTACAGGTATTACACTTGTTGCAAAACTGCTTCCTCTTGGTTTTGACCTTTCTTTTGCTTTAGCAAAAGTAGAGCATCCTGGATGTTTCCAAAAAGTGGATCTGACAGTATCTTCACTTGTCCCTCTATGAAGTCTACCAGGTCAGAAAATCTAGCTCGATGTCCACGCTGTTCCTGGAGCTGACAATGTCCAGTCGAATGGGGATGGCGGCGTTATTTGTGAAATAAAACAATCCCTGTTCCATTTGAATGATTCACAAGCTCCAGTTTCACTCATAGAGCAAGTTCTCACTTAAGTGTAATGGCAAATTTTAAACTTTCCCAGTGTCCGCTTTTCCAGTTGCCATTAATACACTGGTACAGTAGGAGGGATCTTACGTAGACCCAATAGAAAGATCTTCCAGTCGTTATTTCCAGTTTAGTTGGTTGTTTATTGAGGTAGTTATACAAATAAAGAGATGAACGTACCAGGCTTTCCTAATTCTGCATACAAGTTGTAGCTGGTTGCTTTGTCCCTGGTCTGGTGAGAACTGTATGCGCTCCCACCCTGTGCCTGCCCCTTCCTGTCCCCTATGCCCTTATATATGCACCACCATGTGCATTTAATGACCTCCCCCAAGTGTCCAAAATAATACTGCAATATATATCTAAGCAAAATAATATGATATGCCAACAATAAACATAAATGGCTCCTACAGACAGCATAAAATTGGGAGGGATAATCATGTCAGAAAGCTGTGTTGTGTTCCTGCCACCCTTGCAAGTACTTAGTTTCAAATCATAATTTTTCCTCACATTTTCCTATTGCTCCAGAATTTATATTGTGTTGTTGAACCATCTGCTATTCAGAATATTATACGCTTCTGTCAGAACTCTTAATCTGCTTTGCTCCAATCTCACCCTGTGAATTAAAACTCTCATCCCATAAATCATTCCAAGAAATCGTTTTGCATCATCTCATAACCATTATGTCCATACTAAAGTGTGGTGGGCAGATTTGGACTAATTGGGGTTGGTGGGGGCGCTGCGAGACGGCTGCCCTGCCAGCAGCGTGTTCACTATTTCTACTTTTTTTGTTTTTTTTGGTGTGTCTAATGTTAGTTTGGGTGTCTCTCGGTATGTCTTATGTGGGGGTGGTGGGGAGGGGTAAGGGGGAAACCGCTTTCGGCCGCCTCCTCCACGGAGAGGCGACTTTTTCCATGTTGCCTCCCTCGCGGCCTAACACCATGAATTGGAATGGCCTTTCCTGGAGTCGGGCCTGGAGCATCAGCAGCAGGCGCAGCGTGGACTTTCCATTGCGGAGAGGGCAAACCCTTGCCGGGGTCGCCAGAGAGAAGTGCTCAGATCGCTGGCCTGGTGACTTTGGCACCGTGGGGACTGTGGTCTGTGGAGCTTCTAGCCACAGGCGTGGAGTGGACTTATAATCCAGAGCATGGGATTCCTTGCCGGGGATCGCAGGGAAGAGCTCCGACCACCGGCCCGTGGCCTACAACATCCTGAAGCCGCAGTCTGCGGTGCTTCTAGCTGCGGGCGGGGCGTGGACTTACCACCCGGAGCCTGGGATCCCTCGCCGGGGATCTCCGGAGAAAAGATCCGACCGCCGGCTTGCGGCCTATAACATCCTGAAGCCGCGGACTCCGGTAGGAAAGTGCCGATTCGGGACCTCCATGCCGCGGAGTGTGTTCCACCGCCTGTACATTGGGCCATCTGTAGCGGCGACTACGGGTGAACAAAGGAGGAGGAGTGGCTGAACTTTGTTGCCTTCCACCACAGTGAAGATTGCTGTGGTGGATGTTTGTGTTAAATTTGTATTATGTGTTCTTTTTAAGTGTATCGTTACTGGCAAATTCATTTCACTGCATGTGATGTGCATGTGACGAATAAAATTGACTTTGACTTTGTCCAATTAGTGTTTTGCACAGGTTCAACGTAATCCTTTCTTTTGTATTATACACTTTTGTACACTATTTATAAACACCTGGAGTATTGTGTGCAGTTTTGGTCCCCTAATTTGAGGAAATACATTCTTGCTGTTGAGGGAGTGCAGCGTAGGTTTACAAGGTTAATTCCTGGGATGGCGGGACTGTCATATGCTGAGAGAATGGAGCGGCTGGGCCTGTGTACTCTGGAGTTTAGAAGGATGAGAGGGGATCTTATTGAAACATATAAGATTATTAAGGGTTTGGACACGCTAGAGGCAGGAAACATGTTCCTGATGTTGGGGGACTCCAGAACCAGGGGCCATAGTTTAAGCAAAAGGGGTAAGCCATTTAGAACGGAGATGAGGAAATACTTTTTCACACAGTTGTGAGTCTGTAGAATTCTTTGCCTCAGTGGCGGTGGAGGCCGGTTCTCTGGATATTTTCAAGAGAGAGCTAGATAGGGCTCTTAAAGATAGCGGAGTCAGGGGATATGGGAAGAAGGCAGGAATAGGGTACTGATTGGGGATATTCAGTGTGATCATGACTGATTATCCCCAATCAGTACCCTATTCCTGCCTTCTTCCCATATCCCCTGACTCCGCTATCTTTAAGAGCCCTATCTAGCTCTCTCTTGAAAATATCCAGAGAATGGCCTACTCCTGCACCTATTATCTATTGACTAATATCCCATATGCTGTACTGAGCACTCTCTCAACATATCCTGCCACTTGCAAAGATTTATGCATGTGTACACCCAACTCATTGTTCCTGTTGTACAGCCAAAGATTATGCTCTTCAATATCAACAACAACTTTTGTGTTGTCTCCAAATTTACAAACTATATCTCCTATGCTTGTATTCTGTTTGTTAATGTATACAACAAACACCAAGAGTCCCAGGCGTGATCCCTGTCATACACTCCATTGCCCATTACCCTCTGCCACCCTCTGCTTCCTATCACACAGCCAGTTTTGGATCAAATTGCAACTCCTTGGTTCACTCATCCCTTCCCACCCAAACAAACCCATCCGCTGGCATTTTTGTGCAACTGCAGATTTGGCGACATTTTGCCAAATACCTGTGCTTGGTCCACCAAGGCCTACTAGATCTCCTGGTTGTTAACCATTTTAACTCCTCTTTCCATTACCATACTGACCTTTCTGGCTTGGGCATTTATTGCCAGAGTGAGGCCACACGTTAGCTGGAGGAACAGCACCTCATATTTCACTTGAGTAGTTATACCCAATGGTACAAACATTGAATTCCCCAAATTTAGGTAACTACAAAACTTTTGCACAAAAACAATTCCAAAGTCTTCAATCCTTTTGTCTGATACTTGTTTGTAGACCCGAGAGACCTAGGCGTTGCGTGCAGGTATATGGTTCCATGAATGTGGAACACAGGTGGGCAGACATCATGTTATATTTGTACAAGACATTGGTAAGGCTACATCCTGAGGTGTACAGTTCAGTTTACCCTGCTATAGGAAGGATATCATTAGATTTGAAAGGGTACACAATAGATTTAAGGATGTTACCAGGTCTGGAGGGTTTCAGTTATAAGGAGAGGATGGATTGGCTGTGCTTTTTTCCCCCCTGAAGTGTGGAAGCAGAAGGACTTTGTTGAGGTGTATAAAATCATGAGGGGCATAGAATAGGTGAATAGCCAGTCGTTTCCCCAGTGTAGGGGAATCAAAACTATAGGGTACAGGTTAGAGGTGAGGGGGGGGGGAGATTTAAAAGGGACCTGAGGGACAACCTTTTCCTCACAGAGGGTGATACATACATGGAACCAGATGAAGTGGTAGAGACCTGTATAATTATAATATTTAAAAGAAATTTAGACAATTATGTGGATAGTAAATGTTTGGAGGAATATGGGTTAGGTACAGACATGTTTGACTAGACTTGGTTAGACAACTTGATCAGCATGGACAAGTTGACCAAAGGGTCTGTTTCCTTAGTTGTGCAGCCCTGATCTATGACTCGGATTCTATGAGCGGAGTTTGTTTTAAGGGCAGATAGTGGCGCAGTTGGTAGACCAGTTGCCTCAGTGCCAGAGACCTGGATTTGATCCTGACCTCAGGTGCTGTCTGTGTGGAGTTTGCATTTTCTCCCCTCCTTCCACATCCCATTAACATGCGTGTTTATTGATTAATTGGTTATTGTAAATTTCCCGTTGTGTGTAGGGAATGGATGGAAAGTGGGATAATATAGATCTAGTGTGAATGGCTGATATTCGGCATGGACTCAGTGGGTTGAAGGGCCCTCTTCCATGCTATATTCTTCAATCAATTATAAAGAATTGTATTGTATTGCCATCAGCTCCCTCTGGTGGTTAGATGGCATCAAGAAAAGAGAATTATTTTGCACAGCGGCACATTTTAGAGTGGTATTCATAGCACTTTTTAATTGAAAGCAAGCATTATATTAATTAGTGCCAGAGAATAAAATATGACTGAACACGATTTGACAAGAGTAATCGTTATTTTTAATGAGATTTTAATGCGTTTTCTTGTCTGCAGCTGAGGAGCAGTATGGATTACTGCACTTTCAGTGATATTGTTTCTATTTTTGCTGACATCCATTGTATTCAGATAGCGCACACAGAGCTGACCACAACTAGTACTTCATATTCCTTCAGACTGAACATGCAGATAAAAAAATAATACTCTTTTACTAAAAATATGTATGGCAGAAGGAAATGGAGAAGTCTGTTTTGTTTGGAAAACAAACAAAACTGCAGATGCTGAAATCTGAAACAAAAACAGAAAATGCTGGAAGAACTGATTTGGCAAACGAAATTAGATTTTATATGAAAACTAGACCAAGGGGGACCCGTCACGGCTGCGGTGGGGGGGGGGCGGCCTGCGGCCTGCGGCATCACACACACACTAACCACCCCCTTGATATTATATTAATATTATTCATTGGCTCCTTTTACCCCATCCCTGTCCTATCTCGAAGGGCAGAGAGAGGGAGAGGGGGGTGGAGGGAGTGGGGGAGAGAGGATGGAGAGGGGGGTAGGAGAGGGCGGGAGGGGGAGAGGGGGTAGGAGAGGGCGGGAGGGGGAGAGATGGGGGAGGGGAGGGGAGAGATGGGGAGGGGGGAGAGAGGGAGAGGGCGGACTTGAACTCGGCGATCGGGCGGCGTGGACGGGGCTGACTGCGAGCGGGCGACGGGCCTCGGCAGCTCTCGGGACCTCGCAGGACCTCTGAAGCCCTCGGAAGCCCAACCAAATTACTGGGTGTTCAGCGGCTTCAATCCAGAGCCCTGGGGTGGGGGGCGGCTGGTCTGCGCGAGGGGCGGGGCGCTGTGGACAGTTGGCTGAGTGCGAGCGGGAGGCGACAAAATGACTGCGAGTCGGGGGGGGGGGGGGTTACGCGGCTCGTGGAAAACTGCCCAGCAGGCTGCGCATTGAAAACACTGCGCAGCTGGCCGCGAGGAGCATAGCCATTGTGACGTCATCAGCTTGTTAGCTTTAAAAAATATTTCAGATTTGTGAACAATTTTAATTAAAAAATCAAGAAATAATGAATCAATTTTTCAGATAAGGTAATTTTTGAAATCATGAGGTAAATCTCTATCGGAATATGAGAGAGAGAGAGAGAGAGAGAGAGAGAGAGAGAGAGAGAGTTTGCAGGGGGGGGGGGGGCTGCGGTGTCACACACACTAACCACCCCCGAAACACACAGGCACGGGGAGGGGGTTGGTGGAAGAGGGAGAGAGGGGTGGGGCTGGGGACGGAGAGGGGTGGGGGAAGGGGGGAAGAGAAGTGGAAGAGTGGGGAGGGAGGGGGAGAGGGGTAGGGGGAGTGGTGGAAGAGGGACAGAGGGGTAGAGGGAATGGATCGGGGAGAGGGGAAGGAGGGGGAGGGAGAGGGGTGGGGGAGAGGGATGGGTGGGAGGAGAGGGAGGGGTGAGGAGAGGGAGATGGAGAGGGGGGAGGAGAGTGGGATGGGGAGGGGAGGAGACGGGAGGGGGAGAGAGGGGAGGAGGGAGATGGGGTAGGGGAGAGAGGGAGAAGAGTGTGGAGGGGGGAAGAGTGGGGAGGGAGAAGGGGGTGGGGGAGAGAGGGATGGGGGTGGGAGGGGTGGGGGAGATGGATGGGGTGGGAGGAGGAGGGGAGGGAGATGGACAGGGGGAGGAGAGGGGTGGGGGAGGGGATGAGAGAGGGATGGGGAGGGTGAGAGAGTTGTGGGGGAGGGAGGGGAGGAGGGAGATGGGGTAGGGGGGTGGGGGGAGAGAGGGATGGGGTGGGGGTAGGGGAGGGAGGGGGAAGAGTGGAGGGAGAGGGAAGAGAAGGGTGGGGGAGGGAGATGGGGAAGAGTGTGGAGGGAGGGGGAGAGGGGGAAGAGTGGAGAGGGAAGGGAGTGGGGCAGAGAGGGGTGGGGGAGGGAGATGGGGAGGGGTGGGGGATGGGGGGAGATGGGGAGATAAGTGGAAGAATGGGGAGGGAGGGGGAGAGATGTAGGTGGGAATGGTGGAAGTGGGAGAGAGGGAGGGGGAGAGGGTAGGGGGAGTGGTGGAAGAGGAACAGAGGGGTAGGGGAAGGGGTGGGGGGAGAGGGGAGGGAGGCGGTAGGGAGGGGGAGAGAGAGGGATTGGGGAGGGAGAGAAAGAGGGCTGGGGTAAGGGCGAGAGAAGTAGAAGAGTGGGGAGGGAGGGGTAGGGGGAGAGGTGGATGAGGGACAGAGGGGTTGGGGGAAGGGGGCGGGGGGGAAGAGGGAAGGGGGATGGGAGGAGAGGGATGGGGGAGGGAGGGGATTAGGGAGATGGGGCAGGGGAGGGAGGGGAAGAGTGTGGAGGGAGGGGGAAGAATGTGGAGGGAGAAGGGGGTGGGGGAGAGAGGGATGGGGGTGGGAGGAGGAGGAGAGGGAGAGGGGTGAGGAGAGGGAGATGGAGAGGGGGAGGAGAGAGGGGTGGGGGACGGGAGGAGAGAGGGATGGGGGAGGGGGAGGGATGGGGGATGGAGGGGAGGAAGGAGATGGGGCAGGGGAGGGAGGAAGAAGAGTGTGGAGGGAGGGGGAGAGGGGAAAGAGTGGGGAGGGAGAGTGGGAGGGGGAGCGGGGGAGAGAAGTGGAAGGGTGGGGAGGGAGGGGGAGGGGTAGGGGGGGTGGTGGAAGAGGGATAGGGGGAGTGGTGGAAGAGGGACAGAGGGGTTGGGGAAGGGGTGGGGAGAGAGGGGAGGGAGGGGGAGAGATAGGTGGGGGAGGAAGAGGGAGAGGGGTGGGGTAAGGGGGAGAGAAGTGGAAGAGTGGGGAGGGAGGGGTAGGGGGAGTGGTGGAAGAGGGACAGGGGGATAGGGGGAAGGGGACAGGGGAGAGAGGGTAGGGGGTGGGGTAGAGAGGGAAGGGGGTGGGGGAGAGAGGGATGGGGGTGGGAGGAGGAGAGGGAGAGGGGTGAGGAGAGGGAGATTGGTGAGGAGAGGGAGATGGAGAGGGGGAGGAGTGAGGGGTGGGGGAGGGGAGGAGTGAGGGGTGGGGGAGGGGAGGGAGAGAGGGGAGGGGGAGAGTGGTGTGGGGGAGGGCGGAGGCGAGGAGGGAGATGGGGGAGGGGGTAGAGGGGGAAGAGTGTGGATGGAGGGGGAAGAGTTGGTGGGGAAGGGGGTGGGCGAGAGAGGGAAGGGGGTGGGGGAGGGAAGGGGGTGGGGGGAGGGGGTGGGGGATAGAGGGAAGGGGGTGGGGGAGGGAAGGGGGGAGAGGGAAGGGGGAGAGGGAAGGGGGCGGGGGAGAGGGATGGGGAGACGGTGAGGAGAGGGAGAGGGGGAGGTGAGAGGGATGGGGGAGGGGGAGAGAGGTGGGGGGGAGGGATGGGAAGGGAGGGCAGGAGGGAGATGGGATAGGGGAGGGAGGGGGGAGAGTGGAGGGAGGGAGGGAGGGGGAAGAGTGGAGGGAGGGGGAAGAGTGTGGAGGGAGAGGGAGAGGGGTGGAGGGAGAGAGGGGAAATAGTGGGGAGGGAGAGTGGAAGGGGGAGGGGTAGGGACAGTCCATCTGTTCCCCATTCCCTATCACCCCCAATCCTCTTTCTCTATTCCCACACACGTGATGACGCGCTTTGACACAGGCTGCGGGGGTGGGGGGGAGGGGCTGGGGCTGGGGCTGCTGCAAAGGCATATGTAAATGGATCCATTCCGATTGGACATCCGTGAGCATTGGGCATTGTGACATCACACGATGGAACGTTCACCAACATTCTATAGGTGAGAGCTGTTTTTTTAAACATTTTGAAATTTGGGGGGGGGGGGGGGAGAGAAGGATTTTATTACATAAACACGACGAATTTTATTACATAAACACGACGACGTTTAGTACATAAACACGACGAAATTTAATCAGGAGTGGATATTTGGAATGAAAAGTGAAATCTCTACCGAAATGGAAAAATCTCGGCGTTTCTGCATGTGGTGTTGGCGTAGCAACGAATCAAAGGCAAGGCTGGCACCCACAAGACAGGCACACACACACACACACACACACATGCGCACGCACGCACGCACGTACGCACACACACACACACACACACACACACACACTTACTTACTTTATAGACTAGACCAAGTGCAGACCCGTTGGGTCTGTTTCCTCAACGCGCGTTTGCGGCGGGGGGGGGGGGGGGGTGGGCTGCGGCGTCACACTAACCACCCCCCGGAGATAGGGGGGAGGAGAGAGGGGTGCGGGACGGCAGGAGAGAGGGATGGGGGAGGGGGAGAGAGGCGTGGGGGAGGGGGAGAGGGATAGGGGAGATGGGGTAGGGGAGGGAGGGAGAAGAGTGTGGAGGGAGGGGGAGAGGGGTGGGGGGGAGAGAGGGGAAAGAGTGGGGAGGGAGAGTGGGAGGGGGAGGGGGGGAGAGAAGTGGAAGAGTGGGGAGGGAGGAAGGGGGAGATGGGTAGGGGGAGTGGTGGAAGAGGGACAGGGGGAGTGGTGGAAGAGGGACAGAGGGGTAGGGGAAGGGGTGGGGGAGGGAGAGGGAGAGGGGTGGGGTAAGGGGGAGAGGAGTGGGGGAGGGAGGGGTAGGGGGAGTGGTGGAAGAGGGACAGGGGTAGGGGGAAGGGGGCGGGGGGAGAGAGGGATGGGGGGTGGGGGAGAGACGGATGGGGGTGGGAGGAGGAGGGGGATGAGAGGGAGAGGGGTGAGGAGAGGGAGATGGAAAGGGAGATGGAGGGGTGGGGAGGGGAGGAGAGGGGAGGGGAGAGAGGTGTGGGGGAGGGGGGAGGGAGTAGAGGAGGGAGATGGGGTAGGAGGAAGAGTGGGGAGGGGGAAGGGGGTGGGGAGAGAGGGAAGGGGGTGTGGGAGGGAAGGGGGGTGGGGGGAGGGGGGTGGGGGAGAGAGGGAAGGGGATGGGGGAGGGGAGGGGAGAGGGAAGGGGGGTGGGGGAAAGGGTTGGGGGTGGGAGGGGGAGGAGAGGGAGAAAGTGAGGAGAGGGGGAGGAGAGAGGGATGGGGGAGGGGGAGAGAGGGATGGTGGAGGGGAGAGAGGTGTGGGGGAGGGGGGAGGGATTGGGAGGGAGGGGAGGAGATGGGGTAGGGGAGGGAGGGGGAAGAGTGTGGATGGAGGGGGAGAGAGGTGGGGGGAGAGGGAAAATAGTGGGGAGGGAGAGTGGAAGGGGGAGGGGTAGGGTCAGTCCATGTGTTCCCCATTCTCTATCAGTCCCAAACCTCTTTCTCTATTCCCACACACGTGATGACGCGCTTTGACACAGGCTGTGGGGGTGGGGGGGAGGGGCTGGGGCTGGGGCTGCTGCAAAGGCATATGTAAATGGATCCATTCCGATTGGACATCTGTGAGCATTGGGCATTGTGACATCACATGATGGAACGTTCACCAACATTCTATGGGTGAGAGCTGTTTTTTAAAAACATTTTGAAATTTTGGGGGGGGGAGAAGGATTTTATTAAAAATGTGTACATAAACACGACGAAATTTAATCAGGAGTGGATACTTGGAATGAAAATCTCTACCTAAATGGAAATAAATCTCGGCATTTCTGCGTGTGGTGTTGGCATAGCAACGAATCAAAGGCAAGGCTGGCACCCACAAGACAGGCAGAAACACACACACACACACACACACAGTTTTAAATATAGATAGACTGGACCAAGTTCAGACCCGTTGGGTCTGTTCCCCCAACATTTGGTTGCGGGGAGGGGGAAGCAGAATGCGGCGTCACACACACTAACAACCACCCCCCCCCCGCACACACGCTAACTACCACCCCGCACACACGCTAACTACCCACCCCGCACACACGCTAACTACCCCCTTGATATTTTAATATTATTAATTTGCTCCTTTTACCCCATAACCGCCCTCTCCACTGACACATAGCTCCCAACTCGCGGGCGCGTCTAGAGAGGGAGGGGGGGGGTAGAGAGTGAGGGCAGTGAGAGAATGGGGAGAGACAGAGAGAAAGGGGCAGAGACAGAGGGAGAGGGGAGTGGAGGGGAGGAGGAGTGGGAGGGTGGGTGAGGGGGGGAGGGTGGGGGAGGAGGGGTGAGAGATGATAGGAGAGAGAGGGGGGTGAGGGGGGGAAGGTAAGGGGGAGGGGTGGTAAGGGAGGGGGAGAGGTGGGGGAGAGGAAGGGGAGAGAGAGAGAGGAGGGAGAGAGAGAGAGGGGGGAGAGAGAGAGGGGAGAGAGAGAGATGGGGAGAGAGAGATGGGGGAGAGAGGGGAGAGACCGAGAGCGAAATGCAACCGTGCGTCACGCGTTCAGAATGTTCTGGAAATGAAACGTGCGATCCTCATGCACAAAAGCTGTTGGCAGTATGGAATTCAGGGGAGGAGCCTGCTGCATCACACATACACTAACCACCCCCCCCCCACACACACACACACACACACACACACACACAGTGGGTCTGATATAAGCTGTCAATGAAGACAGCAAATTTATTTTTAAAAACTTTTTGAAATTAAAAGTTAATGTTAAGAATTAGTGATGTTCAGTGAGAAATAATTAAATTCAATTCAATGAAAAACAATGGAATCAACAACCTGGCGGGGTGGGGGGGAGAGGGCAGCAGGCAGGCTGGGGAGGCGGGGCCTGGAGGCAGGGGGCCAGGTGCAAAGGCATTTTGAGGTCAGCAGCTGGGCAACAGCAATGAAGATAACCAGTTTGTACGCACCAGATTAAAAAAAAAATTGATAAACGCTGTTTCCACCATTCCCACTTCAGAATTAACATTAAAATTTCAACTGAAATATCTCGACCAAATTTGTGATGTATATGACTGACTGTAGAAGTAAAACCTGGATAAATCCAACATATAGTTGTGAATGTTGCTCATTAAATAACTACAGTACTGATACTCCATATTAAGAGCATTGATTTGCCATTAAAATGAATTCTGTAATAACGTGTCAACGGTAGCAGTGACAATCGAACACTGCGATTTTAATGTTTCAAGTGTTCACAATTTAATTAATCCATCTTTATGGATTAAAACAAATAATAACATTGGGAATTAAAACACATTTGATTGCATTCCGTTATCAAACATAATCAATGTTCGCTCTGAAGACATTAACAGCACAATAGGGTCGGGGGGGGGGGAATCAGTGCGGGATGGATAGATGGCGGGGGGGGGGGGGGGGGGGTTGAGAAGGCAATCGGTGCAGAATGGATGGATTGAGGCAGGTAATTAGTGCGTGTTGGTTGGAGTAGGTAAAATTGTGAGGGGCGAGCACGGGGGATGTCAGTGGGGTTGAATGGGGGAATCAGTATGGGATGGACGGGGGGGGATCTGTGCAGGATGGATGAGGCGCTCAGTACAGGATGGATGGGGGGTTCAGTACAGGATGAATGGGGGGGATCAGTGCAGGATGAATGGGGATCAGTGCAGGTTGAATGAGGGGATCAGTACAGGATGGATGGGAAGGGGGGTCAGTACAGGATGGATGGGGGGAGCAGTGTAGGATGAATTGGGGGATCAGTACAGGATGAATGAGGGGATCAGTGCAGGATGAATGGGGGGGTTAGCTCAATGTGGATCGGAGGGTCTGTGCAGGATGAATGGAGGGATCACTACAGGATGGATGGGGGGAGATCAGTAAAAGATGAGTGGGGAGATCACTACGGGGAGATCACTACAGGAGGATGGGGGTCAGTACGGGATGAATGGGAGGGGCAGTACAGGATGAATGGGGGAGCAGTACAGGATGAATGGGGGTGCAGTACAGGATGAATGGGGGTGCAGTACAGGATGAATGGGGGGGATCAGTACAGGATGGATGGGAAGGGGGGTCAGTACAGGATGAATTGGGGAACCTGTGTAGGATGGATGGGGGTGGCAGGAGAATCAATGCGAGGTGGATAGGGAGATCAGTGCAGGATGATAGATGGGAGGGGGGTAAAGCGGGAGGGGAGCACAGGAGATGTCAGTGAGGACTGAATAGAGGCGGGAATGGGGATCAGTGGGATGGAGAGGGGTCCCAGGATAAGGGGGTGTGGAGGGGGGGCGTGAGGGGGAGGGAGGGGGAGGGGAGGAGAGAGGGGGAGAGAGAGAGGGGGAGAGGGGAGAGAGAGAAGAGGGGGGAGAAGAGGAGATGGGGGAGAGGAGAGGGAGAGAGAGAGGGGGGGAGAGAGAGAAAGAGGGAGGAGGTGGGGAGGAAGGAAGGTCAGGCGCTCCTCGGACAACACCGGCATCATCGCCCCGCTGCCTTGGCCGTCCCTGTCCACCGTCAAGTGCCGCCACCAAAGGGGGAGGCAGTTGGGATCTCCTCGCCACCGCCTCCCCTCCTCCGCCAGCCAACAGGAAGGTGCAGGGCCGGTGATATAAGATCTTTGCTTCAGACGGCAGAAGGCCTTCCTTCCTTCCTTCCTTCCTTCCTCCTTCCTTCCTTCCTTCCTTCCTTCCTTCCTTCCTCCCTCCCTCCCTCCCTCCCTCCCTCCCTCCTTCCCTCCCTCCCTTTGTTTTGAAAGCGTTTTTCGCTGTTGGCTGAGTGGCACACAGCGGCCGCTATCAGGGCGGGTGGGGGAGGTGGAGCTGCTGCTGCTGTGCGGGGCCCGTCATTCGCTCCGACCCTCCTTCACCCCGCACCTACTATGCCCCGCACTACAGTCGCCGCCGACACGAAACGTCACGTTCCTTTTCTCCAGAGATGCTGCGTGACCCGCTGAGTTACCCCAGTTTTTTGGATCTATCTTTGGTATAAACCTGTATCTGCAGTGCCAAGCCGGGCAAAATGACTCGGGATTTAGCTTGCCCGGCGGCATTTTAGGTGGCCATTGGCACCCGGGCAACCGCTAATTTTGAGCCCTGTGCTAGAGCAGATCAACATCTTTCCCCGTAAGAAAATAATGTAACTACGAATATATACATGAGTACAACTAATCAAGTTTAACTAGCGTCTGTAATAATAGGCAGTCGCTTCAGCACCTAAGGAGCAGATTAAGCATAATCCCCGTATCTAAGGGTAGGTTTGCAAATGTGACCCACACGTGTACGGTACAAGCTCGCATCTCCATCCTTCACCAGCAAAAACTGTGAGACCGGGGGCTGTTGGAACACCGGAGATCCGTGAGATGGGTGAGGTGAGACTGGAGACCGGGACACCGACCGTGGTGACGAGAAGGCAGGATACATGCTGGCCGCAGACTACGCAAACAGACGCCGGGCCGGGGAAGGGAGAATACCAGTCATACGGTGACACAGTCCAGGAACATCTGGATACGGGATCGTGGGTAGCGGTTCCTTCACTGGTAGAAGGTGCTGACGGTTTCGCCGGTAAGTCCCTCCATTTGAATCGACCATGTACGAACGTCGTTCTGGTGCAGGGCTGCGGATTAAACCAAGGCGACCAGTTAGTCTAACGTCGGTAGTGGGGAAACTGCTAGAGTCACTTATTAAAGATGGGATAGCAGCACATTTGGAAAGTGGTGAAATCATTGGACAAAGTCAACATGGATTTATGAAAGGTAAATCATGTCTGACGAATCTTATAGAAGTTTTCGAGGATGTAACTAGTAGCGTGGATAGGGGAGAACCAGTGGATGTGGTGTATCTGGACTTCCAGAAGGCTTTCGACAAGGTCCCACATAAGAGATTAGTATACAAACTTAAAGCACATGGCATTGGGGGTTCAGTATTGATGTGGATAGAGAACTGGCTGGCAAACAGGAAGCAAAGAGTAGGAGAAACGGGTCCTTTTCACAATGGCAGGCAGTGACTAGTGGGGTACCGCAAGGCTCAGTGCTGGGACCCCAGCTATTTACAATATATATTAATGACCTGGATGAGGGAATTGAAGGCAATATCTCCAGGTTTGCGGATGACACTAAGCTGAGGGGCAGTGTTAGCTGTGAGGAGGATGCTAGGAGACTTGGATAGGCTGGGTGAGTGGGCAAATGTTTGGCAGATGCAGTATAATGTGGATAAATGTGAGGTTATCCATTTTGGTGGCAAAAATAGGAAAGCAGACTATTATCTAAATGGTGGCCGACTAGGAAAAGGGGAGATGCAGCGAGACCTGCGTGTCATGGTACACCAGTCATTGAAAGTAGGCATGCAGGTGCAGCAGGCAGTGAAGAAAGCGAATGGTATGTTAGCTTTCATAGCAAAAGGATTTGAGTATAGGAGCAGGGAGGTTCTACTGCAGTTGTACAGGGTCTTGGTGAGACCACACCTGGAGTATTGCGTACAGTTTTGGTCTCCAAATCTGAGGAAGGACATTATTGCCATAGAGGGAGTGCAGAGAAGGTTCACCAGACTGATTCCTGGGATGTCAGGACTGTCTTATGAAGAAAGACTGGATAGACTTGGTTTATACTCTCTAGAATTTAGGAGATTGAGAGGGGATCTTATAGAAACTTACAAAATTCTTAAGGGGTTGGACAGGCTAGATGCAGGAAGATTGCTCCCGATGTTGGGAAAGTCCAGGACAAGGGGTCACAGCTTAAGGATAAGGGGGAAATCCTTTAAAACCGAGATGAGAAGAACTTTTTTCACACAGAGAGTGGTGAATCTCTGGAACTCTCTGCCACAGAGGGTAGTTGAGGCCAGTTCATTGGCTATATTTAAGAGGGAGTTAGATGTGGCCCTTGTGGCTAAAGGGATCAGAGGGTATGGAGAGAAGGCAGGTACGGGATACTGAGTTGGATGATCAGCCATGATCATATTGAATGGCGGTGCAGGCTCGAAGGGCCGAATGGCCTACTCCTGCACCTAATTTCTATGTTTCTATGTTTCTATGACCATGACCCTTGACAGTTTGAAGTTGTCCAATGACCACTTGCCCACGGCTCGAGTGGCATGCTTGTTTTGTCGTACGAGTGTTTCTGGATCTCGCGCTTATGTTCAAGTTGTGCTTGAATTACCGATGGCTTGCGAACCTGTGGCTGAAATAGTTGCTTGGGTATGGGCAGCATGGTACGGGTCTGCCTTGACATGAGGTGTTGGGCAGGAGACCCTAGCACTGGGTCGCGGGCAATGTTTCTTAAGTTGAGCAAGTTTAGGTAAACATCAGATTTTGCCAAATGAGATCTTTCCATCACCTGTTTGGCACTCCGGACTGCCCGCTTGACCAGCCCGTTCGATTGAGGGATTTTGGGACTGCTGGTAATGTGACAAAAGTCCCATCGTTGGGCAAAATTCTTAAAGCACTGGCTGGTGAACTGGCTTCCATTGTCAGACAGAAATTTCACGGGCGCCCCGTGAATTGAAAAGTGTTGCGCTAGTTTTTGAACCACCACTGCTGAAGTGGGGCTGGGAAGCAGATCGATCTCAAACCAGCCCGAGTACGAGTCAACCAGAACCAGGTATTGTTTACCGCGCCATTAAAAAATGTCTGTTGCCAGTGTGGACCATAGTAGGGCAGGGACTGGGTGAGGGAGAAGTGGCTGCTTGGGTTGATGGGTCAATACCGAGTAAAGTTGTTACTTTTCCTGGGACAATGAAAAAGTTCAGCTTGTGCACACATGTCACTAGGTGGCACTGCAGGTCAACCCGACCAACTGGGTGAACTTCTCCCCCTCCGAAAGGAATTAACGAGGCTTTGGTATTTACAGTATCTACACACAACAGTATCTGCATTCCTGACCCTGGAGAACTCGGCCAGAGACATAACATTACAGTGAGCCCCAGAGTCGATCTTTGCCACAGCAGTAGTGTTATTGATTCGAAAGGTAACTTCAGATTCATGAAGTTTACATGAAATCTCAGATAGAGAATGCATGTTTAGGCTGGAAATGTCAGGTTCCGACAAATTCCCACAAGGAGACAGCACAGCTTGATCTGGATCGGTCACGCCGTGGGAACCATCTTGCTGGAGCAGAATTACCTGCTGTTTGGGTTCTGTACGATCTCTGCGGGCACGACAGCACCGAATAAAGTGGTTTCTTCATTTACAGTAGTGGCAAACTTTCCTCTAGGCTGGGCATTGCTCGCGGACAGCTGAGTGTGAACCACCACAATTATTACATTGAACGAGAACCCTGCTAGGCCGTCTCTCTTCTGGTGGCAGGCGTTGAGCACGGTAGAACGGGTTGGCAACACTCACATGGTACGATGAGTGCGGACCCGGCCCTGCGTGGCGGGTATGAGAGTCAGTAGCTTCAGCAATGCGGCAGATATTCTCTGCCCCGATGAGAGTTAGATCAGCATCCCGTAGTAGTTCACTTTTCACTTTGTCATTCAAGATGCCACTCACCAATCTGTCGCGGACAAGCTCGTCACACAGGTCTCCAAAACGACACCGGCTGGCAATGTGCTTTATGGTACTTATGTAAGGCTCGACAGGCTCACCAGGGAGCTGGTTTCTTTGATAGAATTTGTTGCGTTCCATAACCATGTTAGTCCGAAGTTCACACAGTTGTCTGAACTTGTTCATTAAACAGACTGGGTCATCCATAGACTCTTGAGGGGTGATCTCCTCATCGTTGTCACCCACCACAGCCAGGGCATAGTGGAACCGCTCAACTCGTTGAATAGCTTCTGAGCCCGCGATGTTGAGAAGTACAGCAGCTATCTGGTCGGGAGGCACTCTGCAATGGGCAGCCCGTATGTAATAATAATAATAATAGATTTTATTTATATAGCGCTTTTCAGGTAGGCATTGAAATCCCTTTCAAAGATCCGCCAACCCTCACAAAGGTTAGCATCGAAAACCATGGGGTCGAGCTTCTTAAACGATTGAGCCATAATAAGGTGGGAACGAGAAAAAAATACTGGGGAATTTAAAAAAAAAAACGATAAACTAGGAGCAGAATGGGTCCGAAAACTCTGACACCATGTAGAGCTATTAACACATACTCCAAGTAAAGATCCAACAAGTTTATTGGCATTTAATAATATTACACAACATGTTGACATCACTGTACCTGTATCTCGACTGCCAGCTGGTGTCTGGAAACGTTAGTATTAAATGGTAACTATATGGTAAAACCCGGACTGGGTTATAGATCCGAGTGGTGTGTAACATATGTGTGTTAGTATTGGTGAACATATAGGGAGAGCAGATCTACAAGTAGTATTGTATATTGCTCCCATTTGTTCATTACTTTAATTTTTTTAATAATTAGTGACAAAATAACTAATGAATTCCTCCTCTCTTATGAATGCTGTGTTCTGGATTCTCACCAACAGAGACCCATTTCCTTTCATTTTCAGTTCTTTCCTCCGATATGAAAAGAAATGACAGAGATGTTAGAATACCCACAATGGCTCAAACAAATGGAATTCAAGGGTGTAAGGCCAAAAGTCTTCAACATTTATTCAAGGAATCTACATGTGCTGCATCTGAGCTACACACATTAAGGTAAGAATAGCTACAAATGAATTAAACATATGTGCCAAAGAAAGAACATAGAAACACACAGAAAATCGGGCTTTGATCAGACTTTACCTTGCACAAACATTATTCCCTTATCATGTATCTATACATTGTAAATGGCTCGATTGTAAACGTGGTGGACATAGTGGTGGACATAGAAACATAGAAAATAGGTGCAGGAGTAGGCCATTCGGCCCTTCGCGCCTGCACCGCCATTTGATATGATCATGGCTGATCATCCAACTCAGTATCTCATCCCTGCCTTCTCTCCATACCCCCTGATCCCTTTAGCCACAAGGGCCACATCTAACTCCCTCTTAAATATAGCCAATGAACTGGCCTCAACTACCTTCTGTGGCAGAGAATTCCACAGATTCACCACTCTCTGTGTAAAAAATGATTTCCTCATCTCGGTCCTAAAAGTCTTCCCTCTTATCCTTAAACTGTGACCCCTAGTTCTGGACTTCCCCAACATTGGGAATAATCTTCCTGCATCTAGCCTGTCCAACCCCTTAAGAATTTTGTAAGTTTCTATAAGATCCCCCCTCAGTCTTCTGAATTCCAACGTGTACAAGCCGAGTCTATCCAGTCTTTCCTCATATGAAAGTCCTGCCATCCCAGGAATCAGTCTGGTGAACCTTCTCTGTACTCCCTCTATGGCAAGAATGTCTTTCCTCAGATTAGACCAAAACTGTACGCAATACTCCAGGTGTGGTCTCACCAAGACCCTGTACAACTGCAGTAGAACCTCCCTGCTCTTATACTCAAATCCTTTTGCTATGAATGCTAACATACCATTTGCTTTCTTCACTGCCTGCTGCACCTGCATTCCTACTTTCAATGACTGGTGTACCATGACACCCAGGTCTCGTTGCATCTCCCCTTTTCCTAATCGGCCACCATTCAGATAATAGTCTACTTTCCTGTTTTTGCCACCAAAGTGGATAACCTCACATTTATCCACATTATACTGCATCTGCCATGCCTTTGCCCACTCACCCAACCTATCCAAGTCACCTTGCAGCCTCCTAGCATCCTCCTCACAGCTAACACTGCCCCCCAGCTTCGTGTCATCTGCAAACTTGGAGATGTTGCATTCAATTCCCTCATCCAGTTCATTAATATATATTGTAAATAGCTGAGGTCCCAGCACTGAGCCTTGCGGTACCCCACTAGTCACTGCCTGTCATTCTGAAAAGGACCCGTTTACTCCTACTCTTTGCTTCCTGTCTGCCAGCCAGTTCTCTATCCACATCAATACTGAACCCCCAATACCATGTGCTTTAAGTTTGTATGCTAATCTCTTATGTGGGACCTTGTCGAAAGCCTTCTGAAAGTCCAGATATAACACATCCACTGGTTCTCCCTTATCCACTCTACTAGTTACATCCTCGAAATTTTTTATAAGATTCGTCAGACATGATTTACCTTTCATAAATCCATGCTGACTTTGTCCAATGAACTCACCACTTTCCAAATGTGCTGCTATCCCATCTTTAATAATCAAGAAAGCACAGCAACGCCTCCACTTCCTTCGACGGATGAGGAGAGCCGACCTCCCCCCTTCTGCCCTCACAACATTTTACAGGGGTGCCATTGAGAGCATTCTTACCAGCAGTCTCTCAGTCTGGTATGGCAGTTGCTCTGCTGCTGACCAGAAGGCCCTACAGAGAGTGGTGAGGACTGCGGAGAAGATCACTAGATCACCCCAGGACTTATACCCATCTCGCTGTCGCAAGAGAGCAACCAATATCATCAAAGACACCACCCACCCAGCACACAAACTGTTCACCCTCCTACCATCCGGCATGCGCTACCGCAGCATGCGGAGCAAAACCACCAGATTCAAAAACAGCTTTTTCCCTCAGGCCATCAGACTACTCAACACACTCAAGAAAATTCCATGAACATTACACAAACAAAGACCAACTGACTGTCAAATTAACTTTAACTCAATGTCTGTTTGCACTTTTCTATATTGCACCTTTTATTAATGAATATTTTATATAATGTATATGTCCATTGTCTATTTTTATTGGTATATTGTCTGTCTGTGTTATAAATATTACTTGCACATTGGAGTATGGGGAAACGTAATTTCAATCCTCTGTGTAACTACTTGTTGCATTATTTGAATTGACAATAAAGTTTACTACTACTACTACTACTACTACTACTACTACTACTACTACTACTACTACTACTACTACTACTACTACTACTGACTCCAGAATTTTCCCCACCACCGATGTTAGACTAACTGGTCTGTAATTCCCCGTTTTCTCTCTCCCTCCCTTTTTAAAAAGTGGGGTTACATTAGCTACCCTCCAGTCCTCAGGAACTACTCCGGAATCTAAAGAGTTTTGAAAAATTATCACTAATGCATCCACTATTTCTGCGGCTACTTCCTTAAGTACTCTGGGATGCAACTTATCCGGCCCTGTGGATTTATTGGCCTTTAATCCATTCAATTTACCTAACGCCACTTCCCGGCTAACCTGGATTTCACTCAGTTCCTCCATCTCATTTAACCCCCGGTCCCTTGCTATTTCCGGCAGATTATTTATGTCTTCCTTAGTGAAGACAGAACCAAAGTAATTATTCAATTGGTCTGCCATATCCTTGTTCCCCATGATCAATTCACCTGTTTCTGACTGCAAGGGACCTACATTTGTTTTAACTAATCTTTTCCTCTTGACATATCTATAAAAACTTTTGCAATCAGTTTTTATGTTCCCTGCCAGTTTTCTTTCATAATCTATTTTCCCTTTCCTAATTAAGCCTTTTGTCCTCCTCTGCTGGACTCTGAATTTCTCCCAGTCCTCTGGTAGGCTGCTTGTTCTGGGTAATTTGTAGGCTTCCTCTTTTGTTTTGATACTATCCCTGATTTCCCTTGTTATCCACGGATGCACTACCTTCCCTGATTTATTCTTTTGCCAAACTGGGATGAACACTTGTTGTAGTTCATCCATGCAGTTTTTAAATGCCTTCCATTGCATATCCACCGTCAACACTTTAAGAATCATTGGCCAGTCTATCTTGGCCAATTCACGTCTCATACCCTCAAAGTCACCTTTCTTTAAGTTCAGGACCTTTGTTTCTGAATTAACAATGTCACTCTCCATCCTAATGAAGAACTCAACCATATTATGGTCACTCTTGCCCAAGGGGCCACGCACAACAAGACTGCTAACTAACCCTTCCTCATTACTCAATACCCAGTCTAGAATAGCCTGCTCTCTCGTTGGTTCATGTTTTGTCTTCCTGCTGATTGGATAGCACGCAACAAAAGCTTTTCACCGTACCTCGGTGCACGTGACAATAAACTATGATTATAAAAAGGTAATTTTGCCCCTTGATTCTACTCCACCATTGAATATCTATACAATTCAAATTTAATACCATATTCTTTCTCCCCACACCTCTTGATACTTTCTGTGGCTGGTCCTTCCTCTATTTTAAGTTATTTTCTTATTTTTATTCAATGTGCTATTACAGAGAATATGCATAGCGCACTATTTGGCCTAAGTAGCCAATGGTGGTATTTTTATGCCACTTAAGCTTCCTCCCATCCTTCCCCATCAATAGTCATGGGTAAGGTGCCAGAAGACTGGAAGGTGGTTAATATTGTGCCTCTATTTGAGAACTGCTGCAAGCAAAAGCTGGAGAACTACAGACCAGTGAGCCTTGCACCAGTGGTGGATAAGCTATTAGAAGGAATCTGAGAGATGGGATCTATGTGCATTTGGAAAGGCGTGGTCTGATTAAGGATAATTAAACTTTATGTATGGGGAAATTTTGTGTCTCCAATTTGATATTTTTGTAGAGGTGCCCGCATAGATTGATGAGGGCAGTGCAGTGGATGTTGTTTACATGGACTTTGACATGGTACTGCATGGTATGCTGGTCAGGAATGTGAGATCATGTCGGATCCAGGATGAGCTAGCCAATTGCATTCAGAATTTTCATGAAGGTACCGAATAAATGGTGCTGGTAGAGGATTGATTTTAAGACTTGAGGCCCTGTAATTAATGATGTACCACAAAGATCGATATTGTATCCACTGTTGTTCATTATTTATATTAATTGTTTGGATGTGAATGCAGATGGTGGTAAGTTTGTGGATGACAAAATTAAAGTAGACAGGAAGAAAATCTATGAATACAATGGGATCTTGAATATATGGACTTCAACAAAGCACTTGACAAAGTTGCACATGGTGGGCTGCTCTGGAAGGTTGGATCGCATGGGATCCAAGGAGAGATAGCTGAATGAATAGAAAATTGGCTTCATGGAAGGAAGCAGAGGGTGATTGTGGAAGGTTGCTTCTCGGACTGGAGGACTGTGACTAGTGGTGCGCCTCAGGGTTCAGTGCAGGTCCGTTACTGTTTGTCATCAATGATTTTGATGAGAACGTACATGGCAAGGTTAGCAAGTTTGCAGATGTTACAAAAGTTGCAGATATTGAAGATGGTTGTTAAAAATTGCAGCAGGATCTTGATCAGTTGGCCAGGTGGGCTGAGGAATGGTTGATAGAATTTAATACAGAGAAATGTGAAATCTAACATGGGCAGGACCTACACAATGAATGGTATTGCCCTGGGGAGTGTTATAAACCAGAAGGACCTAGTAGTGCAGGTACATAGTTCCTTGAAGGTGGAGTCACAGATAGATAGTGTGGTCAAAAAGGCTTTTGGCACATTGGCCTTCATCTGTCAGAGTATTGTATAGAAGTTGGGAGGTCATGTTGCAGTTATATAAGACATTGGTGAGACCGCATTTAGTGTATTGTGTTCAGTTCAGGGCACCATTTTATAAGAAAGATGTTGTCAAGCTGGAAAGGGTACATAGATTTACGGGGATGTTACCAGGTCTCGAGGGTCTGTGCTATAGGGAGAGGTTGAGTAGGCTGGGACTCTATTCTTTGGAGCACAGGAGGATGAGGGATGATCTCATAGAGCTGTACAATATCATGAGAGGAATAGATCGGGTAGATGCACAGAAACTCTTGCCCAGAGTAGGGGGATCAATGACTGGAGGACATAGGTTTAAGGTGAAGGGGAAAAGATTTAATATGAATCTGAGGTATAACCTTTTCACACAACCAGTGGTGGGTGTATGGAACGAGCTGCCAGAATAGGTAGTTGAGGCAGGACTATCGCAACATTTAAGAAACAGTTAGACAGGTACATGGATAAGACAGGTTTGGGAGGGAAATGGGGCAAAGAGGCAGGTGAAACTAATGTAGCTGGGACATGTTGGCCGATGTGGGCAAGTTGGGCCGATTGGCCTGTTTCCACACTGTATGACTCTAAAACTCTATAACTCTATGACTGACTGGATCAATGGGCTGAGGAATGGCAGATATCGTTTAATTCAGATAAAATGTGAAGTGTTGCATTTTGTTAAGACAAACCTGGGCAAGATTTACACAGTAATGACAGAGCACTTGGGGAATTTGTGGTTTAGAGAGACCAAGGGGTGATGGTATATAGTTCCATAAAGGTGGTGACACAGGCAGGCAGGGTGATTAAGAAGGTGATTAGCAAACTTGCCTCATCAGTCAGGGTGTTGGCTGCACTAGTTGGGACATCACGTTACAACTGTACAAAATGTCGATAAGGCCACATTTCTAGTTCTACATACAGTTCTGATCACCCTGCTATGGGAAGGATATCATTAAACTCGTAGGGATACAAAATAGGTTCATGAGGATGTTACCAGATCTGGAAGGTTTGAGTTATGATGAAAGGTTGAGTATTTTTTCCACTGGTGAGTTGGAAGGGCAAAAATAAGAAATAAATTGTGATTCAGACATTCTTGAGCCAGTTTCCACTTTAACAGCTAGGTGTCACTGTTGTAGCTGAGCTTTGTTTCGCCACAGAGTATTTTACTGGAGCTTGGATTTTCTGGAGTGCTAGTCTTCGGAACTACAGCACCCTTAAGGGCCTGTCCCACTTACGCAACTTTTTCAGCGGCTGCTGGCACCCGTCGTAGGTCGCCAAAAGTTTTCAACATGTTGAAAATTCAGCAACGACCAGAAAGACGCTACGACTCTTTGGGTGACTAGGAGACTACTCACGACCATACAGGCGACACCCTGGCGACATGGGGTGAAGCCTGTATGGTCGTGAGTAGTCGCCCAAAGAGTCGGACCTTGTTCTGGTCGCAGCTGGATTTTCAACATGTTAAAAAATTTCGGCGACATGTAACGACCTATGATGAGTGCCGGCAGTTGCCGAAAAAGTTGCGTAAGTGGGACAGGCCCTTTAATTGTAGATGCCACCATGCTTGATTACTTCAGAAATGAGGAGACAGAAGTCAGATTTAGGCCAAAATGGGATAAAAAACAGATTAACCTTAAGGAACAATTGTGACATGTAGATTTTTAGTTATGCATATCATACACATTGTTACTAGTTTTTATTTGTCCTCATTTTTATACAACTAATTGAATTTGAATTCTCCAACTGTCAGGGTGAAAAATCAAATCAATGCTTCTGGATCAGCAATGCAGAACTCTAGCTGCTAGCACTTCATTTTAACCATTGTTATGATTGTACCTTCTGTTCCAACCTGGGTGTTCAGGAATTTTTTTATCACTGGAGTGAAACAAATTGGCTGGAAAGTGGTGACTGGGAAGGTTGGAAGAAAACAGACAGATGATAAGCTTGGCTGTTCTGATTTAAGATAATTCTAAATATTCAGCCTTGACTATTGTACCTGCGTGCTCTACTGTTGTTGGTGAATTAAAATATTTCTGGAGCTGCTGCCTCTGGTTAGCTATTCTGCCATACCATGGCTATAACTAGCATTACTGCAGAATTATTTATTTGATTTGATTTGTTGGTTTCCGGTTTGTTTGTTTTTGTCTATCATCTGTTACTTTTGCTGATTAACTGTCACATCCGTGTATTATGACTTCTGCTCATTTAGAAGCACTTGGTCCTACAGCACAATATTCAACATTCCCCATTGAAGAAACAAAGAATTGCAGATGCTGGTTAATGCACAAATGGACACAAAGTGCTGGAGTAACTCAGTGGGTCAGGCAGCATCTCTACACAAAAGGAGACAAAGTGCTGGTGTCATCCAGAGTATGAAGAAGGGTCTCGACATGAAACGTCACCTATCCATGTTCTCCTGAGATGCTGCCTGACCTGCTGAGTTATTCCAGCACTTTGTGTCCTTTTGTGTATTCCCTATTGTACTTGAATTGGCGCTTGGGTGTGATGTTAACAGTAGAGATAAAGATATCTTGAGTAACTGGATGAATTTAAAAATGAGCCTTAGAATTTTCTAATCTGCTGGATATATTTTAAGTCTATCCAATTTATCATGATGGTGGTACCACACAAAAATATGGAGGATGATAGTGTTTCATTGTGAAAATTGACTTAATTTCCATAAGGACTATGGTGTCCTCAATTCTGATATGGACAGATTAATCTACAATTATTGAAAATCTGTTCAACATAGGGCATGAATACCCCCTATGTTGCTTCTCTTATTATGGTTTCCAGGTCCAGTCTGATAAACATATTCTTCAAAATCTGGCTAGTTCAGTAGTATTCTTGATGATGGCACTTCTGTGTCTGTGTTCTTGCTTCAATCCTTCTAAAGGGTGTTACTACTTCCAGAAGGAATACTAATAAAATACTGATGGATATTGGTATTTGCCAATCATCAGGAGTATCCTTGCCTGTATCTGATCTGATTGCCTTGGGTTGAGGTCTCCTTCCTTGATGTAAATGTGATCTCTTTTGGTGAGTCTCTAACAGTATGTGAATATAACAATAGCTAATGTTTGTTTGTCTGTTCTTTGGGACAGCTCTTTGGATTTTAGCATGATAAATTTTATTAAAGAACAATTTGCAAGTAGATTGTGTTGGATGTTAGTTTGTACGATCTGGCCTGACCGGCATGTCCAGTTTTTATTTTAATAGTACTTAGTAGCAGCAGTATGATCACAGCTGGAGGCACAATTGACTGCAGATGAATTAAAACAAATTGCTGGAGAAACACGGCAGGCCAGGCTGTTTTGCAGGGGAAAATGGACAGATGATGATTTTGATTAGGGCCCTTCGTCAGACTGATGGAACAGAGGGCAGATATCTTATAGAATGAGGAGGGGAAGTGATGAGGCAAGAGCTGGCAAATGTCAGATGAATTCAGGGGGAGAGAAGGGTGGATATGGTAACCAAGGTTGGAGTTGATAAGTGAATGTAAAAGGTTAAAGATAAAAGAAAAAACCTGAAACCTACACTGATTCTACATCTGTACCCTTGTATCTTCTCCCCTTCACTTTCAGCTTTGGTTCCACTCTCCACCCTTCTCTTCCCCACCTGATTCATCTGCCAATGAACCCCGCCTTCACTGAATCCACTGATGACATGCTAGTTGTTGCCCCACCCCCTTCCCCTCTTTCCTTTCTTTCAGCCATCCCCCCATACTCCATTAGTCTGAAGAAGGGTCGCAACCCAAAATGTGTCTGCTCATTTACCTCCACAGATGTTGTCTGACCTGTTGCGTTTCTCCAACAGTTTGTTTTTGCTCAAGATTGCAACATCTGTAGTTTCACTACATCTTGCAGTGTCTCAGTGATATCTTCAATTTCCTTTTAGATATCTCCACTGCAAGGGTAAGTTGTCATGCATTATCTCGGTTAGATGAAACTGTTTCTGGTTTCCTTCAATGGGAACAGATTTTCTGATAAATTGTTTGTTTTTTTTAAGCAACTATTGTGGAATTTTCTTATCACACAGGATTATAGGCATTCATAGTGGGAAGGGGATGGAGAGAGAAAGCAAGGGCTATCTGAAGTCTTAATGTTCATACCGCTGGGGTGTAAACTACCTAAGCGAAGTATGAGGTGCTGTTCCTCCAATTTCGTTTGGGTAGTTTACACCCCAGCGGTATGAACATTGACTTCTCTAACTTCAGATAGCCCTTGCTTTCTCTCTCCATCACCTTCCCTTTCCCAGTTCTCCCATTTGTTTTACTGTCTCTGCCTACATTCTATCTTTGTCCCGGCCCCTCCCGACATCAGTCTGAAGAAGGGTATCGACCCGAAACGTCGCCAATTCCTTCTCTCCAGAGATGCTGCCTTACCCGCTGAGTTACTCCAACATTTTGTATCAGGAGGAATTCATGTAATTACCACAAGAGCTTTTTGGCAATAATTATGGAGTAAACCAAAAAGAGCTCCATTTGGAGCCTTGCTTCACAGCCCAGTGAAGAAGGAAGCATTGTAGGTTCTAGCTTTGAGTAATAAAATAAGTCTTTTGGAGCATTTTCAGTGGGAAAGTATTTGAGGTACAATTATCATAATACTTTGTATTATGCGGCAGTATAATCAAGCATAGAACTACTTGATACATAGAAAAGCAATAACTTTGTGGGTTGACTAGAGATCTGGCTAAGTGGATTGGAATCAAAACTTAATAGGTAAGACAGAACAAGAGAAGTATTCAAAGATGATGACTCATTACACATTCACGTTGTGGGAAAGATGAGGCATAAATTGGTATGATTAGTCACTTAAAGTGTCGGAGTGATTATGGATCAGAAAGGAAATCATCTTGTAGAGGCCAAGGGCATAACTAATATAATCAATAAGTGATTTGCATCTGGCTTCAGCAAAGGCGATGATTCCAGATAAGTATTGTAAAGAAGAGGTTGTGATTCTTCTTCTTTTCGTGTCTTTGAAGCTGGTTGGCTATATGACAGTTTCCCATTCCTTTACACAGTCCTTTGCATTTTTATTGAACACTGCAAGATCCTTTGAGCTGCACTGGTTGGGTAGTAGGGGGCAGACAAGGCAGTGCTGCATTGTGTGGTCCTCTTCTCCACATTCACAGGTGGTTTGGCCAGTTTCATAGCCCCATCTGGCCATGGCATCTTTTGATCACCCTGTTCCTGTTCTCAGGCGGTTGAGCGTCTTCCACTGGACCCATGGTGCTTCTGAGCCCGGAGGGAGGGCTTCAGAAGGAGGAATACCCATGTCAGTAGGAGGGGGGCCGTCCTCAAGCCTTTTTGTCCATAGTTGGAGTCTGGTTTCTTCCCGTGATGCTATTAGGGGCTGGACATGGCTGAGAAAGCTTCTCCTGGACTTCAGCCGTTGGGCCGGGGGTACACGTCCATAGAGGAGGTGGCGTTCATCATTGGTGGCCTTGGTCATCTCTACTCGGCTGGCGACTTTCCGTCTCACATCAGCAGGGGCAATGCCAGCGAGGAGGTGCAGGTTGTTTATGTTGGTGGGCTTCAAGCAGCCAGTGATTGAGCGGCAGGTGTTATTCAACGCTGGGTCTAGTTTCTTGGCATGGGATGATCTCTCCCAAACAGGACACGCATACTCCGCAGAGGAGTAGCACAGGGCCAGAGCAGTAGATCTTAATGTGTGAGCGGTGGCTCTCCATTTGGAGTTGGTCAGCTTCCGGAGGATGTTATTCCGGGAGTTTACTTTCAATTTGGTGTTTTTGACGTGTTCCTTATAGGAAAGAGTGCGATCCAGTGTTACACCGAGGTAGACAGGGTTGGTGCAGTGCTCAAGAGGTGTTCCAGACCATGTGATGTTAAGGGGTCTGTTTGCTTCCCGGTTCCTGAGATGGAACGAGCAGGCTTGGGTCTTCGCAGGGTTTGCGTGTAGGTGGTTGCGCTCATAGCAGAGGTGTAGCTCATCTAGGGCTGAGGTGAGATTCGCTTCTACAGCTTCAAACGTACTCTCTTGGGATGTTACACAGAGGTCGTCGGCGTAGATGAACCGCTCAGTGTTCTGGTCCATTGGCTGGTCATTGGTGTAGATGTTATATAGTAGTGGAGCCAGCACACTACCTTGAGGCAAGCCATTCCGTTGTCGTCGCCAGCGACTTTGCTTGTTGTTAAGGACAACATAGAAGCGCCTATCTTTCAGGAGGGCTCCGATGAGGTCCGTGAGTGCCAGGTCTTTGGTATTCTCCAAGATCTTTTTTAGGAGGAGGCGGTGGTTCACAGTGTCATACGCGGCAGACAGATCAACAAAGACGGCTCCTGTCACCAGTCCTTTCTGGAACCCGTCTTCAATGTGCTGTGTGAGATTCAGAAGTTGATTTGTTGTGGATTTGCCAGGTCGGAATCCAGCTTGTTGAGGGATGATGGCTGGTTCAACGACTGGGGCAAGCCTGTTGAGGATCAGGCGCTCAAACAGCTTGTACGGGTGGCATAGCAGGGAGATTGGGCGGAACCTCTTTGCATATGCTGGATCTTTACCGGGTTTTAGAAGAGCGATGATTTTGGTTTTCCTCCAGATCTTTGGGATGTTTCTTGTCAGCATGCAGTTGTTCATCAGCTCAGTCCAAACTACTTGATCTCCTCTGTGAAAATATTGTCCAGGCCGATGGCTTTGCCAGTCTTGAGGGCTTTGATGCTGATATTGAGCTCTTCAAGGGAGAACGGCTCAGTCAGTCCAATGTTTTGGGAGTGCTGAAGTCGGTCTGCCTTTGGTCTTGGCTGTTTGGTGGTGGATTTCCCGTTGAGCAGCAACTGATACGCAACTTGGTTGGCCGTGGTGGTATACTGTTGATGTGTTGGTGTTGATGGGTCATTGCTGATTTTTCGGATGAGGCTCCATGCCTTTTTGTTGTTTTTTGTCATATCAGTTGTCTCCAGTAGAGTTTGCCATTTCCGCTGGCGGCATTCTGATAGGGAGGTCATGAGTCTCTCACCTACTTCCATGGTGCTTTCAGCAAAGGGGTCAGATTCGTAGAGCTGTTGGTATTGCTCATATAGTTCACTGCTTGGAGTGTCAAGGCCGGGGATGTATTGAGTGCGGCAGCCTCTCGGGATGTTCTTCCGGGCTGCCTGGTGCACTAACTTGGTGAAGATTTGATAGTTTTTGGGGTCCGCTGGAAGGTGGGCGATCTTCCTTTCAAGATCTTCTTGGAAACCAGGCCAGTTCGCTTTCCCAAAGTTGAATCTTCTCTGGAAAGGAACTGTGGCTGGGGTAACTGCAGCATTGACTGTAAGGCCAATGGGGCGGTGTTCGGTTTTTGGCAGTGGCTTCAGTACCAGCTTCTTGCCCAATCCAGAGATGCTATGGCTGACAAACGCGATATCAGGGTTGTAGCCGGCTTTCCATCGCCCGCTATTAAAGGACTTTGGTTGTTTGGCATCATGGATCAGGTAGAGCTGGTTAGTTTCGGCCCATGCTTCCACTGCATCTCCATCAGCGTTGTTTCCGGCGTAACCCCATTGTGAGCTGTGGCTGTTGAAGTCACCAATCACTATCCTTGGTTTCCCAGATGATGGTATTTCTGGCATCAGGAAAGGTGTGGATGGAGGTGATGGTAATTCCTCTGAGCTCAGCGGTTAGGACCTCAATGTTGTTTTCATCGCTCTTTGATGTTGATTCGATGATTGTCCCGTTTTTTGCAAGCATGACGCTTCCATGTTTCTCATGTGGTCTTTCAATGAGGGTGGTCATGCCTTCCACTCGAGGGCGGGGATGTTTGGGTCCGCGGTGAGTTTCTTGAAGGCAGAGAATATCACACTGATGCTCTCTGCAGAGTTGGGCAACAAGTTCTTCTTTAGTTGCAGACAGTCCTTCAACATTTAGAGATATGATGGTCAAAGCCGGCCTTGGGGGCTGGTGTTGGCCTCTCTTCCTGTTCCGGGCTGATGGGCTACTGCCATTAGTTGGGCTTCTGGACATCATTTGTCTTTCGGCTTGGCTTCAAAGTGTTTGGTAGAATTCGCAAGTAGTTTGGTGATATTACTTGACAGGGATCGCGACGTGAACGCTTCTACCTTGATCCCCAGGTTGTGATTATAGGATAGGACAGACGACTGAGGCTCGCAGTTCTCAAGTTAGAATTGACCTAGATGCGTTGCATTTTATTACACAAAGGGAAAGAATCTTCCAATCATCCTCACAAATGGGGATCCTTCCACAGGATTAGAATGGAAATGTTGTACAACTGCTTAAAAAAGGAGAGAAACTCAAACTGGCAACTGCAACCCTGTCAACCTGATATTGATAGCTGGAAACTTTTTTGGAGCTGATTATCTGGGACTTGTTGAAGAGGCATTTGGAAAAAGCACAAGCCAATATATGATGCAACAAGTTTTTGAAAGACTTCTTACGCATGAAGCAAATACATTTGATATTGCGTAGATGGATTTACATGTAAGTCCAAAGTCATTTACAAAAAATGATATATTTTTAATATATTGGTATAAATATGTTAATATTTTTGATGAAACATCCATTTACAACTTTCATCAACTGTTAGCCTGATATTATTATATTGTACTAGCGATCTGGCAATTCTTCAGCTATTTTTAAGCAGGCAATTATAAATCTTTTCTAAACATTGCTGCCATTTGAAAGATTCAGCAAAAATATTTACTAAACTTGATTCCCAATAATTTTCCTGTTGCTCAAAAATTGTTCTAAATTATTTCTTCTTTTATTTCACTCAGCCCAAAGACACATAATGGACTATGTTGTCCAATATCATTTCCATGCGATGAGAAGTGTAAGTAGGTTATTTCTATTATTATGTTACTGTTAGAAATAAGTATTACACCACAATCTTATGCCAATCAACACTCTGTAATTTAGAAAAATTTAGCAAATCCATAAATTTGGTCATTCAATGTTTATTTTTCAATACTTTTTTGTTCTTTAAACTACAACACACAATTTTGAGATCTTTATTGAGTGCAAAATACATTGACATTTCAAATTGTGTCAGAAAAATCTTTTTTATATGTCAGACCTTTCTTTATCTAATGTAGAACATTTTGTAAGCCTACCAGGGTTTTCTTTTCCATTTCCAGTTCAAATGTGTATTTCAGTAACTAGATTTTTGATAGAATATATTGGCACAGAATAATGGAATCATTTGGTATCACAAATCATTTGGGATCACTTGCTCTTGCTACATTGTCCAGTTATCTGTATTTTTTGTTAGAGGCAAATTCCGCTCAAGTTTGGCTGAGCATAATTTATAACCTTTTTTTAGCAAATGGATTGACTCCACTTTCATTTTCTTGGCCAGTCCTGATGGATAGCTCACTTTTTGGTACCTGGAAACCAGCATGCTACTGAAGAATACGAAGCCAAGGAGACCCAAAACCCATAATTGTCCAGAAAATAGTTAAAATGCAAGTGTACTAATGAACTCTAAGTTCTGAACTCTAAGTTCTGCAGGTTGACCTGGAAATCCACAATTCAATAATAGATCATAGACTGTGACAGTATAAAGACAACTTAAGGAGAAGAGGAAGACGGCATTTCAACATGAGTGATGCATGCCCCAAGGACGGGGAGTATTACAGCTGTGGCAGGAAGTGGTGAGGGCAATAAAGATCTTATGACAATGTATCAAATATCTATGCAACAGTTATACTACGACAGGCATGCTAAGATAAATTGCTTGCATCTTCTAAGGATGCATTGCGCTGAGCATGTCAACCACTTCCATCAACCTCTTCTGAATAGATTTAAATAATTAAATTGCTTTCCTCAATTCAAAGGAGGGTACGTAGTGATTTTTATGTGATCTTGCTTTCAACTAGGTGTTTCTTTGTTTGTAGATGTTTTCTTAACACATAACTTGTAGTCAAAACCACTTACGCTTCTTCGGAGTTGGGTTTTGCTGAATTTTCTACTGTCTAATTGTTGATTTTGGGCAAGAGGATATCTAGCTGCCGGTAGTTTTTATGTTATTCCGAATGCAACATTTGTATAGTTTTTGGAAAATGTTCCTTGCACTGTTGTGCAAAATGATTCTCACAATGACTAATACTCTAAACTCCATGCACAAAATTTACTGCTTGCATCCAATGTAGCAAGATCACAACTCAGTCCAAATATCAAAAAAATAGATGATTCCCAGCTCAGACACCAATAAAACAATTCGAGGCAAGAGACCAGATGAATGCCCAGATTTCCAGGGAAAGTTCAGTTGTCGAAGAAGAGCCCTGGAATTTGTCTGGATGTGCTTGGAGCCTGAAGAATTAAGTAGGAAGGACCAGTGACCGATGTAGAAAGGTTTATGTGGGCCACTTGTTACCATGTTGTTACTGAGAACGGTCAGAGGCATGTTTTAGTGGACAATCCTGTGGATGTAGCCATGGAAGAGCAGGTGTTAATCCAAATAAGATACTGTAGGAAACTCCAGGAGAGATAACCACTCAGCATTAGCAGTGCCTAGAACTGATGTATGGGAAGTAGCAAAGGTATTTGTGATTTTGATATCAGAGAAATTGGAAAACTTGTCTCTTCCTTAGTTGTGTGTGTATCGTTTAGCTTGGAGATACCACTGAGTGTGCTGTCCAATGATCGATCATCCATACACTAGTTCTATACAACATACTAGGGACAATTTACAGAGCCAATTAACCTATTATATATATATATTTTTATGTAAATATATTTGCCTATTTATTCAGTATTGAATATATTTTAGAAGAATCAGGTATGGTATATGCGTATTAGTGAAAAATTTGCTTTAAAATTGATAGGGTGCCTATTACCTTAAGATGCTCTGCCAAATGGTCAGCTGTTGCAATTATTTCTGTAGCATGCTCTGGATTAATTTGAGTATCAACTGTTGCAATAAATGTGTTACATGTCTGTAACTTGCATATCATTTTGAAACGGTGAGTTGTGTAATACTCCAAAACACTACCAGCTGCATTAACATTAACACTAACATTTTTTATGTTATTCCGAACGCAAAATTTGTGTACTACTGTTGTTATGCCTAACTTTACAAATGAGTAGCCTTTTCAACAAATTCCTTGCAGCATTCTGCAAGGGTTGTTTGAGTACGAAAGCAATTTTATTTCTCTGAAAGGCATTCCTGAACTTGAGATATTTTTACAACATGGTAACAGTGTCATGAGTCACATGAATGGAGTTTATGACTTCAATTCACAACTTTCAATGGTAGGATTTGACCTAATTTATCCAGAAATGTACACTATATAGTAAAATGATTTGAAAGCAGAATCCATAATAAGTTTTAAAAGGAAGGGGATAAATATTTGAAAAATAATCAAATGTAGTGAAATGGCACATGGCAAAGAAATGTAACTACGTAATCAATTCCACTAACTTGGTCTCTCCACATACTCTGGGTATGTGTCCTTTCAAATAATCAAAATTTATTTTTAAGCTTTAAAAGGACTGAAAAACTATTTGGCCACAGTTGCAGCCTGTTTTCTTTAAGCACAACATTCCTTTAAACTACTGCTATATTTTGTGCACTTTCATTAGCGTCACTGCCAATGCAAAGCTAAGACTTTTTTGAAAGCTAATGCTAATTATTCAAGTGAGGAGACCGTTACAAATTGAGATCACAATGTCCTAAAGCCCAACTTGGCTGACAGCCATCCCTGTCACAAATATTGTTCCCTAAAACTGCTGAGTAGAAGCAGTGATCATTAAAAGTGGATTCCACTCTATCTAAAAATGAGAATTATATCAGTTTTTATTGTGCTTGGAAAATGTACATATTGAAGGTATTTAGTTAATATTAGTTGAGCCCGGTTGCAATTAAAGTCTTATTTAATTTGTCGGACAGCCTATCGAAAGCTTTATATTCCCAGTTAAGAATTGGTCAAATACTTTTGTAAGATACAAAGTATAAACATGTTAACTTTACTATACAATTAGAAATGTACGAAAGGAATATACAAATGGATTCAATAACATGATAATGGATTTATTTAACCAATATGTAATTTAAATATTTAAAACTCTAATCCTGCTATTTTATTATATGATTCTCACGTTTCATTGATTACACTGCATTTAAATTTACCTTTACGGTATCTGGAAACATCCATTAATGCTGCAAAGATAGATGAATGTAGAGCCTTTCAAGAATGTTACTGTGATTATAATTCATTTACTTTTTATTAATACAGTACAGAACTACCATAACCCTCTCCATGGTGCATCAGCTGCTTTCATTCAGCGACTGACAGAAATAGCTGGTTTGGAATGCGATACTATTCGGCAGGAGAGAATTCGTAAGCTGAAGAAGAGATCAGATTGCTGAAAATATTTTGATCATCCTAGTCTCAGTCACATATTTTTCATTGCTAAAACATAACATTGAATAAGATGTAACCAAATGGGATTGATATTAGCCATTGGGAATAACCAAGTTTGCCAAATGCAACCATCTGATCAAAATTATATATTTGTCTGCACCCTACAGATAAAATAAATGTATATCAATGTGTACACTGTAATGAAGTTTTAATTATGATGTAGGCCAGAACAATTCAGTAACCACACCTTCCAATCATATGTACATGCTTAATTTAAAAAAAAAGTAAAGTTACAGAAATTCGAGTAACATTTTCAGTGTGGGCAACGACCTGTTTCCATGCTGTATGACTGTTAGATAGAAGATAAATTATAGGTGCCAGCAAATGGGATGCAAAGCAAATTTTTTTTTAGGTGTATCAATGGATATGTGCTAAATTAGTAACACTTTGGGAGCTATTGGTAAGAAATTATGAAGTTAAGTTTCCAGAAGTCTAGCAAATGGGAGCAGAAGTAGGCTTTGAGTTTGCTTTGTCAGTCAGTAGGAAAAATGCTAACATTTTACGTGAACTCAACACTTTTACCTTAGTGTCTTCCCCTTAAGACTAAAAAAATCTGTTGTTTGCACCTGGAATACTTATTTACTGAGCATTCACAGTCCCCCACACCCCAAAAATGTCCTGTTAATGTATTTCAAAGGAATGTGTTCATTTTATCATTTTAACTATCACTTCCCTGAATATCTTCATTTTCTCCATTAATGCTTTAACCTGCAGATGCATTTTCGTATCCATTGAGATTTTGAGAAAATTTATTTGTACATATAATAGAAATACCTCCCCTTCCCCTTAGCACTCTTTTCCCAGTCAGTTAAGATAATGGCTAAGGTTTTGCTCATTTCCCAAATCTAAGGATATACCAATGATTTTTGCAATACCCAGGTGACAAGCAAAGAAATGGTACTATCCTGATGGAACAACAGGAACGACTAATGGGCTGAGCATTACCTAGAACTCCATTCTGAGCTTTCTATTACGTGTGGTTGTGGTTCGTCTGCAACACATTTTATAGGAGCAACATTCCGCAACCACTGAGCATCAGTGGTGAAGGAAATTAATATTTAGGATGATGGATTGGGTACCAATCGAATGGGCTGGTGGTAGTGGATGGAATACCAATTAGGTGACCTTGGGATGTGGATGGTGGGGTTCACAGCAATGATATGTTTTTGAATGTCAAAGGCAGGTGTTTAGACGTTTTATTCTTGGAGATGTCTGTGACTTTTGCAGTACAAAAATTACTTGCCACTTATTAAGTCTTGCCTGAATGTTGTTTAGGTCTTGTACTCTGGTGTGGAGTTATGAATGGAACTGAACATTGTACATTCGTATAGACATCTCAAATTTTGGCCTTGCGATGAAAGGAAGGATATTGCTAAAGTAGCGGAACATGATTGGCACAGGACACTGCTCTGAAGAACCTGTACAGCTAAGATTCAAGGCTGGAATGATGATAACTAACAACCACAAACATCTTCCTTTGTGTGAGGTAGACACAAAATGCTGGAGTAACTCAGCGGGACAGGCAGCATCTCTGGAGAGAAGGAATGGGTGACGTTTTGGGTCGAGCCCCTTCTTCAGAATCTCCAGAGATGCTGCTTGTCCCGCTGAGTTACTCCAGCATTTTGTGTCTACCTTCGATTTAAACCAGCATCTGCAGTTCTTTCTTACACATTTTGTTCCTTTGTGTGAGGTATGATTCCAACCATTGAAGGGTTGTCCACCTGCTGTCCACTGATTTCAGTTTCTGGGCGCATTAATGTCATGGTTGGTCAATTGCTGCCTTGATGTCATGGGCACTTATTTTCTCTTCACCTCTGGAATTCACCTCAATGGTCCATTCTTGGACCAGGCTCCAATTAGATTGTAAGAGATGTAGTTTGAGGATTGCTTAAATCAGTTTATCTAGCTTCTTTGAAGCTTAGGTCAGAGAAAAGTGATTGTCTGACTGGAGTCTTCCCTGGAATCTAGGCCGAACCTCCCTGTTCCCCATCCACAACATAATGTATAAAAGGATGTGCTTCTTCTAAGCATCAATTAATAGGACACTTGATAAAACCACTTAAAGGGGAGCCACTGGTTTTCATTGTATTATTGAGGCCTATTTATATAATCTGGCTTATGATGCATGGGTTGAGTAGAACTGGATTAAAAATATGCCTAAACAAGTGGAATAGTTGTTAGACAATATGGCATATATTGGATATGGTGGTGGCAATGCTGCTGGTATTGGTTGAAGCACGTGGAGAGGCAGGAATGGAAATTAGGACTAATGACTTGTGAAAAGAAATAAATAGCGGGATGTGGTGTACTTCCCTTCACTGTTCCAATGAATCTGCTATTTGCGATTTCCTCGTCCATTCTACCAACACTACTAACAACCCCTCTCCTTCCCTTGGGGCTTTCCTGTACAACATATGACATGTAACATTTGCTTTGTACCTTTTCTCTTCCTATTGTCCAATGATCTTAATAGTCCTTCCACACGAGGGAATGGTTTACATGTATTTCTTTCTCTTTCGTATTCTATAATCACTGCTTACAATGTGGTCTCTACAATGATGAAAAAGGGTAAGCAAACACCTTTGTTCAGTCCACAAGCTTGCAGTTGTCTCAGTTTTAATTTTCCAATTTGATCTCTGTCTTGTATAATATTTCATTGAATTTCAATGGAAGTTCAAGGAGCAGCACCTCATTGTTCAGGTATGTACAACCTTCTGGGGTCAACATTCAGTTCATCAATTTTAAAAAGACCTATTCTTTGTTTCATTATTCATCTCATTATCACCTCCATTTACCAACCTTGCTTTCATCTCTTTGTCTTTCATGACTTCCACATAATCACACACTTTCACTTCCACTTTCCTGTTACCTAATTTCATTGTCTCTAGTTGCTTCATGTTTTGTCAACCTTTCTCAGCTCCCATAATTGATCATCAATCTAAATAACTAGCTTTGTTTCTCTAAAAATATTAGCTAAAATGCTGAGTATTTCTTTTTTTGTTTGTTTTGCTTTACTGGTACAATATAGTGATTGTTAGGAGCATGATAATAGGTGACAAAATTGAAGCTGGAAGTGGTTAAATTGTGAGCATAGAGTAAAACCATATCAATATTATTCTGAGCACTTTAGTGAGATCATTATATCTTTTCAGGAATGTGCCATGGCCTTAGGTTTTAAAGTCCTGACATTGATATGCTCGTTGATCTTTTCCCGGTATCTCCTGAATTGATGCCTTTAACAATTTCAGCCTCCTGTACACTGGAATAAAGGTGCTGAGATAATCTTATGTCTGCCTTGTATCTCAATTCATTTGCTTGCTTGCTTGGAATGATTTTGGACTAGTAACACATCCTTTTATGAGCACTTTGGGAGGTTTTGCTAAGGTAAAGGCAGTATAAAACATCCATTTGAATACAGTAAACTATCCCATGAAATTGACTTAACAAACTGCAGCTGTTTAAGGTGCGCTGTTTCCCATTCAAACATATTACACTGAGGCCAGTTTTTCCTGTCTATAGCCAATACAAACAAAGGAGTTTTTGAGAACTCCCTGTACTGGGGAGGAGGGGGACGGGGGGACGGGGACGGGGACGGGGACGGGGGGGGGAACGGGGGGGGGGGGGGGTAGTTACCTAATATTGGAGAATACAAACGCTTGATGCTATTTTACTTCGGAGTCACGTGAGTGATTCCGTGAAGAAGCCCGCCAGAGCACATGCACGTCATTACGTCTAGCGCATGGCGCAGCGACTGACTGGCAGGCGCGCTGCTCCTTCCAGCGGTAAGTTGCAGGTAAGTTTTAAAACTTATTTCCAGGTTCTGTTTTTTGTCTTGCAGGAAGCTCTGTTACAGAGTTTGCCTGCTGGATTCTATTTCGGGGCGAAGTCCGGACGGGCCGCGGGGAAACTGGTTATGGACCGTGGGGAGATCCATGTCCGGACCACGGAAGCGCGGGTAGCCGGCGGCCAGCGGGTTCGCTACCTAAGTTGCTGACAATGGGGTCAGCGGCTCCCAGACCGCTATGGTGCCCCAGAAAAGGGGTAAAACCAAGAGTAAGTCGGTCAGGCCTTTGGACTCGGACGAGTCGGGCCAGGAGGGTTCCCCTCCTTCAATGGGTAGCGTCTGCGGACGTCTAAACCCACATAGAGCACCTGATGGAGAGGTTGCTCCACAATGATACTCCATAGGAGGGAGTTATCAGCGCGGGTCTACCCGGGGGCCCGCGGCAGCGACACCTGTTTCAGGGCTGCACAATGTCTCCCTCTCTGAGGAGGGGAGCATTCGGGGTCAATTCCTGTCTGACTCAGAGCAAAAATCCTGATATAGGTCCGTAGGAGGGGCCATGTCAGCGCAGGTATCCTCAGGGGCCTGCGGTAGCATCTGTTTTCAGGGCTGCCTACGAATCTCCCTCTCTGGAGGGGAGTGCGAGTGGTCAGTGTGTAACTGACTTCAAATTCGAAAGTATGTCCCTGGAACATACTGGAGCACATGCATATGGCTCCAAGGAAATACTCGCAAACGAAGGGGTTACTGCCGGAAGAGTTGGTTCCAGCCGTTGGCAGAAAACCCGGAAGGGGCCAGAGTTCCCCTCACGCTACAAGTGCCGGCAGTGAACAGCGCTATCAGGGGTGACATTGGAGGCATGAAATCCAGGAAATGAAACCAGCCGCCGAATCTTCTCTTCAGGTAAGACTTATCCAACAGGTATACCTGGATGAGGAAGCAAAAGCTGTCGGCCTAATCAAGGTACCAACGACGAACAAAGCTTCATCGTTTCGGCGACGACACCCCACGCCTCATCGGCAGTAAGCAGTTCACTGAAGCTGGTGGCAGCTTGAAAGCTGGGCAGAGGTCTTTCAGGCCAAGGTCCAAGCCGGTGTCAGGAAATATAGAATCCACACACCCTACCAGTCCTACTCTCCAATCAAGGACGGGAATAGAACCCACATCAGGGGCCTTTGGGCTTACCATAAGACCACCAGTAACCATGGAGGTAGGTGGGTCTGGTTCTTCCAAAACATGGGGTATGTGGACCATTTACAAGTTGGTAATATTTACACTTGTTATTTGTACAAATGACAATGATAGCATGAGATTCAGATCCGTTTATAAACTAAATGATAACATGTGATTGGTTTATTTTGCACAGTATACCAGGGTTCCAAGCATGGCTTGGAATTGGGGCCAGAGTTGTCTTTCGAGGCAGGCTCAGTATTACGGCCAGGATTGCCTTCCGAGACAAGCTCGGAAATATGGCCAGAGTTGTCTTTCGAGGCAGGCTCAGAATTATGGCCGGAGTTGTCTTTCAAGGCAGGCCCAGTATTATGGCCAGAGTTGTCTTTCATAGAAACATAGAAAATAGGTGCAGGAGTAGGCCATTCGGCCCTTCGAGCCTCCACCGCCATTCAATATGATCATGGCTGTTCATCCAACTTTCGAGCAGTATTATGGCCAGAATTACCTTTCGAGACAGGTTCGGGAATCTGGTCAGAGTTGTCGTTCGAGGCAGGCACGGAATTATGGCAGGTGTGGCCTGTTCATTGTGAACGATGGAGGATGTCGGTTCATCCTTGATTTAACTCGCATGTGCAACATAGACTTTTCAGAATATGGAACTTCGTTACTGTTAAACAACTGATTTCCATTCTCAGGGATCACCGGAGACATTTGAAATTTATCTGGATGGGACAATGATAACAGTTAAAGGGTTGTTTACCAAATTAATAAACTGGTGCTTGGACTGCCAAAAGCTCACAAACACTTGTTCTGGCTTAGCTGGATGATATTCTAAACGCTGTATTTTGCTAAAATTAACTGTTTCAGCCGCAAACTATAATTGAGAAATTGAGGTTCCTCATGCATCCAGTTAAATTTAAGTTGATACCAACTAGCGTTATTGATTATTGGGATTTACCTTTAATTATTAATTTGTCTGTGACTCCCCCATGGGGCAAGAGATTGGAAACAATAGAAGCCTTTAACAACCTTGTTGTTATGAAGCAGCCTTCTATTCATCAAGTGTAATTGGCAATATAGCAGCTGTGTTTCAGCTGTGCAAATTGGGCCTTTGCATTATCAGAACTTACAACGTGCAAAGTAGTAACTTCTCAGGTGCCATGTAGGTCATTGTTAACAGACCTAAGCTATTACCAGCTGAAGCTACCATAGTCACAATGGTGGACGAACAGTATTCAGCATTGCTCCAGTAGGTTTTGGTCACTAAATATTCAGTTATATTACAAACTGATGCTAGTGCTCAAAGATGGAAAATTACGAATGCCATCTCTAGTCACGGAGGCAGATGGGATTTGCACGAGTTACCAATTCTTCAGTTATTGGTATCAACTACCTATAGACACTATGTGCATTCTATGGGTTAAAGGGTTATTGTGCGAATATGCATAATTTGCATGCTTAATTCCAAGTTGATACACTGTGGTGGTGGCATATGTTAGTCACATGGGTGCAATCCAGTCAAAGTATCCTGTCATATTTACCTAACCTCATTTGGTGCTGGTGTATCATCACGTAAAATCAATGGCAACACAGAATGGATGTTGGATCACAAAGTATTTTATGACATTATGGCTCGATGGAACACCGAATATCGATATGTTTGTATCCAGGTTCATTCACCGGTTGCAAAAATATGTGGTTCACAGTGGCGAGAGATACATTCTCGCTACACGGGGGAGGAATGTTCTTTTATGTCTTTTCTCCATTTTGCCTCATCAGTCGGGTCTTGCAAGAAATTCAGCAAGATCCCGCTTCAGGGTTTTTCGTACAGTCTGACTGGCCTATGCAGCCATGGTTCCCGCTTATGTTGGGAATATAATAGAACCGTATATGGTTATTTGAAACATAAAACTTTGCTGGTTCAGCCTGTGACTCGGGAAACCAGCCCCTACATGATAAAATCAATTCATTGACTTGCAGACTCTGAGAAGACTGCTCCTGCGGCTCAGATTGTCAGACCGATCCATGTACGTGCTCACTGCAGAGTTCAGGGATAGCACCAAAAAATCAGTACATTTCCTCTTCAGGAGATGGGAAGCGTTTTGTTTAAATACTATGTTACATATAATACGGCACGGATTACTGACATCTTGGAGTTCATTTCAAATGGGTCCTTGACAATAAATTAAGTTATAAAGCCATTAACTGAGCCCAACGTGCCTTCTCATCATATTTGCTGCAGCGAGCGGGACCCACTCTGTCGGGTCTCACCCTCTGATATCCAGTTTATAAAGGATATCTTTAACACAAGTTCTCCCAGGCCCAAGCACACGGAAGTATGGGATATTGACATAGTGTTAACACTACTTCACCAGGGGGCTCCAGCTACATCCTTATCTTTGGCCCGGCTCTCATAAGGTAGTTATCCTCAGGGCGCTGGTCTCAGCGCAACTGGTCCAGTCACTACATAAATTGCGACTGGACAGGATGGTTACACCTGCAAATAATATAATATTTTACGTTTATGATTTAGTTAAGTAGTGCAGCCCAGGGGCGTCAGGTCTCAAACTAGTTCTCATGGCATACCCCATGGACCTTCGGTTAGGTGTGGTCACACATTTACAACAATACGTCAAGGTCACCTAGAGCCTTAGAGGCTCTGATACTATCAATGTTTGTTAGTTACGAAAAACCTCATAAGAAGGTATCAGTTCAGACCATCTCCAGGTGGTTAAAACGGGGTTTTGGCTTATGCAGGAGTAGATACTAATATTTTCTAATCTCATTTCACCAGGGCTGCTACAACATCAGCAGCAAGGGTTATGTACGTTCCGCTGGACCACATCCTAGCGACTGCAGGATGGTCTAACGAACGAGCTTTCTAAACATTTTATAATAACCCATAGCCAGACCGGGGGTTTTTGCCAACTCTATTTTAGGTTCTATTTTATAGTTCCTCCCGGATGAGATGGGTTACTATTATTATTATTTGTTCATTAAATAGCATCAGCATGTTTTAAATCCATGTCATGTCTGTATGCATTATCAATGTTTCCCTTATCTGTGGTCAACCGATGCAGTTGTGTTTGTGTGGACTTTTCCACGGCATGAAATCACAGAGCTGTGAAATCTTCACGGAATCACTCACGTGACTCCGAAGTAAAATAGTAAGATTAAACGAGAACTTACCAGTTTGAAGTTTGATCTTTATTTTATGAGGAGTTACGATGAGCGATTACGTGCCCTCCGCTCCCAACCCTCGTATCATAAAGGTCATTTGGTAGTTCTAGTTTTCTCTAATCTTACTATGTCACTTCAACTACTGTTATCTGTGATTTCACAACGCTGCTTTGAAGATTGACGCGCATGCGCTCTGGCGGGCTTCTTCACGTAATCGCTCATCGTAACTCCTCATAAAATAAAGATCAAACTTCAAACTGGTAAGTTCTCGTTTAATCTTACTATTATTACATACACTTGCAATTAAAAAAAAGTACTGCATGTTGGAAATTTGAAACAAAGCTAAATGCTGGAAAAAGTAAGTCAATCAATACACAAAGGTGAAATTTCAGTTGGAACTTTATAATTAGTAGAAGAGATAAAAGGACATTAATACCAATAGAAAAAGTTATATGTATACACACGTACTGAATACACATTTCTTGGAAATGTGTAGAAACTAGTAACTGCAGATGCTGGTTTACAAAAAAAGACAAAGTATTGGATCCTCAGCAGGTCAGGTAGCATCTCTGGAGAACATAGATAGATGACTTGTAACACTTGTCCCTTCAATGCAACACTTGTCCCTTCACCTCCCCCTTCGATTCCATTCAAGGACCCAAGCAGTCGTTCCAGGTGCGACAGAGGTTCACCTGCATCTCCTCCAACCTCATCTATTGCATCCGCTGCTCTAGATGTCAGCTGATCTACATCGGTGAGACCAAGCGGAGGCTTGGCGATCGTTTCGCCGAACACCTCCGGTCGGTCCGCAATAACCTACCTGACCTCCCGGTGGCTCAGCACTACAACTCCCCCTCCCATTCCGTATCTGACCTCTCTGTCCTGGGTCTCCATGGCCAAAGCGAGCAACACCGGAAATTGGAGGAAATGCACCTCATATTCCGCTTGGGCAGTCTACATCCTGGAGGCATGAAGATTGAATTCTCCCAACTCTGCTAGCCCTTGCTGTCCCCTCCCCTTCATCAGCCCTCTGGTTGTCTCCTCCCATCCCCCAGCCCTCGGGCTCCTCCTCCGCCTTTTTTCCTTTCTTCTCCCCACCCCCTATCAGTCTGAGGAAGGGTTTTGGCCCGAAACGTTGCCTATTTTCTTCACTCCATAGATGCTGCTGCACCCGCTGAGTTTCTCCAGCATTTTTGTGTACCATAGATAGGTGACTTTTCAGGTCGGGAATCTTCTTCAGACTACTTATGGTGAGGGGGGCGGGAGGTAGAAAGCTGAAAGAGAGGAGGGGTAGGGAAAAACCTGGCAAGTAATAGTGGGGGGGGGGGGGGGGGGGGTTTATAGGCAGAAGTCTGGAAAAAGGCCAGAGACGAAAAGACAGAAGGTGTGAGTCAAAAGGATTGAAGAATTGTGAATTGTGAAGCTAAGAAGGAGGGATTGTAGGTGGAAGGGGAGGGAGAGAATAATGGGTGCGAATCCAAGTAGAGCACACGAGAGAGATGTGGTAGGGGAGAAGAAAGGGAGAGTGGGTGGTTTGGTAGTTACCTAAAATAGGAGAATTCCATGTTCATACCATTGTGTTGTGGGCTACCCATGTGGAAAATTAGGTGCCGTTCCTCCAGTTTGCGTGTGGCCTCACTCTGGAGGAGGTGCAGGACAGAAGGATCAGCCTTACTTTCTTCAAGTTCAAGGTATAGTCAACTGCATGGACCCCATCTATGCCTGTCCCTATACACCCTCTATCACCTCCATCACCTCCATCCAGGGACTCCAGCAGACCTTCCTGAGTAGTTCACATGCATCTCCTCTGACTTCATCAATACCACCGGGTGGCACCAGCAATGGCTGCCTCACCAGCAGCTGTTAGTCCTTTCACCCTTTTTGTTATTTTTAGTGTGTCTAATTGTATGTTTAAATGTTTCTTAGTATGTCTTATGTGGGGGGTGGAAATAAGGGGAAACCGTTTTTCAGTCACTTACCTGGACGGAGATGCATCTTTTCTCTGTGTCGCATCTTCCTCCCCCCGTCACGGCCTACCAACTGGATTGGTGCAGCATTTCCTACTGGAGACGGCCCGGAGCTTCAACAGCGGCGCAGCACTGAATTATCACCGCGGGCGATGCCTTGCCGTGGTGTTGGAGCTCTGGAGTGTTGGGCCTGCTGACTTTAACACCGTGGAGCTGTGGTCTGCGGAGCTTCTAGCCGCGGGCGCGACGCTGACTTTAACATCGTGGAGGCCTGGGATCTTTTCCCGGGGATCGCCAGTGTTGGAGCTCCAAGCTGCGAGTGTGTTCCGATCCGTTCCGACGCCGGAGTTCCGATCATCCCGGCGAGAGGGCCTGTACATCGGGCCGTCTGTAGCGGCGACTGCGGAGGGTTCAAAGGCTCCGACCACGGTGAACAAAGAGGAAGATGACTAAACTTTATTGCCTTCCATCACAGTGAGAAATGTTGATTCCGCTGTGGTAGATGTTTATGTTAAACTCTATTGTGTTTGTGTTCTTTTTATTTGTATGGCTGTATGGTAACTCAAATTTCACTGTACCAATTGGTGCATGTGACAATAAATGTGAACTTGAACTTGTATCCGGTGTTCCTGACATATTTCATGGCTGACCGTAAGTTGCTGAATATACTGTGCTCTGGGTTTATTCTCACCATTGACTGATCCAAACTCCTTCCCATGGGCCCAGGTCATGGCGTCTTTGGAGGTACAGAGTATCTGCCTCCTTGTAGCTGCCTTGCTTCAGGTAGCAGGAGACCATTTTTTTCTGCTGGTCCATATGCTTGTAGTGCTGTTCCTTTGAGAAATGATGGATCTTCTAATTCAGGAATTCCTTACACTTGCAATTTTAGTTTCTTGATCTCCTGGGTAATTTCATGAAACCAGTCCTAGTTTTTGGTAGGTTGGAGCGTCCTCCAGGTGCCAATTATGGTGGACCTTCAGGCAACACATAATCCGTGGATACTTTTTAAATCCCTGCCTATAGGTTGTCTATGAAATATTTTTTGAGTTGCCTTGACAGCTTCGACATTGATCATCTTGCATCATTGCTTTTCAGATGATACCAATGTTTTTAGGTCAGGTTGATGGATTAAGTCAGTCCAGTTTTGATCAGTTGGCTGTCTTTGGCATAGGTAATGTGGCCATCTTTACAATCCTTTGCTCATCTCATAACATAATCCGGCACATGCTAGTGCTTGATCTGATGATGTTACCATGACATTATGTTTTTGGTTTCTGATGAAACAATGTGTTCTTTAGGATAAAGCCAAACTCCAAGTATATCTTAAGGAGAAGGACACCATTTGAGTTTGCCATCCCTACTCCTTCATGGTTTGCCAGAGAGCTGTTCTCTCTATTGGGGATATAGACTAGGGTTGTGCAAGGTCAGAGTAGAGTCCTCTTCGGCATCATCTGCAGCTTTCAGGATTGAGACATATGCATTAGTACAAGAACAAATTGGTTTTATGTTAGAGTGAGCCAAAGAACCATGAGGTATTCCTCTCCCGACATGCCCTTCCAAAAGGAGGAGTGCACACTTTTCTTCCTGCTCTTTAAAGGCCAACTTATTACTCATTTTAAGTAGCTATGTAAGTAGCCAAAGTGTCCAGGTTCCCAAGAAAGCATTCAGTATATTTATATTGTGATTCTACGTGCATACAAATGGAATATTTCAGAGGTAATTAAGCATGTTGATGATGATAGTCTTTCTGGACTTCAGTAGGGCCTTTGCCAAGGTCCCATATGGAAGAGTGGTCCAAAAAGTGAGAAAAAATGGACATCTGGGCAAAATTGGCTTGGTAGGAAATGGAGGGTGATGGTTGTATTTGCAATTAGAAAGTTGAAACTGGTCATGTTTCACAGGGATGTCACTTAAGTGGTAAAAAACATTCACACCACATTATTAGTCCAAGACTATATGTGGTCTAGGTTGTATTGTTTCATTTTCTGAAGAATTGCAAACTAAATATTGTGCCATCAGTCATCATCTCTATTTTTGAACTTATAATGGAAGAATTCTTGAACAAACAAATGAAGACGTGTCTAGGACACAGCCCCGAAGAACGCCTGCAGAGGTGGTTAAAATGAACTACTTTCAACAACTCTACTATCTTTCAGTTTGGGAGATATGATTCCAGCAAATGTTTTCTCCTTGTATTTCAATAATTTCAGGTTTACTTGAAGTCCTTGATGTTCCACTGGCTAAAATAGAACTAAGACCCAAAGTTTCTGAGTTCCTTTACTCATTCATAATACTACAAAATGAGAATTATAATTGTTTCATGATTAACTTACTATCAATTCTAACATTTTCCTAATGGAACTTCATTACATTCAATGGAGAAATGCTAATCAGATCCATGAATGTACAGTAATGAGAATCAGTCCTTTAATCTACAGTGATTAATTTTATTCTAAAGGGACAATTCTTTTCACATCATTTTGCAGTTTAGCTCTTTGCACACAAGGTTGTAATAAGGTTCAAAGCCAAAACACAAACTGAACATCTATCAACAAGTTATTGGTGGTTATGTTTTGCTCAATAGCCATATTGGTGGAGAATTGCTAAAGGAAGCAGTAATCACCAGATTGGATTTGAATGTTTATGCAAATACGAATAGCCAGCCAGTTTTTCATATTACCAGTAGATGCCAGTGCTGTAGCTGTGCTGGGACAGGTTGCTAGAGGTCAGTCAGTTCTGTAGCATATGTGTTCTGTATTACAGTTAGATTAGTTTTTGGATCCATATTATTTTCCTGTATATTGTGCTTTCATCCTTAATGCATTGAGCGAATTAAATTGGTTGAACACGAATTTCATTGATAGCTTGAGCACAATGGGCATTTGTAAAATGGTGGTTTTGAACTATTATTGATATTCATGATGTATTAATTTTAGTGCATATTGTAGGTATTTGATTTCTTTTAAAATAAATGTGTTACAATCTAGTTCTCTATTTATATCTTATTTTTCTAATTAGAACCTAATGACTTACTGAAATGTTCCAATTACCTTGGAAAGAAATGGTACTCAACCCAAAGTTTAAGTTTCTTTACTTATTAATACTACAAGAGTTATCACTGTTTCATTATTATTAAACATTTACCAACTGTAATATTTTTCCAGTGCAACTTCATTTACCTTGCTCAGCAGGAGCTACATTATATTCAATAGAGAAACACTAATCAAGTCTCAGTCATTTCTTGAACTAATAATAATTAGTGGATATATCATTTTACACAACTGGTCCTGGTAAATTATCAAGTGATACACAGTATACAAGTGGGATGGCAGGTAATTTTAACAGCACCATGTTTAGGATTGGCCACAAAAGAAACAAATGTATAAATATATTTAATTACATATCAACACTGAATTAAAGGTTTTCATAAAGACACCTTTATATTTTACCCCAAATTATTCCTTAATGGGTAAACCATATTGTGGGAAATTGAATCTACCACTTCCATCAAATGAGCACCAGAATGAAATACCCCTCCGCTTACTTTGGATTCAATGATTGTAATAAAATGTGTAAAAACACTTAATTGTCCTTGGTTTTTTTTGGTAATGAGTTCACACTTACACAATGTTTTGAGCAGTTTGGCAATATATCTGGTCATTTGGTTGTCTTGACCAGTCTAGAAATTAAATTGTCATTTTGTTGCAGGTATTTTGGCTCTCCATCTTCTACAATCCTTCCTTGTTCCATAACTAGAATTCTGTCACAATCCATAATAGTTTGTATTCTATGAGCGATAATAAGTACTGTGCTATTTGTGAAAGCAGTGGAAATAACCTAGAGAAGGAACCAAATGCACAGATTTACAGTGAGTGACAGTTCTGATATCAAATGGCAAATATTCCTAATGTTAGCACGCAACATAACCAATTACTTTTACATAAAAAATGAAATAATGAAAAGTTAGTGGAAAAAGCAGGGATAATAAGAGTATATGCAGACACTGAGATATACATTAACATTCCACTAGCACTGGCATTCTAAGATATTATACATGCTTGTATCCAATTTTTTGAAATTTGTGCCGAAGGACTCGACCTTCAAGGAACCATGCACCTGCACTCCTAGATCCCTCTGCTCTACAACACTCCCCTGAGGCTTACCATTCACTGTGTAGGTCCTGCCCTTGTTAGACGTCCCAAAATGCAACACCTCACACTTCTCTGTATTAAATTCCATCAACCATTCCTCAGCCCACCTGGCCAATCGATCCAGATCCTGCTGCAATCTTTCACAACCATCTTCACTATCTGCAAAACCACCCACTTTTGTATCATCAGCAAACCTGCTAAACTTGCCCAGTATGTTCTCAACCAAATCATTAATGTAGATGACAAACAGTAACGGGCCCAGCACCGAACCCTGAGGCACACCACTAGTCACAGGCCTCCACCATCACCCTCTGCTTCCTTTCATGAAGTCAATTTGCTATCCATTCAGCTATCTCTCCTTGGATCCAGAACTACCATGCAGAACATTGCCGAGTGCCTTACTGAAATCCATGTAAACAACATCTACAGCTCTGCCCTCATCGACCTTTTTGGTCACATCTTCAAAAAACTCAATCAGATTTGTGAGACATGACCTCCCACATACAAAACCATGCTGACTATATCTAAGCAGCCCTTGCCCATCCAAATGCCTGTATAACCAATCCCTCAGAATACTCTAAACTTTCCAACTACAGATGTAAGCTCTTTTGTACTAAAGACTTTTGCACTAGCCTTTTGCACTATTTAGGTAAGTGATAAGTGAATACAAATGCATTAATATATTATGCTGACAAAAAAATTATTGTAAAGTTAGTCTTTCTATAAACTACACTTACAAGGCTCTGGACTCTCTAATACAAATGAAAGAAAGTACAGCAGAAGATTGTGCATGCAAGCAAAATTTTGAAATAACACCAATTCAAATAATAAAATTAGGTCAGATTCATGAAAATTCATCATAAGGCTTGAATCATATTCAGAAAAAGATCCTTACACTTTGAAGAGCAGCATCAGTTTCCATGTCAACAGATGCCGTGGCCTCATCCATGAGTGTAATTTTTGATTTCCTGACAATGGCCCTGGCGATGCAGAAAAGCTGTCTCTGTCCTTGGCTGAAGTTAGTCCCATCTGCTATAAGGGCATTCAATCTCTCTGGAAGCTCACTGACCTGTTGAATTAAAACATTTCATGTGAATTTAATTTAGAAAATCCAAAGATATTTGAAAATTAAAATCTCTTTGCTAACTACCTTTGCTCCAACAATATTTGTAATTGCTGATCAATTTATCTCATGGCAATAAGTTATTTTTTGAAACAATAGATTCTATCTTTGATATCTTTGCAAATTACAGTTCTGTTTATTACTTCTAAAATATTTCTCTCACTTAAATATTTGGCTAACAAACTTCAATGTTTAAAATGTCTTTCTTTATTGAATACTGGGTTTTATAGTATTAAGAGTAAATCTTCTGTAATAGGTTTCAACCATGCATAGTTAAACAGTAAATAGTTTTCTTTGAAAAGACTGGCTTGTCACAAACTTGCTATGTAAAAGAACATTAAAAATACCAAATGCACTTTCAATCAATTATATTAAATATGATTAATAATGAGACTAAAATTCCAATTTCTTATTAACATGAAGATTGTTGATGCTAAACGATATCACTAAAAAGATTGCACTTAATTTCTGTTTCTATAATTATTGGATTAATACATTTTAAGCAAAACAATATTTTGTGCACTGAAATAATTTAATTTCTTATATTTAATTCTTATTTGTAGGCAGCTGTGCAAGTATTTACAAGAATGTTTTTATTTAAAGCATAAGAAAATCAAACACCCTATTCATATAACTTCTTTAATTGGTATTGCCAGCAGTGGTGGAAAACCCTGTATGATAATGGATTTGTCGTATTTTCCTCAGCAATGCACCTGTCTTTTTTAGGTTTAGGTTTATTATTGTACCAAGATACCGTGAAAAGCTTTTAGTTGCATGCTATCCAATTAAATCAGACAATACGATACATGAATATAATCAAGCAAAATGCAAATGCAACAGCTAGAGCGCAGATAAATATACCACAGTGCAAATTATAGCTTCTCAGCATTGTAGAATAACAGTTCCAGGGAAGGAATTAAATGTCTACAATGAGGTAGGTTGTAAAATCGGGACGATACCCTGGCTTATTGATGGACCATTGAGAAGTCTGATAACAGAGGGTAAGAAGTTGTTCTTGAGTCTGGTGGTATGTTCTTTCAAAATTGTCTATCTTCTGCCTGATGGGAGCGGAGAGAAGGAGGACTGGGTGGAAAAGGTCCTTGATTAAGTTGGCATATTGTTGCGAATGTAATGGCAAAAATGACTCCAGCAATCTGCTGGCATATTTAACAATAATTTTGGCTTTTGAACGGAGATTTTAAGATCAATTTTAACGGGTGACACATTTTCAAAGAGAACCTACATAAACACTGATTTAACCACATGTGGATGATTGTGTCCAGCCCTGGGCACCACAGTTGGGGAATGATGTGCAATTCTGGATTTGGCTCTATTCTGAGCTAGATCCTGTAAATGTAGTTTTCAAGAGAGTTAGATTTAACTCTTGAGGCTCAAGGAATAAAGGGATATGGGGAAAAAGCAGGAACAGGGTACTGATTTAGATGATAAGCCATGATCATATTGAGTGCTGGCTCGAAGGGCCGAATGGCCTACTCCTGCACCTATGTTTCTATATTCACTGACGGGTAAGGGTGCTGGGGCCCAGATATGTTTTTGAGGTATTTTGGAGACACCCAATCAGAATTTTACTTCGGAGTCACGTGAGTGACTACGTGAAGAAGCCCCGTCCAGCCGCACACACGTCATTATCGATCAGACGCATAGCGTTCATGACCGTGTGTGGAGGAGCAGGAGCTCCTCCAGCCGGTGAGTAAAACAAAAGTAAAACAAAAGTCGGAAGGTAAGTGGGTTACTTTTCACTTACAGGAGCGTTTCCTTCCCGTTTAGACTTGTTGGTGGAGCTCCACACAAGTTTATTATGGAGAAATGGGAAGGAGAGGCGGCCAGGGACGCACCGTAGTAAAACCCCAGATCCTAAGGGTAGCGGGCGTCAGTCAGGGGAGTCAGTGGCAGCGAAGCCATTAACTCCCGTTGTGGTCGAATGTGCGTTAAACCGCCGGCGGCGGGCGCAAGGCCGAGAAAAAAAATAAAAAAATCGGCCCGACCTGTAGACTCGGATGAGTCAGACCTGGAGGTATGCCCTCCTCAGGCAGGAAAGAGTATTACACTGCAAGTGTCAAAATCTTTTTAACTCCTTATGGGGCAGATGATTTGTAAAGAACCCCCACAGGAGGATTTAAGTCGGTGTTGGCCAATGAAGTATAGCACAGGAGGTGCCTTGGAACAGGCACAAGGGTGGCCTACAGGAGCGCCATCAGTGCCTGTGCAGAAACATTAAAGAGGTTGGCCTACAGGAGAGCCAGTGCCCAAAAAATGCCAGAAAAAAGGCAAGTTATGTGTTGGCCTATTGGAGAGCCAGTACTAGAAATGTCTGAACAAAAGGCAGCACAAACGTGCAATGATAAATGTGCCAGCACCGACAAATATAAAGAGTAAAAATAATGAAGTGTTGGCCTAGAATTGAGCCAGCGCCAGCAGCACCTGAAGCAGGGCTGCCTATCCGTGGGCCTACAAGAGAGCCCGCGCTGGGGGAATCTGGCAGACTTACCTGAAACAGGGGAGCCAGAAATTACCCAACATAAAAATGAATATCTAGATTTAGATGATGATTTAAATGAGGACCAGAGCCCATTATCAGAGCCAAAAATGTTCCAAGGCTGGCACAAAACTTTGCTGTTCCCAGAGTAACAGGGGAACCTTTGAGAGAGGAAATAGCTATGACTATAAATTATCTACTCTCCCATCAGCCCAGGAATTAACCATGGATGAGACTATCAAAAAATATGAGACCCGGGAAATTGTAGCAGTTACAGCAGTGAATAAACTTGATATGGGTAATTTGAGCAGTGGTTTACGCTCACAAGAATTGAAATTACACAAGTGCTGAAATTTCTGGGGTCAGTGGTTTGGATGAAGGTTATATATTGTATTCACAACAAAATGTAGCACTCATGTGTAGTGCGCACTTTGAAATAAATTGTATTCATAAAAATGCAATAAGACCAAATATTCATCCTAAGTATGCAGGCTCTGCAAACCATGCAATATATAAATGCCTAAATCTGTTTTGGAGAAAATCTAGCAAAGAAACTAAAGGATCACCTATGCTGAGCGAAATGTGGTGCTGGAGAAGGAACAATCCTATCATTCTCGTATACACGTTGACGTGCTGCACCGAGGATACGTGGAGGTTACAATGTGCCTACTAGAAGGGGACAACAACTGCCGGTGGCAAACCCCGAGGTTAGGGGGCTTGGTCTGGTAAGAAACACAACAAATGTTTCACACTCACAAATAGGGGGAAGGTTACGATTCTTCCTAAAAGAATGGCAATCAATAACAAATGACTCATTTATTCTATGTAGCATTGTAGGATTCAAAATTGAGTTCTCTCCACGTTTGGATCCTCCAATTCAGCAAAATTCAAACTGGTCAGGGATTTTCTCAAAGGAAGAGAATGGGTTGATCAAAGGAGAATTGAAAAACTTTATGCAGAAAAGGATGATATAAATGTCAGGAGAACAACACCATCAGTTTGTGTCAAATATTCTCCTAGGAATATTCTCCTAGAAAAGGGATGGTGGACATAGAATCATTTCCGAACTGACAAATCTTAACCTTTATGTACAATAGAAACATTTCAAAATGGAAACATTTACTAATGCCATTTAGCTAGCCACAAAGAATTGCTATAAGGCAAGCATAGATCTGCAAAATGCATATTATTCTGTGGCAATGCATGGTAATGATCAAAGATATTTGAAATTTAGATGGATGAGTCAGTTATGGCAATTTAAAGCATTGCCCAATGGTCTGATTTCAGCACCAAGATTATTCACTAAATTGCTCAAACCAAATTTTAGCTCTGTTAAGAGCTGAGGGCCATGTATTAATGGCTTATTTAGATGATATCCTCATTGTAGGGGACACTTTGGCTGCTGCAAAATTGTCAGTATCCAGAGTCAAATACATTTTGAGAAATTAGGTTTCATTATTCACCTACAAAAATCTAAATTGTTACCAAGCAAAAAGATTGATTACCTAGGGTTCACAATTAACTCCGAACACATGGTAATCACTTTGCCAAAAGATAAAAAGCTGCAGTTAATTGAAGGTTGCATAAAACCCATTAACGAGGACACACCTTCAATTAGAGAAGTGGCAAGCTTGCTAGGCAAATTAATTGCAGGGTTTCCAGCGGTCACGTTTGGACCATTGCATTATCAATGTTTACAGAGAGCTAAGGTACAAGCGTTAAAAATGAATAGAGGGCATTTTGATAGGCCCATGAAATTAACAATTCAATCCATTACAGAAATAGAATGGTGGATTAACAATGTTTCTAATGCTTCCAGAAAAGTTCTGGTAGAAACACCTTCCGTCACTCTACAGACTGATGTAAGTGTGCTGAGTTGGGGCGCTACTAACATGATTTCCAGCTGTGGAGGTAGGTGGAATGTGAATGAAGTACCTTTGCTGGAAAATCTGGGAATCAATTATCTAGAGCTATTAGGCGCATTTTACGGCCTTAGAGCTTAGTGCACTGATATGGGAAATGTGCATGTTCAGGTACAGGTTGACAATACTACAGCTGTAGCATACATAAATCACATGGGTGGTATAAAATCAGAATCATGTAATAAATTGGCAAATGAAATTTGGACCTGGGGTATTGCCAGAAAAATTTGGCTGTCAGCAATATATTTACCAGGTAAAAATTAATACAATTGCAGACAAAAGATCACGTAAATTTAATGATAATACAGAATGGATGTTAAATCGGAAAATATTCACACAAATTATCACACAATTTGGAATGCCAGAAATTGATCTGGTTGCATCAAGATTGAACCACCAGTTGACTAAGTATGTGTCATGGGAACCTGATCCTGGAGCAGTAGTGGTGGATGCTTTCTCGCTACATTGGGGTGGTATGTTTCTGTATGCTTTTCCACCATTTTGTTTAATCCACAAATGCATACAGAAAATTAAACAAGATTCAAGCCTCAGGGATTTTGGTAGTACCAGATTGGCCTACACAGGTATGGTACCCACTGGTGTTAAAAATGATCAAAAAACGCCTTATGGTTATTCCAAAGCAGATTAAACTGCTTGTACACCCTGTGACTAATGAATCCCATCCTTTACATAATCGTATTGGTTGTTGATTTGCAGATTCTAAGAAGGCATATCTTGGAAAAGGATTATCAGACCGTACGGTGAATGTTATGACAGCAGCCTGGAGGAATAGTACCCAGAAGCAGTACATTTCCTATATAAAGAAATGGGAGGTGTTTTGTTCAGGAAAGAATATTGCATATAACACAGTAGAAATTTCAGATGTAATAGAGTTTCTTTCAACTCTACACTATGAATTGAAATTAAGTTATAGTGCAATTAATACTGCACGAAGTGTACTCTCTGCATATTTAAGCAGTGAATCAGAACAAACTCAAATTGGAGCACATCCTTGGGTCTGTAGGTTTATGAAAGGAATTTTCAACTCTAATCCTCCCAGACCCAGGTATACAGAAATTTGGAATGTAAAAGATGTACTGATGTTCCTAAGGAGTTGGAATCCAGTTGAAACCCTGTCATTATCCAAAATTACCATGAAATTGGTTATGCTCATGGCATTAGTTTCAGCGCAGAGAGTTCAAACATTACAGAAACTCAGAATTGATAGAATGAAAGTAGGGCAAAATGCCGTGACATTCTATGTCTATGATTTACTGAAGCAAAGTAGACCTGGGTCCACAGGATGCAAGTTGGAATTTTTAGCATATCCTACAGATTCACGACTGTGTGTAGTAACATATGTGAAATGTTACATAGAAACAACTAAAGTTTTAAGAGGCGCCGAATTGGCATTTTTTATTAGTCATAAAAAGCCTCATAAGAAAGCATCAACACAAACAATTTCACGATGGTTGAAACAGATGTTGAGATATTCAGGTATTGATACTGATAAATTTAAATCTCATTCCACGAGGGCGGCATCAACATCAGCGGCCAGGGATTCAGCGTGCCAATAGACCTTATTCTCGCGGCCGCAGGATGGGCAAGTGAACAGATGTTTCACAAGTATTACCACAAGGAGATTAAAGATCTCAGAGGGTTTGGTGATGCCTTGCTGGATACAGTATTAAATCCCCCATTATAAATGGGCCTAATTTTTGTTATTTTTATTAAAATAAATAAAACCATTAACTGATTACATTCAAATGTTGTGGTTATGCATTGTTGATTGTGCTTACTCAAATAGAGTCAATCGATGCAGTGAACACCTGGATTTGAATCCACGGTGTGAAATCACAGAGCTTTGAAATCTTCACGTAGTCACTCACGTGACTCCGAAGTAAAATAGTAAGATTAAACGAGAACTTACCAAGTTTGAAGTTTGATCTTTATTTTATGAGGAGTAACGTTGAGGGATTACGTGCCCTCCGCTCCCACCCTCATAAAAGGATCAAGCTGGTAGTTCTAAGTCTTTATGCATCTTACTATCATACTTCAGTAATTATCGTCTGTGATTGTCACTCCGCTGCTTTGAAAGATTGACGCGTGTGCGGCTGGACGGGGCTTCTTCACGTAATCCCTCAACGTTACTCCTCATAAAATAAAGATCAAACTTCAAACTTGGTAAGTTCTCGTTTAATCTTACTATTATATAGGATTTACTGAAATAATTCTTGGAAATCTCATTGAAATATTAAAATCATGAATAGTTACAAACAGTAGTAAGAGCGAAATAGATTCTATAAAGACAGTTTACACAGTCACTGCCATGTAGGTGTGCTTAGGCCTAAACATTTCCCAAGGGATCCCAATGTGCAATGCTGCTGAAGTCATAACAATCTGCAATTCTTACAATGTCATAATCCATTGTCTTGCCAAAGAGAATTTGGAAAGAAAAGCTGCCTGCTAGGGAGAGTGCTGGTCAGCCTGACCTGCCTAAGTTCGAGGTTATCCCTCAATCTTACGCATATCAGTTTTTCTTTCACCCCTTTATTCCACGCATCACCCTCTTCCACCTTCTCTGCATCCTAAACTAATTTGTTTTTATTTTCTTAGTTCTGGAATAGGGTCCCAGACCTGAAATGTTAACTCTATCTTTTCAAAGATCCCGCCTGACCTACTGGGTCTTGCTAGCATGTTCTGTTATCATCTATACTAGAGTTCATAGTTGCATGTACCAATATTTACATCTCTAGAATCTCTCTTGGATCTGTTTGGCTGATTATCAAATTCTTATCATTCTCATGCCTTTACCTCATTCTCTCACTAGTAACCTCCCCTACCCCTTCTGCTATTTCCACCTCCTTTACCAATGCAGTACGTGAAGCTTCATTTTCATGGTCTTCTTCTTCTTTTCGTTTCCATCTTGTTATTAAGGCCTCAACTCTCTTCTCAATACGAGTTTGGAATATAGAACAGTACAGCACAAGAACAGGCTCTTTGACCCAGAAAGTCTGTGCCAAACATGATGCCAAAATAAATTACTCATTTGCGTGCACATGATCCCCACGTTCCCTTCTTATTCATGTGCTCTTAAATGCCACCACTGTATATTTTACTTCGGAGTCACGTGAGTGACTACGTGAAGAACCCCGCCAGTGCGCCTGCGCGTCATTACGTCAGACGCCTTGACGCAAACGGACGTGACCTGCTCCTCTAGTGGAATTGTAGTTTTTCAACTACAAGGTAAGTAGAAACTTTTTTCAAGTATATCCAGGTCCATTTACTGTGGGTCTGTGGGGATTTTTTCCACAGACGCCATGGAAAAAACGGGCAGGGAGAAGAGGCGAACGACTCAGCCGACAGAAAGTCGGGAGTCTGCGGTTAGAGACCAATCGCCTCTAACCCCGGTACAGTCGCCAGCGGTGAGCATAGCGACTGTGGACCTGGGGCTGGTGAAAACACAGTCAACGCCTGTCGGGCGAAAGGCCAAGTTTAAATCCAGACGGCCCACGGAGGAGGATCCCAGGCAATGGAAGTAGCTCCAGGGCTAGATACTGCTTTTGAGCGTATTGCCCAAATGGAAAGCCTTGTACATAGGCTGTTGGAGCGAAGCACACTCAGGGAGGAGTGTACTGAAATCCAAGCTGCTGGAAGCAGCTCAACAGCTCCTGGTACAGGGCTGATGGAATGCACCCTCAGGGATGAGGAGCGTGCCACGGGTCATGAGAGCTCAGACCCCGACTCTGACGGTGAGGCTGTACAAGGTGAAGAACGGCAGCTGGCAGATATTCCACCACTGGCAGTATGATTCGCTGCCCCGTCAGGGTCAGGAGAGCCATTAGGAGAAGAATTGGCCTCCCTAATAAGTTACTTGGTTTCCCATCAGCTGGAACAGCAGGAGATGGATGAGACTGCAAGAAAGCATGAGACCCCAAGTAACTGTGTGTTGCTGAAAGCACCAGCAGTGAATCAAATCATCTGGAATCAGTTGAGTATGACTATGAGAACTCAAGAATTAAAATTGCAGAGAATATTAAAGCTGCTGGGTTCTGGAATAAC
>CM075977.1:86351787-86574329 GCA_038087875.1 Malacoraja senta | reverse complement strand
CATTATTAGTCCAAGACTATATGTGGTCTAGGTTGTATTGTTTCATTTTCTGAAGAATTGCAAACTAAATATTGTGCCATCAGTCATCATCTCTATTTTTGAACTTATAATGGAAGAATTCTTGAACAAACAAATGAAGACGTGTCTAGGACACAGCCCCGAAGAACGCCTGCAGAGGTGGTTAAAATGAACTACTTTCAACAACTCTACTATCTTTCAGTTTGGGAGATATGATTCCAGCAAATGTTTTCTCCTTGTATTTCAATAATTTCAGGTTTACTTGAAGTCCTTGATGTTCCACTGGCTAAAATAGAACTAAGACCCAAAGTTTCTGAGTTCCTTTACTCATTCATAATACTACAAAATGAGAATTATAATTGTTTCATGATTAACTTACTATCAATTCTAACATTTTCCTAATGGAACTTCATTACATTCAATGGAGAAATGCTAATCAGATCCATGAATGTACAGTAATGAGAATCAGTCCTTTAATCTACAGTGATTAATTTTATTCTAAAGGGACAATTCTTTTCACATCATTTTGCAGTTTAGCTCTTTGCACACAAGGTTGTAATAAGGTTCAAAGCCAAAACACAAACTGAACATCTATCAACAAGTTATTGGTGGTTATGTTTTGCTCAATAGCCATATTGGTGGAGAATTGCTAAAGGAAGCAGTAATCACCAGATTGGATTTGAATGTTTATGCAAATACGAATAGCCAGCCAGTTTTTCATATTACCAGTAGATGCCAGTGCTGTAGCTGTGCTGGGACAGGTTGCTAGAGGTCAGTCAGTTCTGTAGCATATGTGTTCTGTATTACAGTTAGATTAGTTTTTGGATCCATATTATTTTCCTGTATATTGTGCTTTCATCCTTAATGCATTGAGCGAATTAAATTGGTTGAACACGAATTTCATTGATAGCTTGAGCACAATGGGCATTTGTAAAATGGTGGTTTTGAACTATTATTGATATTCATGATGTATTAATTTTAGTGCATATTGTAGGTATTTGATTTCTTTTAAAATAAATGTGTTACAATCTAGTTCTCTATTTATATCTTATTTTTCTAATTAGAACCTAATGACTTACTGAAATGTTCCAATTACCTTGGAAAGAAATGGTACTCAACCCAAAGTTTAAGTTTCTTTACTTATTAATACTACAAGAGTTATCACTGTTTCATTATTATTAAACATTTACCAACTGTAATATTTTTCCAGTGCAACTTCATTTACCTTGCTCAGCAGGAGCTACATTATATTCAATAGAGAAACACTAATCAAGTCTCAGTCATTTCTTGAACTAATAATAATTAGTGGATATATCATTTTACACAACTGGTCCTGGTAAATTATCAAGTGATACACAGTATACAAGTGGGATGGCAGGTAATTTTAACAGCACCATGTTTAGGATTGGCCACAAAAGAAACAAATGTATAAATATATTTAATTACATATCAACACTGAATTAAAGGTTTTCATAAAGACACCTTTATATTTTACCCCAAATTATTCCTTAATGGGTAAACCATATTGTGGGAAATTGAATCTACCACTTCCATCAAATGAGCACCAGAATGAAATACCCCTCCGCTTACTTTGGATTCAATGATTGTAATAAAATGTGTAAAAACACTTAATTGTCCTTGGTTTTTTTTGGTAATGAGTTCACACTTACACAATGTTTTGAGCAGTTTGGCAATATATCTGGTCATTTGGTTGTCTTGACCAGTCTAGAAATTAAATTGTCATTTTGTTGCAGGTATTTTGGCTCTCCATCTTCTACAATCCTTCCTTGTTCCATAACTAGAATTCTGTCACAATCCATAATAGTTTGTATTCTATGAGCGATAATAAGTACTGTGCTATTTGTGAAAGCAGTGGAAATAACCTAGAGAAGGAACCAAATGCACAGATTTACAGTGAGTGACAGTTCTGATATCAAATGGCAAATATTCCTAATGTTAGCACGCAACATAACCAATTACTTTTACATAAAAAATGAAATAATGAAAAGTTAGTGGAAAAAGCAGGGATAATAAGAGTATATGCAGACACTGAGATATACATTAACATTCCACTAGCACTGGCATTCTAAGATATTATACATGCTTGTATCCAATTTTTTGAAATTTGTGCCGAAGGACTCGACCTTCAAGGAACCATGCACCTGCACTCCTAGATCCCTCTGCTCTACAACACTCCCCTGAGGCTTACCATTCACTGTGTAGGTCCTGCCCTTGTTAGACGTCCCAAAATGCAACACCTCACACTTCTCTGTATTAAATTCCATCAACCATTCCTCAGCCCACCTGGCCAATCGATCCAGATCCTGCTGCAATCTTTCACAACCATCTTCACTATCTGCAAAACCACCCACTTTTGTATCATCAGCAAACCTGCTAAACTTGCCCAGTATGTTCTCAACCAAATCATTAATGTAGATGACAAACAGTAACGGGCCCAGCACCGAACCCTGAGGCACACCACTAGTCACAGGCCTCCACCATCACCCTCTGCTTCCTTTCATGAAGTCAATTTGCTATCCATTCAGCTATCTCTCCTTGGATCCAGAACTACCATGCAGAACATTGCCGAGTGCCTTACTGAAATCCATGTAAACAACATCTACAGCTCTGCCCTCATCGACCTTTTTGGTCACATCTTCAAAAAACTCAATCAGATTTGTGAGACATGACCTCCCACATACAAAACCATGCTGACTATATCTAAGCAGCCCTTGCCCATCCAAATGCCTGTATAACCAATCCCTCAGAATACTCTAAACTTTCCAACTACAGATGTAAGCTCTTTTGTACTAAAGACTTTTGCACTAGCCTTTTGCACTATTTAGGTAAGTGATAAGTGAATACAAATGCATTAATATATTATGCTGACAAAAAAATTATTGTAAAGTTAGTCTTTCTATAAACTACACTTACAAGGCTCTGGACTCTCTAATACAAATGAAAGAAAGTACAGCAGAAGATTGTGCATGCAAGCAAAATTTTGAAATAACACCAATTCAAATAATAAAATTAGGTCAGATTCATGAAAATTCATCATAAGGCTTGAATCATATTCAGAAAAAGATCCTTACACTTTGAAGAGCAGCATCAGTTTCCATGTCAACAGATGCCGTGGCCTCATCCATGAGTGTAATTTTTGATTTCCTGACAATGGCCCTGGCGATGCAGAAAAGCTGTCTCTGTCCTTGGCTGAAGTTAGTCCCATCTGCTATAAGGGCATTCAATCTCTCTGGAAGCTCACTGACCTGTTGAATTAAAACATTTCATGTGAATTTAATTTAGAAAATCCAAAGATATTTGAAAATTAAAATCTCTTTGCTAACTACCTTTGCTCCAACAATATTTGTAATTGCTGATCAATTTATCTCATGGCAATAAGTTATTTTTTGAAACAATAGATTCTATCTTTGATATCTTTGCAAATTACAGTTCTGTTTATTACTTCTAAAATATTTCTCTCACTTAAATATTTGGCTAACAAACTTCAATGTTTAAAATGTCTTTCTTTATTGAATACTGGGTTTTATAGTATTAAGAGTAAATCTTCTGTAATAGGTTTCAACCATGCATAGTTAAACAGTAAATAGTTTTCTTTGAAAAGACTGGCTTGTCACAAACTTGCTATGTAAAAGAACATTAAAAATACCAAATGCACTTTCAATCAATTATATTAAATATGATTAATAATGAGACTAAAATTCCAATTTCTTATTAACATGAAGATTGTTGATGCTAAACGATATCACTAAAAAGATTGCACTTAATTTCTGTTTCTATAATTATTGGATTAATACATTTTAAGCAAAACAATATTTTGTGCACTGAAATAATTTAATTTCTTATATTTAATTCTTATTTGTAGGCAGCTGTGCAAGTATTTACAAGAATGTTTTTATTTAAAGCATAAGAAAATCAAACACCCTATTCATATAACTTCTTTAATTGGTATTGCCAGCAGTGGTGGAAAACCCTGTATGATAATGGATTTGTCGTATTTTCCTCAGCAATGCACCTGTCTTTTTTAGGTTTAGGTTTATTATTGTACCAAGATACCGTGAAAAGCTTTTAGTTGCATGCTATCCAATTAAATCAGACAATACGATACATGAATATAATCAAGCAAAATGCAAATGCAACAGCTAGAGCGCAGATAAATATACCACAGTGCAAATTATAGCTTCTCAGCATTGTAGAATAACAGTTCCAGGGAAGGAATTAAATGTCTACAATGAGGTAGGTTGTAAAATCGGGACGATACCCTGGCTTATTGATGGACCATTGAGAAGTCTGATAACAGAGGGTAAGAAGTTGTTCTTGAGTCTGGTGGTATGTTCTTTCAAAATTGTCTATCTTCTGCCTGATGGGAGCGGAGAGAAGGAGGACTGGGTGGAAAAGGTCCTTGATTAAGTTGGCATATTGTTGCGAATGTAATGGCAAAAATGACTCCAGCAATCTGCTGGCATATTTAACAATAATTTTGGCTTTTGAACGGAGATTTTAAGATCAATTTTAACGGGTGACACATTTTCAAAGAGAACCTACATAAACACTGATTTAACCACATGTGGATGATTGTGTCCAGCCCTGGGCACCACAGTTGGGGAATGATGTGCAATTCTGGATTTGGCTCTATTCTGAGCTAGATCCTGTAAATGTAGTTTTCAAGAGAGTTAGATTTAACTCTTGAGGCTCAAGGAATAAAGGGATATGGGGAAAAAGCAGGAACAGGGTACTGATTTAGATGATAAGCCATGATCATATTGAGTGCTGGCTCGAAGGGCCGAATGGCCTACTCCTGCACCTATGTTTCTATATTCACTGACGGGTAAGGGTGCTGGGGCCCAGATATGTTTTTGAGGTATTTTGGAGACACCCAATCAGAATTTTACTTCGGAGTCACGTGAGTGACTACGTGAAGAAGCCCCGTCCAGCCGCACACACGTCATTATCGATCAGACGCATAGCGTTCATGACCGTGTGTGGAGGAGCAGGAGCTCCTCCAGCCGGTGAGTAAAACAAAAGTAAAACAAAAGTCGGAAGGTAAGTGGGTTACTTTTCACTTACAGGAGCGTTTCCTTCCCGTTTAGACTTGTTGGTGGAGCTCCACACAAGTTTATTATGGAGAAATGGGAAGGAGAGGCGGCCAGGGACGCACCGTAGTAAAACCCCAGATCCTAAGGGTAGCGGGCGTCAGTCAGGGGAGTCAGTGGCAGCGAAGCCATTAACTCCCGTTGTGGTCGAATGTGCGTTAAACCGCCGGCGGCGGGCGCAAGGCCGAGAAAAAAAATAAAAAAATCGGCCCGACCTGTAGACTCGGATGAGTCAGACCTGGAGGTATGCCCTCCTCAGGCAGGAAAGAGTATTACACTGCAAGTGTCAAAATCTTTTTAACTCCTTATGGGGCAGATGATTTGTAAAGAACCCCCACAGGAGGATTTAAGTCGGTGTTGGCCAATGAAGTATAGCACAGGAGGTGCCTTGGAACAGGCACAAGGGTGGCCTACAGGAGCGCCATCAGTGCCTGTGCAGAAACATTAAAGAGGTTGGCCTACAGGAGAGCCAGTGCCCAAAAAATGCCAGAAAAAAGGCAAGTTATGTGTTGGCCTATTGGAGAGCCAGTACTAGAAATGTCTGAACAAAAGGCAGCACAAACGTGCAATGATAAATGTGCCAGCACCGACAAATATAAAGAGTAAAAATAATGAAGTGTTGGCCTAGAATTGAGCCAGCGCCAGCAGCACCTGAAGCAGGGCTGCCTATCCGTGGGCCTACAAGAGAGCCCGCGCTGGGGGAATCTGGCAGACTTACCTGAAACAGGGGAGCCAGAAATTACCCAACATAAAAATGAATATCTAGATTTAGATGATGATTTAAATGAGGACCAGAGCCCATTATCAGAGCCAAAAATGTTCCAAGGCTGGCACAAAACTTTGCTGTTCCCAGAGTAACAGGGGAACCTTTGAGAGAGGAAATAGCTATGACTATAAATTATCTACTCTCCCATCAGCCCAGGAATTAACCATGGATGAGACTATCAAAAAATATGAGACCCGGGAAATTGTAGCAGTTACAGCAGTGAATAAACTTGATATGGGTAATTTGAGCAGTGGTTTACGCTCACAAGAATTGAAATTACACAAGTGCTGAAATTTCTGGGGTCAGTGGTTTGGATGAAGGTTATATATTGTATTCACAACAAAATGTAGCACTCATGTGTAGTGCGCACTTTGAAATAAATTGTATTCATAAAAATGCAATAAGACCAAATATTCATCCTAAGTATGCAGGCTCTGCAAACCATGCAATATATAAATGCCTAAATCTGTTTTGGAGAAAATCTAGCAAAGAAACTAAAGGATCACCTATGCTGAGCGAAATGTGGTGCTGGAGAAGGAACAATCCTATCATTCTCGTATACACGTTGACGTGCTGCACCGAGGATACGTGGAGGTTACAATGTGCCTACTAGAAGGGGACAACAACTGCCGGTGGCAAACCCCGAGGTTAGGGGGCTTGGTCTGGTAAGAAACACAACAAATGTTTCACACTCACAAATAGGGGGAAGGTTACGATTCTTCCTAAAAGAATGGCAATCAATAACAAATGACTCATTTATTCTATGTAGCATTGTAGGATTCAAAATTGAGTTCTCTCCACGTTTGGATCCTCCAATTCAGCAAAATTCAAACTGGTCAGGGATTTTCTCAAAGGAAGAGAATGGGTTGATCAAAGGAGAATTGAAAAACTTTATGCAGAAAAGGATGATATAAATGTCAGGAGAACAACACCATCAGTTTGTGTCAAATATTCTCCTAGGAATATTCTCCTAGAAAAGGGATGGTGGACATAGAATCATTTCCGAACTGACAAATCTTAACCTTTATGTACAATAGAAACATTTCAAAATGGAAACATTTACTAATGCCATTTAGCTAGCCACAAAGAATTGCTATAAGGCAAGCATAGATCTGCAAAATGCATATTATTCTGTGGCAATGCATGGTAATGATCAAAGATATTTGAAATTTAGATGGATGAGTCAGTTATGGCAATTTAAAGCATTGCCCAATGGTCTGATTTCAGCACCAAGATTATTCACTAAATTGCTCAAACCAAATTTTAGCTCTGTTAAGAGCTGAGGGCCATGTATTAATGGCTTATTTAGATGATATCCTCATTGTAGGGGACACTTTGGCTGCTGCAAAATTGTCAGTATCCAGAGTCAAATACATTTTGAGAAATTAGGTTTCATTATTCACCTACAAAAATCTAAATTGTTACCAAGCAAAAAGATTGATTACCTAGGGTTCACAATTAACTCCGAACACATGGTAATCACTTTGCCAAAAGATAAAAAGCTGCAGTTAATTGAAGGTTGCATAAAACCCATTAACGAGGACACACCTTCAATTAGAGAAGTGGCAAGCTTGCTAGGCAAATTAATTGCAGGGTTTCCAGCGGTCACGTTTGGACCATTGCATTATCAATGTTTACAGAGAGCTAAGGTACAAGCGTTAAAAATGAATAGAGGGCATTTTGATAGGCCCATGAAATTAACAATTCAATCCATTACAGAAATAGAATGGTGGATTAACAATGTTTCTAATGCTTCCAGAAAAGTTCTGGTAGAAACACCTTCCGTCACTCTACAGACTGATGTAAGTGTGCTGAGTTGGGGCGCTACTAACATGATTTCCAGCTGTGGAGGTAGGTGGAATGTGAATGAAGTACCTTTGCTGGAAAATCTGGGAATCAATTATCTAGAGCTATTAGGCGCATTTTACGGCCTTAGAGCTTAGTGCACTGATATGGGAAATGTGCATGTTCAGGTACAGGTTGACAATACTACAGCTGTAGCATACATAAATCACATGGGTGGTATAAAATCAGAATCATGTAATAAATTGGCAAATGAAATTTGGACCTGGGGTATTGCCAGAAAAATTTGGCTGTCAGCAATATATTTACCAGGTAAAAATTAATACAATTGCAGACAAAAGATCACGTAAATTTAATGATAATACAGAATGGATGTTAAATCGGAAAATATTCACACAAATTATCACACAATTTGGAATGCCAGAAATTGATCTGGTTGCATCAAGATTGAACCACCAGTTGACTAAGTATGTGTCATGGGAACCTGATCCTGGAGCAGTAGTGGTGGATGCTTTCTCGCTACATTGGGGTGGTATGTTTCTGTATGCTTTTCCACCATTTTGTTTAATCCACAAATGCATACAGAAAATTAAACAAGATTCAAGCCTCAGGGATTTTGGTAGTACCAGATTGGCCTACACAGGTATGGTACCCACTGGTGTTAAAAATGATCAAAAAACGCCTTATGGTTATTCCAAAGCAGATTAAACTGCTTGTACACCCTGTGACTAATGAATCCCATCCTTTACATAATCGTATTGGTTGTTGATTTGCAGATTCTAAGAAGGCATATCTTGGAAAAGGATTATCAGACCGTACGGTGAATGTTATGACAGCAGCCTGGAGGAATAGTACCCAGAAGCAGTACATTTCCTATATAAAGAAATGGGAGGTGTTTTGTTCAGGAAAGAATATTGCATATAACACAGTAGAAATTTCAGATGTAATAGAGTTTCTTTCAACTCTACACTATGAATTGAAATTAAGTTATAGTGCAATTAATACTGCACGAAGTGTACTCTCTGCATATTTAAGCAGTGAATCAGAACAAACTCAAATTGGAGCACATCCTTGGGTCTGTAGGTTTATGAAAGGAATTTTCAACTCTAATCCTCCCAGACCCAGGTATACAGAAATTTGGAATGTAAAAGATGTACTGATGTTCCTAAGGAGTTGGAATCCAGTTGAAACCCTGTCATTATCCAAAATTACCATGAAATTGGTTATGCTCATGGCATTAGTTTCAGCGCAGAGAGTTCAAACATTACAGAAACTCAGAATTGATAGAATGAAAGTAGGGCAAAATGCCGTGACATTCTATGTCTATGATTTACTGAAGCAAAGTAGACCTGGGTCCACAGGATGCAAGTTGGAATTTTTAGCATATCCTACAGATTCACGACTGTGTGTAGTAACATATGTGAAATGTTACATAGAAACAACTAAAGTTTTAAGAGGCGCCGAATTGGCATTTTTTATTAGTCATAAAAAGCCTCATAAGAAAGCATCAACACAAACAATTTCACGATGGTTGAAACAGATGTTGAGATATTCAGGTATTGATACTGATAAATTTAAATCTCATTCCACGAGGGCGGCATCAACATCAGCGGCCAGGGATTCAGCGTGCCAATAGACCTTATTCTCGCGGCCGCAGGATGGGCAAGTGAACAGATGTTTCACAAGTATTACCACAAGGAGATTAAAGATCTCAGAGGGTTTGGTGATGCCTTGCTGGATACAGTATTAAATCCCCCATTATAAATGGGCCTAATTTTTGTTATTTTTATTAAAATAAATAAAACCATTAACTGATTACATTCAAATGTTGTGGTTATGCATTGTTGATTGTGCTTACTCAAATAGAGTCAATCGATGCAGTGAACACCTGGATTTGAATCCACGGTGTGAAATCACAGAGCTTTGAAATCTTCACGTAGTCACTCACGTGACTCCGAAGTAAAATAGTAAGATTAAACGAGAACTTACCAAGTTTGAAGTTTGATCTTTATTTTATGAGGAGTAACGTTGAGGGATTACGTGCCCTCCGCTCCCACCCTCATAAAAGGATCAAGCTGGTAGTTCTAAGTCTTTATGCATCTTACTATCATACTTCAGTAATTATCGTCTGTGATTGTCACTCCGCTGCTTTGAAAGATTGACGCGTGTGCGGCTGGACGGGGCTTCTTCACGTAATCCCTCAACGTTACTCCTCATAAAATAAAGATCAAACTTCAAACTTGGTAAGTTCTCGTTTAATCTTACTATTATATAGGATTTACTGAAATAATTCTTGGAAATCTCATTGAAATATTAAAATCATGAATAGTTACAAACAGTAGTAAGAGCGAAATAGATTCTATAAAGACAGTTTACACAGTCACTGCCATGTAGGTGTGCTTAGGCCTAAACATTTCCCAAGGGATCCCAATGTGCAATGCTGCTGAAGTCATAACAATCTGCAATTCTTACAATGTCATAATCCATTGTCTTGCCAAAGAGAATTTGGAAAGAAAAGCTGCCTGCTAGGGAGAGTGCTGGTCAGCCTGACCTGCCTAAGTTCGAGGTTATCCCTCAATCTTACGCATATCAGTTTTTCTTTCACCCCTTTATTCCACGCATCACCCTCTTCCACCTTCTCTGCATCCTAAACTAATTTGTTTTTATTTTCTTAGTTCTGGAATAGGGTCCCAGACCTGAAATGTTAACTCTATCTTTTCAAAGATCCCGCCTGACCTACTGGGTCTTGCTAGCATGTTCTGTTATCATCTATACTAGAGTTCATAGTTGCATGTACCAATATTTACATCTCTAGAATCTCTCTTGGATCTGTTTGGCTGATTATCAAATTCTTATCATTCTCATGCCTTTACCTCATTCTCTCACTAGTAACCTCCCCTACCCCTTCTGCTATTTCCACCTCCTTTACCAATGCAGTACGTGAAGCTTCATTTTCATGGTCTTCTTCTTCTTTTCGTTTCCATCTTGTTATTAAGGCCTCAACTCTCTTCTCAATACGAGTTTGGAATATAGAACAGTACAGCACAAGAACAGGCTCTTTGACCCAGAAAGTCTGTGCCAAACATGATGCCAAAATAAATTACTCATTTGCGTGCACATGATCCCCACGTTCCCTTCTTATTCATGTGCTCTTAAATGCCACCACTGTATATTTTACTTCGGAGTCACGTGAGTGACTACGTGAAGAACCCCGCCAGTGCGCCTGCGCGTCATTACGTCAGACGCCTTGACGCAAACGGACGTGACCTGCTCCTCTAGTGGAATTGTAGTTTTTCAACTACAAGGTAAGTAGAAACTTTTTTCAAGTATATCCAGGTCCATTTACTGTGGGTCTGTGGGGATTTTTTCCACAGACGCCATGGAAAAAACGGGCAGGGAGAAGAGGCGAACGACTCAGCCGACAGAAAGTCGGGAGTCTGCGGTTAGAGACCAATCGCCTCTAACCCCGGTACAGTCGCCAGCGGTGAGCATAGCGACTGTGGACCTGGGGCTGGTGAAAACACAGTCAACGCCTGTCGGGCGAAAGGCCAAGTTTAAATCCAGACGGCCCACGGAGGAGGATCCCAGGCAATGGAAGTAGCTCCAGGGCTAGATACTGCTTTTGAGCGTATTGCCCAAATGGAAAGCCTTGTACATAGGCTGTTGGAGCGAAGCACACTCAGGGAGGAGTGTACTGAAATCCAAGCTGCTGGAAGCAGCTCAACAGCTCCTGGTACAGGGCTGATGGAATGCACCCTCAGGGATGAGGAGCGTGCCACGGGTCATGAGAGCTCAGACCCCGACTCTGACGGTGAGGCTGTACAAGGTGAAGAACGGCAGCTGGCAGATATTCCACCACTGGCAGTATGATTCGCTGCCCCGTCAGGGTCAGGAGAGCCATTAGGAGAAGAATTGGCCTCCCTAATAAGTTACTTGGTTTCCCATCAGCTGGAACAGCAGGAGATGGATGAGACTGCAAGAAAGCATGAGACCCCAAGTAACTGTGTGTTGCTGAAAGCACCAGCAGTGAATCAAATCATCTGGAATCAGTTGAGTATGACTATGAGAACTCAAGAATTAAAATTGCAGAGAATATTAAAGCTGCTGGGTTCTGGAATAACTGCTTTTGCCAGAATAGCGGATAAAAGCCAAGAGATGATGGAGTTGCATCAGGAAGCACTGGGGTTGCTATGCAGCACCCACTTCGAGATCAATTGTCTGAGGAAAGGTGCTATACGGCCTACTATGAATCCGAAATTCGCAGCACTCTGCAAACCAAGTAACATACAATTACCCAACTTACTCTTTGGAGAGGATCTCGGGAGACGTATTAAAGAGTTGGAAGATGAAGCGAAAACAGGATTGATGAAAACATCAATGGTTGTAAAGTCTGTAAAGAGGAAGTATCCTTTCAGACGTCATACGGATCCTGGACCAGGACCAAGTCGCTCATCAACGCAGGGACGTAGCTGGCGGCCTGCAGTGGGAGCAAGAACCAGTGGGGGTGCTTCCGGGAGAACCCAGGGATCTCAGGGTACTCAAATGACTCAAGAGGTAGGTGGACCTGGTTCTCATGGGAACATACTAACCGGATTAAGTCCAAAGGTTGGAGGCAGATTACATCTCTTCTATAACAATTGGAAGATTACTTCAGATGTGGTAATTCTGAATAGTATACAAGGATTTCGAATTGAATTCAATCCAAATTATGATTTGCCTGTCCAGCATGTTCCTAGCAGAACTCTCCACTTTGCACAAAAAGAAGTGATGGAGGTTCAAGCTGCACTTGAAACCCTATATATAAAAGGTGTTATTGAAGAATCAGTCTACCAAATTCACCAATTTGTGTCAAATGTATTCCCTTGATCAAAAAAGGATGGAGGATGTAGGATAATTCTAGACTTGACAAGTCTGAATCCTTTTGTTCAATTTAGACATTTTAAAATGGAGACATTTGTGACTGCTAAACAACTTATTTCAGAAGCATGTTATATGGCAACTATAGATTTAAAAGATGCATATTACTCAGTGTCTGTTCACTCGGAAGATAGGAAGTATCTTAAATTTACATGGATGAACCAGTTATGGCAGTTCAAAGCCCTGCCTAATGGGTTAACGTCCGCTCCCAGAATATTCACAAAATTGTTAAAACCAATTCTGGGGATGCTGAGAAGCCAGGGGCATGTACTAATGGCATACTTGGATGATGTCTTGATTATAGGAAGGACAAAACAGTCAACAGAAGCATCTGTTGCAGTTGTGTAATCAACTTTTGAAAGTTTGGGGTTTCTAATTCATCCAAAGAAATCAAGGTTAACACCATGTACCTCAATTGATTATTTGGGGTTCACAATTGATTCAGTCCAAATGAAAATTACTTTGCCCAGGGAAAAAAGGGTGGAGTTGATTAAAGATTGCAGTAATCTGTTAAACGAGCAAAAACCCTCAATCAGACAGGTGGCTTGAGTACTGGGAAAATTAGTAGCAGCATTCCCAGCAGTCCAATACGGACCATTACATTATCAACAGCTGCAGAGAGTTAAAGAACAGGCACTGAGAATGCATGCTGGTCATTTTGATAGAACCATGCAACTAACAACAAATGCTGTTTTTGATCTGCAGTGGTGGATTCTACATGTCTCAAGCATTTCCAGCAAAGTGCTGATTGAACAACCTTCCATGATATTACAAACTGATGCCAGTGCACTAGGATGGGGTGCAACTGACTTAGCATCTAACTGCGGAGGCAGATGGAATCAGGAAGAGTCATTGTTACTGCAGACATGGGGAATTAACTATTTGGAGCTTTTAGGATGTTTCTATGGACTCCAAGCTTACTGTTCTAACACAACTAATAAGCATGTTCAAGTTCAAATTGATAACTTGCCTATATTAATCATATGGGTGGAATCAAGTCGGTGTCATGTGACAAAATGGCTAATCAAATTTGGTCTTGGTGTATTGGAAAGAACATTTGGATTTCAGCTATCCATCTACCAGGTAGAATGAATACGATAGCAGACACCAGGTCACGAAAGTTCCATGATAATAAAGAATGGATGTTGAATCGAGAGGTATTCAAGGAGATAGTAATCAGATTTGGAATGTCAGACATCGACTTGTTCGCATCTAGACTGAATCATCAGCTATCGAGATATGTGTCATGGGAACCAGATCCAGGAGCAGTGGCGATTGATGCTTTCTCGCTACATTGGGGTGGTATTTTTTCATATATATTTCCACCTTTCTGCCTCATAAGCTGATGTTTGCTTAAAATCAGGCAAGATGCTGCTTCAGGGGTATTAGTAGTACCAGATTGGCCTACACAGCCATGGTATCCGTTGATATTAGAATTAACAACACAAAAGTTGATGAAAGTCCCAAAAAGAAGTAATCTATTGCTGCACCCTGTAACAGGGGAACAACATCCATTATATGATCGTTTGGATTTGTTGATTTGCAGGTTTTAAGAAGGCCTTTTCTGGGGGCGAGGACTGTCTGAGCGTACTGTGGACATGCTTATGGCAGCCTGGAGGAAGAGCACTCAAAAACAGTACCTTTCTTATATTAAGAAATGGGAAGTGTTCTGTGTACAAAAGAATGTGGAATATAGTACTGCAGATATTTCAAATGTTTTAGAATTTCTGTCAAAACTTTATTATGATGAAGGTTTGAGTTATAGTGCAATTAATTCAGCCAGAAGTGCATTGTCCTCATATTTGGTTCTGGATTCAGAAATAAATCCAATTGGGTCGCACCCACTTGTTTCCAGACTGATGAAAGGAATCTTTAATTCCAAACCTCCGAAACCTAGGTACATGACAATCTGGGATGTAAGTGTGGTGCTGAAACTACTTTGTGAATGGTCACCAAGTGTGTCTTTAACTTTGGCCAAGCTCAGTATGAAAGTAGTCATGCTTATGGCATTAGTGACAGCACAACGAGTGCAAACACTTGGAAAATTACAAATAGACATGATGGAAGTAACTGAAGACAAGGTTACATTCTATATCTATGACCTACTAAAGCAAAGTAGGCCAGGTGTGACAGGATCTAAAATTGTGCTAGCAGCATATCCAAATGATCCATGTCTCTGTATTAAGACATATTTGTTACAATACATTGAGGTCACAAAGAATTTGAGAGATACGGAAACTGGGTTGTTGATCACACACAAGAAACCACACAAGAGAGTTTCAGCACAGACTATTTCCAGATGGATAAAAGAAGTCTTAACAGCTGCTGGTATTAACATTGATGTTTTTACGTCTCACTCGACTAGGGCAGCAGCAACGTCGGCGGCCAGGGCGAAAGACGTCCCCGTCGACCATATCCTCGCAACCGCCGGGTGGTCCAATGAGTTGATGTTTCAACAATTTTACCATCGGCTTATTGTTAATGCGGGATTATTTGCAGAAACTATTTTAAGTTCTGTGTAAATTCCTCTGGTTTAAAGGGGATCTGATTAATTTCATTATTAAAATAAATGAATAACTGCATTTGTGGTACAAATGTTATTATGAATGCATGATTGATTATTCTCGTACCGAGTCAATCAATGCAGTGAGAAGCCGGGATTGATCTACGGCATGAAATCACAAAGCTTTAAAATCTTCACGTAGTCACTCACGTGACTCCGAAGTAAAATAGTAAGATTAAACGAGAACTTACCTAAGTTTGAAGTTTGATCTTTATTTTATGAGGAGTTACGTTGGTGATTACGTGCCCACCACGACCCAACCCTCTATCATAAAGGTCAGATGGAAGTTCTTGTATTACTCGTTTTATTATGATACTATATTACTTCGCTTGTTGTTTTTTGTGATTTCACACCGCTGCTTTGAAGATTGACGCGCAGGCGCACTGGCGGGGTTCTTCACGTAATCACCAACGTAACTCCTCATAAAATAAAGATCAAACTTCAAACTTGGAACACACTGCCTCCATCACCATCCCTGGCAGTGTGTTCCAGGCACCCACCACCCTCTGTGTAAAAAAATAAACAAACACCCTGCCCATCTCCTTTAAATTTTGCCCCTTTCACCTTGAAGTTATGTCCCAGCTTGATTTCCACCCTTGGAAAAAAAATTCTGGCTGTCAACCCTGTCTATGCCTCTTTTAATTTTATAAACTTCTATCAGGTCTCTTCTCAACCTTCTGGCATTCTAGCGCAAACAATCCAAGTCTGTCCAACCTCTCCTCGTAGCTAATACACTCAAATCCAGGCATCATTCTGGTAAACCTTGTTCGCATTATTTCCAAAGTCTCCACATCATTCCTGGATAGGGTGACCAGAACTGCACACAATATTTCAAATGGGGCCTAAAATGCCTACAAGGCTTCTTCATTACTTCCTGACTCTTATACTCAATGCCCCGAAAATGAAGGCAAGCATACCATATACCTTCTTTACCACTCTACTTACTTGTGTTGCCACTTTCAGGGAGCTATGGATTTGGATCCCAAAATCCCTCTGTACATCAATGCTATTGAGGTTCTTGCTATTAATTGTATATTTTCCCCTTACATTCAATCTCCAAAAGTGCAACACCTTGCACTTGTTTGGATTAAACTCCATTTGCCATTTCTCCTCCTATTTCTATAGGTGATCTATATCCCGCTGTATACTTTGACAGCCTTCGTTGCAGTTTGCAATTCCGTCAATTTGTGACATTTGCAAACTTACTAATTAACCCATCAATATTTACTTCCAAGTAATTTATATACAGTGTACATCACAAGTTACAGGGATCCAACACAGATCCCTGCGGAACTCCATTGGTCAGTCCTCCCTGAATATTGTCCTTCCACCTGAACCCTCTGAAAATCCATCAGTAAGCCAGTTCTAAATCAATATGAACCAGTCACTGTGAATCCCGTGCATCTTAAGGGTCTGTCCCACTGCGGCGACCTAATTGGCAAGTTTAGAAGAGTTCAGGAGGGTTTGAAAAAATGTCATGTTGAAGACCTCCTTCGACTATGCAGAAGACCTCCTTCGACCTCCTTCGACTATGTTCTGTTGTGCTGAAGCAAAGCAAGAATTTCATTGTCCTATCAGGGACACATGACAATAAACTCACTTGAACTTGAACTATGTTGAAGACTAGCTTCGGGAAAATTGGACGCCGAAAAGTGGAGAGTGAAGACGACCTCCTTCGATCTCCCTTCGACTATGTTGAAGACTATCTACGACTACCTTCGACTACCTTCCATTACCTTCGACTACCCTCGGTTACCTACGAATAACATGCCGAACTATTACGACCTACTTCGACTAAACCTACAAGTAAAAAAAGTAGCGATTTTTTCTATGGCAACCTTTTTTTACTCGCGGGCATTTTTCAACATGTTGAAAAATACGCCGCGACCTAGTTAAGGCCTCGAGTACGCGGGGACTATCGAGCATGAAAGAGAGTTACAAAGACATAGGACCTCTTGTCGACCATGCTGCGAGTATGAGTCGAGGGCAAACTCGTCTGAACTCGCGGATTAGGTCGTCCCTTTAATCTTTTGGATCAGCCTACCATGGGAGTTCAGCAAATGCCATACAAAATGCATGTAGACAACATCCATCACTATACCATCATCAACTTTATCAACTTAACCCTTTATTTTCTAAATGGGACTAATTCCTATCCCAAAACATCCTTTCCAACAGCTTCCCTAGCACTGAGGTGAGGCTCACCAACCTATAATTCATGGGCTTCTCTACTTTCCTTCTTAAATAAAGGAACAATATTTGCTACTCCCCAGTCCTCTGGGACCTTGCTTGCGGCAAGAGAAGAATCAGATTCTTGTCAAAAAGTTTTTCTTGTTTCCAGTTCAATCAGTCTGAAGAAGGGTCCCGACCCAAAACGTCACCTAGCTATTTTCTTCAGAGATGCTGCCTGACCTGCTGAGTTACTACAGCATTTTGTGCCTATCTTTGGGACAGAATAGATGTTGAGAGACTATTTGTCCTGGCTGTTTCAGAATAGTCAGCCATTTACGACTGAAATGCATAAGAATGTCTTATCGGGGAATTGTGAATCTAATAAATTCTCAACCCCTGTGGGAGTGGAGGAGTGTCATGTGAAATCAAGAGTGAGACTGAAAGATTTTACACATTAAGGAATACAACAATATTGGCAAATGCTGGTAACATGGATATAAGTGATTATAGGTGATCATAATCTTACTGAATGGCAGAGCTAGCTCAAGGAAATATATATCTTATGGTCATAATATAAATGAATGATTTACTTATGAATTAATTGATTACTTAATTCCAATTGTGATTACATTTATATTGCTCATTAATTGATGATGGAATTTATCTTCTTTTGTGGTTATAAAACTTAACAGTTAACTAGAACTTGTTATTTGATCTATACTGGAAAAAAACCCTGTATATATAAATCACAAGTATTTTTCATTTGAACAATTTATTAAGGAAATACTGACTATTGCTCAAGGGTCTCATTTCATCAATACAACAGATGTGCTGTTGCAGTGAAGCTTGCATTCTTTCCATATGTACATGTCATGACAAATTCAAAGCTTCTGACACTGCTATTACCTATCTAACCAGAACTCCCTCCAGGACCCGTCAAGGGGAAACTATCTTCTTGGTCATAAAAACTAGAAGTTTCACTGCACTAACAGGGTAGTTTAGAAATATTTTAGATTCCACATTGAAAAATGACAGATGTAAGTTGCTCCTTTACAGGTGCTCAGGCTTTAAATTAAGAAGTCCAACAGCTGTAATCTATCCATTAATGGAAACGAGTCTGAAGACCTGTGTGACTATCAATCTTAAAATTATTTTCAAGTATCAAAACTGATTGTGTGCAGAGTTTGGAAATATCTATCAAAAGTTTATTATGAATCTACCACTTACCAAAGGTTTCAACTGTGCAACTTCCAAAGCATCCCACAATTCTTCATCACTATGAATTGAGTATGGATCCAAATTAAATCTAAACATAAATCAGAGTATATGATACATTTAACAACATGGTCAAAACTTAAATATCGTAATTTATATTTCTTCATGCACTGCGATATCTCTGCATTTGCTATGCGTGATTTACCTGATAGTACCGCTGAACAGAATAGGATCCTGGGGAATTATTGATATTGCTTTCCTTAAATGGTCCAGTGTCACAAAGGAAATATCTATTCCATCAATCTTTATACAGCCTGCAAAGATAATGAACTTCAAAATTAAATCCTCCATGAACAAGCAAAACCCAGATACACATTTTGTACACTAATCCTGAAAGTAGAAACAACAGACCAAATTGTGATGGATGTGGCTGTTGGTTGCTTTGGGAGCTACTGATGTTCTACTTATAGAAACGTACAAAATCTTATAGAAACGTACAAAATTCTTATGGGGTTGGACAGGCTAGATGCAGGAAGATTGTTCCCGATGTTGGGGAAGTCCAGGACAAGGGGTCACAGCTTAAGGATAAGGGGGAAATCCTTTAGGACCGAGATGAGGAAAAACTTTTTCACACAGAGAGTGGTGAATCTCTGGAACTCTCTGCCACAGAGGGTAGTTGACGCCAGTTCATTGGCTATATTTAAGAGGGAGTTAGATGTGGCCCTTGTGGCTAAAGGGATCAGGGGGTATGGAGAGAAGGCAGGTACGGGATACTGAGTTGGATGATCAGCCATGATCATATTGAATGGCGGTGCAGGCTCGAAGGGCCGAATGGCCTACTCCTGCACCTATTTTCTATGTATCTATGTATCTATGTACTGCTCCCAAGTCAGTCGAGCATGAGCTTTCATGGACCCACTGAAAATCCAGGACCTCTTAAAGGCAGATGCTGGTGCATCTGTCATTACTTTCCAAATTTCCAAATTGGATACCAGAAGTTGACATGCAATGATAGAGCCCAGTCCTAAGATTTCTCAGCTTTTTATTAGGGAATTCCTCTCTTTGATCTTAGGTTAGCCACATGTGCAGAATTGGAGTTCCCAGTCACTTAATTTTTGGGGATGGTCCTGAAGTAGAGATGGAACAGATCAAAATTAAAATGTTTTTTATTTCTTAGTGTTTTAATGTGTATTATTTTAATGGGTTTTCATAATATTTACTTTATAAATGACTCCAAATAATAGACATGTAAAAACTACCACAAAGAGCTTCATCCTAGAAAAACTCGACACCTACTAGATAATTGGATATGTCTGCTCATCTGAGGCATCACTTTGGCTCACTAACACAAGGTGTGGTTGGTCACTTGATCTGGCCGAGGTGGATGCAGACAGTGAGCCAAAATTAGCTCAAATTAGCCCAAGTATAACATTCAAACTGTTTAAGAAGGAACTGCAGATGCTGGAAAATCAAAGGTAGACAAAAATGCTGGTGAAACTCAGCAGGTGAGGCAGCATCTATGGAGCGAAGGAAATAGGCAACGTTTCGGGTCGCGACCCGAAACGTTGCCAATTTCCTTCGCTCCATAGATGTTGCCTCACCCGCTGAGTTTCTCCAGCATTTTTGTCTACCATAAAATTCGGACTGTTCAGTTACTGCATATTTGGTCAGAATTCCCTGAAGTTATTCTGTCCTTTCAATTCAGAAACTTCAAATCAAGAAAGTACAGTGAACATTGTTATCCTATATCATCCATTCCAATGAATTTTTAGGTCATAGATCGTAAGACATAGGAGCAGAATTAGGTCATTTGGCCCATCAAGTCTGCTCCACCATTCGATTATGGCTGATCTATTTTTCCCTCTCAACCCTATTCTCCTGCCATCTCCCAGTAAACTTTGATGCCCTTCCTAATCAACAACCTTTCAATCTCTGATTTAAAAATACCCAATGTCTTGGCCTCCACCGCCATCTGTAAAAATGAATTCCACAGTCACCACCCTCTGTCAGAAGAAATTCCTCCTCATCTCCATTCTAAAGATAATTTTTTATTAAATTCTGAGGCTGTGCCCTCTGGTCCTAGACTCTCCGATTACTGGAAACATCCTCTCCACATCCATTCTATTTAATCCTTTCATTATTTGGCAGGATTCAATGAGATCACCCCTCATCCTTCTAAACTAAAGTGAGTACAGACACAGAGCCATAAAACGCTCCTCGTGTTAACCCAGTCATCCCTGAGATCATTCCTCTAAATCTTCTCTGGACCCGCTCTACAGCCAGCACATCCTTCCCCAGATATGGGGCCCAAAACTGCTCACAATATTCCAAATGTGGTCTGACCAGCACCTTATAAAGCCTCAACATTTCTTTCCTTGTTTTTATATTCTAGTTCTCTTGAAATGAATATGAACATTGCATCTGCCATCCTTACTACCGACTCAACCTGCAAATGAACCTTATGAGAATCCTGCACTGCACTCCCATGTCCATTTGCACCTCCAATTTCTGAATCCTTTCCTTTAGAAAGTGATCTATGCCTTTATTCCTTCTGTCAACGTGCATGACCATACACTTTGCCACTTCTTTGCCCATTCTCCTAACCTGTCCAAGCCCTTCTGCAGACTCCCTGCATACTAAGGGGAGAATGTGGTATTTCATTCATATTTCATCTTTTTTCCCTCTTATTGCTTTTTTTAAAATCTGTTTTCTTTTGGTTATTAAAAGCTTCCCAATCCTTGAGCTTCCTGCTAATCTTTACCATATTATATGTTTTCTCTTTTGCTTCTATGCTGTCTTTGACTTCCTTTGTCAGCCACAGTCACCTCATTCTCCCCTTCGTATGCTTCTTTTATCTTTTGTGGTTCTCTAGTTCCCATATAAAATCCCATTCCCATTTATAAGCAATTCAATTAGCACAATACAAATAGTGTTTATATCTAATTTTGTGATTCGTATTATATTCAATTTGTGTTATGGAAACACACATCATTGCAGAACTACGATATGTAATCATTTATTTTATGACTCAATCAGATATCTTATTCAAAAATCTAGAGTTTAATATACTACTAAGTTAAGCAGATTTATGATTAACACTTATTTTCAATATTTTTACTCAAGAAACACAAACCTTCAAAGTTATCAATAATTCTCAGAAGGGCTAATGTCAGAGTTGACTTCCCACTTCCAGTTCGCCCACATATTCCAACTCTTGTTCCAGGGTTAATTTTAAATGTCAGTTTGTGCAGGACAGGATCAAGCTTCTTATCATATCGTACACTGACCTCATTAAACTCTAATGAGATGAGGAAAAACGTTTTCACACAGAGAGTGGTGAATCTCTGGAACTCTCTGCCACAGAGGGTAGTTGACGCCAGTTCATTGGCTATATTTAAGAGGGAGTTAGATGTGGCCCTTGTGGCTAAAGGGATCAGGGGGTATGGAGAGAAGGCAGGTACGGGATACTGAGTTGGATGATCAGCCATGATCATATTGAATGGCGGTGCAGGCTCGAAGGGCCGAATGGCCTACTCCTGCACCTATTTTCTATGTATCTATGTATCTATGTACTGCTCCCAAGTCAGTCGAGCATGAGCTTTCATGGACCCACTGAAAATCCAGGACCTCTTAAAGGCAGATGCTGGTGCATCTGTCATTACTTTCCAAATTTCCAAATTGGATACCAGAAGTTGACATGCAATGATAGAGCCCAGTCCTAAGATTTCTCAGCTTTTTATTAGGGAATTCCTCTCTTTGATCTTAGGTTAGCCACATGTGCAGAATTGGAGTTCCCAGTCACTTAATTTTTGGGGATGGTCCTGAAGTAGAGATGGAACAGATCAAAATTAAAATGTTTTTTATTTCTTAGTGTTTTAATGTGTATTATTTTAATGGGTTTTCATAATATTTACTTTATAAATGACTCCAAATAATAGACATGTAAAAACTACCACAAAGAGCTTCATCCTAGAAAAACTCGACACCTACTAGATAATTGGATATGTCTGCTCATCTGAGGCATCACTTTGGCTCACTAACACAAGGTGTGGTTGGTCACTTGATCTGGCCGAGGTGGATGCAGACAGTGAGCCAAAATTAGCTCAAATTAGCCCAAGTATAACATTCAAACTGTTTAAGAAGGAACTGCAGATGCTGGAAAATCAAAGGTAGACAAAAATGCTGGTGAAACTCAGCAGGTGAGGCAGCATCTATGGAGCGAAGGAAATAGGCAACGTTTCGGGTCGCGACCCGAAACGTTGCCAATTTCCTTCGCTCCATAGATGTTGCCTCACCCGCTGAGTTTCTCCAGCATTTTTGTCTACCATAAAATTCGGACTGTTCAGTTACTGCATATTTGGTCAGAATTCCCTGAAGTTATTCTGTCCTTTCAATTCAGAAACTTCAAATCAAGAAAGTACAGTGAACATTGTTATCCTATATCATCCATTCCAATGAATTTTTAGGTCATAGATCGTAAGACATAGGAGCAGAATTAGGTCATTTGGCCCATCAAGTCTGCTCCACCATTCGATTATGGCTGATCTATTTTTCCCTCTCAACCCTATTCTCCTGCCATCTCCCAGTAAACTTTGATGCCCTTCCTAATCAACAACCTTTCAATCTCTGATTTAAAAATACCCAATGTCTTGGCCTCCACCGCCATCTGTAAAAATGAATTCCACAGTCACCACCCTCTGTCAGAAGAAATTCCTCCTCATCTCCATTCTAAAGATAATTTTTTATTAAATTCTGAGGCTGTGCCCTCTGGTCCTAGACTCTCCGATTACTGGAAACATCCTCTCCACATCCATTCTATTTAATCCTTTCATTATTTGGCAGGATTCAATGAGATCACCCCTCATCCTTCTAAACTAAAGTGAGTACAGACACAGAGCCATAAAACGCTCCTCGTGTTAACCCAGTCATCCCTGAGATCATTCCTCTAAATCTTCTCTGGACCCGCTCTACAGCCAGCACATCCTTCCCCAGATATGGGGCCCAAAACTGCTCACAATATTCCAAATGTGGTCTGACCAGCACCTTATAAAGCCTCAACATTTCTTTCCTTGTTTTTATATTCTAGTTCTCTTGAAATGAATATGAACATTGCATCTGCCATCCTTACTACCGACTCAACCTGCAAATGAACCTTATGAGAATCCTGCACTGCACTCCCATGTCCATTTGCACCTCCAATTTCTGAATCCTTTCCTTTAGAAAGTGATCTATGCCTTTATTCCTTCTGTCAACGTGCATGACCATACACTTTGCCACTTCTTTGCCCATTCTCCTAACCTGTCCAAGCCCTTCTGCAGACTCCCTGCATACTAAGGGGAGAATGTGGTATTTCATTCATATTTCATCTTTTTTCCCTCTTATTGCTTTTTTTAAAATCTGTTTTCTTTTGGTTATTAAAAGCTTCCCAATCCTTGAGCTTCCTGCTAATCTTTACCATATTATATGTTTTCTCTTTTGCTTCTATGCTGTCTTTGACTTCCTTTGTCAGCCACAGTCACCTCATTCTCCCCTTCGTATGCTTCTTTTATCTTTTGTGGTTCTCTAGTTCCCATATAAAATCCCATTCCCATTTATAAGCAATTCAATTAGCACAATACAAATAGTGTTTATATCTAATTTTGTGATTCGTATTATATTCAATTTGTGTTATGGAAACACACATCATTGCAGAACTACGATATGTAATCATTTATTTTATGACTCAATCAGATATCTTATTCAAAAATCTAGAGTTTAATATACTACTAAGTTAAGCAGATTTATGATTAACACTTATTTTCAATATTTTTACTCAAGAAACACAAACCTTCAAAGTTATCAATAATTCTCAGAAGGGCTAATGTCAGAGTTGACTTCCCACTTCCAGTTCGCCCACATATTCCAACTCTTGTTCCAGGGTTAATTTTAAATGTCAGTTTGTGCAGGACAGGATCAAGCTTCTTATCATATCGTACACTGACCTCATTAAACTCTATCTCTCCAGAGTGTGGCCAGTTGGTGAGATTTGAGTCCAAGAGAAAATCTACAAAATAAATGTTGATAAGTAATCAACATTGCGTGTCATAATTAATTACTATTTTTCCAAAAATATTGAACACAAATATCTGAATGAATTTTTAAAAATAAGCATAATTGTAATTCTGTCAAAGCCTGTATTGCAATGTTAAATTTGAATAACTAATGAGAATAAAATATTGCAATTGAATTACTTTACATTCAGTTCTATATTGTTTATCTATTTGTAAAACAGACACTCTCTCCATATTTTAAAATATGTAGGCAAATACAGTTATTGTCATGATCTCAGCCAAAAATTAGGAATGCTCAAGGGACCTGAATTAGACAAGCATAGATGTCTCAAAAAGTTGTAGGACTGAAACAGATCACATAGATAAGAATACGATGTAGTTTGAAAACGTGATAATTTTAACACTGAGATATTGCATAACCAGATGATACACTAGATAACTAAAGGGCCTGTCCCACTTACACACCCTTTTCGGCGACTGTCAGCACCCCTCATAGGTCACCGAAAATGTTCAACATGTTGAAAATTCAGTGGCGACCAGAAAAACGCTACGACTCTTTGGGTGACTAGGAGACCTCTCACGACCATACAGGCAACCCCTGGCGGCATGTCGTGGGGTGTCACTGAAAAGGTTGCGTAAGTGGGACAGGCCCTTAAATGGCTGTGAATAAAAGGATCGTGATGGGTCAGATCAAGAGATGAGGTTTGAATGACATCAGTTTTAGAATGAGGAAGATGTGTTGGGAGGAAATGGAATTGTGAAGTTGACAGCTAACAAAGGCATCAATCAAGGCTTCAGCAACATACAAAGCAGAGGTGAGAGATGTCACATGGGGGATTTGGACAGCTTTGGTAATGACATGGCTATTAATTCCAAATTTGACTCGGGTCAATGATACCAATATCGTGTTTGCAGATTGAAGAATGAAGTCACTGACAAGAGCTTAAAATTTGTGAAGGGAATGAAAAGTGATGGCCTTGTTCTTCCTTATATTATAGTTGGATGAAATTGCTATTCATCCAATATCAGGTGTTAGATGGTCAGAGAATTTCAAGCCAACAAAAGATCATAAAAGGTGATAGCGAAGTAAAGCAAAGTGTCATCGGGGTACTTGTAAATGCCATTTCAAATTGTGTGGCTGATGGGACGAATTGTAGAAGTTAAATAAGAGGACCAAAGATAAATCGAGTATTTCCAAAAATCCCAGCTATATTTCTGGACATTCAGCTTCCATAACCCTATGTACTGAAATGATCTCCAAAACCATCTCTGTTACTCTCTCTCCTCTTTTAAACTGCTCCTTGAATGATGATATTGTTAAAAGCATTTTAGAAATCATGCAAATGGTTTTTGAATAAAAATCAAATTGAAATAAATGAAAGAATTTTCATTTCTGCACTTGATTGCTACTGTTGGCAATCTCTGAAGGTCAATTAACTATAGAAATGCATTAGATACAAAATGCTGGAGTAACTCAGCGGGACAGGCAGCATCTCTGGAGAGAAGGAATGGGTGACGTTTTGGGTCGAGACCCTTCTTCAGCCTGATGTCAGGGGAGTGGGCAGCACAGAGATAAAATGTAGTCAGAGACAGTAAGACTGGTCGGAGAACTGGGAAGGGGAAGGGGATGGAGAGAGAGGGAAAGCAAGGGCTACTTTAAGTTAGAGAAGTCAATGTTCATACCGCTGGGGTGTAAGCGAAATATGAGGTGCTGTTCCTCCAATTTGCGTTTGGCCTCACTCTGACAATGGAGGAGGCCCAGCACAGAAAGGTCAGTATGGGAATGAGAGGGAGAGTTAAAGTGATGAGCAATCGGGAGATCAGGTAGGTTTAGGAGGACTGAGCGGAGGTGTTCAACGAAATGATTGCCGATCCAAGCGCAGATGCTGGTTTACACCGAAGTTAGACCAAAATGTTGGAGTAACTCAGCGGAACAGGCTGTATTTCTGGATAGTAGGAATGGGTCACCCATGGGTGATCCAAAACGTATCCAGAGATGTTGCCATGTTCCGCTGAGTTACTCCAGCCTTTTTTGTATATCTTCTGTGCATTTATCGTAAATACTCGTGGTTGAATAATCCACAATGAATCATCAAATTTCCATTTATCTAAACCTATGGGGAGTCTAAAATATGTTTAAAAAATAGATAATTCTGCACACGTTTGGTGTCAGCCTGAATTCTAGAAATCAAACTGAAGCAATAGTACAATTATTTTTGACAAGTTTTGTTTCATACTGTGAAGAACATTAGTTAAATTCGATATCCATCTGGAGTGTGGCGGTGCCTAACGGCAGCGGCTCGACTGCAGTCCGTCTGTCTTTTTAAAATTTTTGTCCCGTTAGATGTATGTTTTTGGTTTTAATTTTAATTATTTTTTAGCTGCGTGTATGTGTGTGGGGGAGGGGGGGGGAACCTTTTAATCTCTTCCCTGTACTGGGACCCGACTTTTTCCCTCCCGGGTCTCCGGTGTCGTTGGGCCTAACATCGTGGAGCCGGCGGCGGCCTCCAACAGGAACCAACCTGAGAGCTTCAGTCGCGGAGCCTGCGGACTCACCATCGCGGAGCTGGCCGACTTCGGAGCGGGGAGAGCTGTGGTGGCGCGCTGCTGAAACTCGACTTCGGAGCTTCGGAGGCTCCGGCCGCAGGCCCGGTGGACAGGAACATCGGGAGCTCGCAGGTCCCTGGTGGGAGACCGCTTTTTGGAGCTCCCGCAATGGCAACTTCTCCCACCGTAATCACGGGGTGTAAATGACTCGGAGCGGGGCCTAACATAGCCCCGCGCGGCTTAAACGGCTGCGGGACTTACCATCGCCTGCCGGGGGCTTTAATATCGTGAGCCGCAGTCGCCTCGATGCTGCAGTTGGACTGCTGGACCGCGGGAGAACAAAGGGAAGAGATAAGACTTTTGCCTTCCATCACAGTGAGGAGGTGTTGGAGATTCACTGTGATGGATGTTTGTGTACATTGTGTTAAGTGTTTGTCTTGGTTTTTTTGTAATGTCATGTCTGCAGGAATGAAATTTCGTTCAAACCTTGTCTGTTTGAATGACGATAAAAGGTATTCTATTCTATAACATGACATGAACAGCATACCTAAATATCTGTTTGAAAGAATTCAGGTCAAGCATCAACAATAAATGAACAGGATTCAGTAGAATAGACATTAATGAATTAAATAACTTAAAGTTTGAACCTATGCTAATTTGTGATTCTTCAGACTCCTGTTCAGACGGAAGGGTGGTGTAGTGATTCACTCTTTCTATTGCATTCATTTGCATCTCCATATCAGCAAATTCCCGGACACACCAATTCAAGTAACTAGACATCTGAGAATAAATAAGCATCACATAAACAAAGGAAGAAACAAATTAAAACAATTCAATTTACTCTTGTTCATCTCTTGTGATCTTCCTTTTCAAGTAGTAATACTAGATTATTACTAGGTTATACTAGATTTTATTCCTTTGCAATGGTGTTACAATCTAAACTTCAATTGCAAGATGGCAATCTAAACTTCAATTGCAATAGATAGTCTCATTAACCTTTATTCTTTTTATGATAATCATGAAAATGATTACCGTATCAACAACAAAGGTCAGCTTGTTTAAAAAAAATTACAGGATTAAACCCACATTAAAAACAGAACATACTGGATACACTCAGTAGATCAGACACCATTTGTTGAAAAATAAAAGAAAGAGTTTACATTTCAAATCAAAGACACTTAACAGAAGTGGGAAAATGAGAACACAAACTAGTTTTATGTTGCTGAAAGGGTTGTAGAAGGTTAAATAGGTTAAAGGGAAAGTCCTATTAACAGAGCAGAAACAACAGAGATGGAAGATTTGTAAAAACTGAATAAAGCCACAGCAGAATGGAGGGTGAAATGAAATATAGTCAAGTTTTGTAATAGGCATTGGTCACTCAATCACTTCATGAGATGGAGACAGAGAAATTCAGAAAGGGAGGGCTGATTTGGAAATGTGAAAGTTAACATGGGCTGGAAATTAGTGGCAAAACTAATGAAATATTCAAGTTCTAGGCAAGTTCAGGAAGAGGCACCAATATAGGATAGAATGTCAAGGTAGGGATCCTGGGTAGGACTGAACAAGGACTATTCCATAATACCACAAAGAGACAGGCGTAGTTTGGTTTCACCTACTTCCACCACCCTGCTTCCTGTAAGGATTCCATTCCTTTTCCCAGCTCTATCATATCTGTTCTGACGATGAAACCTACCACACAGTTGTCTTGGAGTTGTCTTCCTTTTCCCTAAATCAAAGTTTCTTCTACAGTATAAAAGAGCTGACGGAGTTCTTAAACATGTCTCATTTATTACTTGCACATCTGGGGGGGGGTTCTCATCCCCTCTTCTTCCAACCACAGCAAGGATAAGGTTCTCCATTATCTTTTCGTTTGACTTGACTCTACATAAAATGGATCATTCTTTGCAATGTTCACCACTTTCTAAGAAATTACACTGCCTGACACTTGATATTGTTGGCTCATATCATTTGAATTTGAATGATGCAAGTTTCTTAAAAATCTTTGTAGCATAACCATCAAAAATAAACTGAGAATCATACAAAGATTTTATGCAATACCAGTTACACTACAGTTTTTAGAAATTTTCATTCGGCTATTCTTGTGTACCTTTAAAGCATATACAATAGCAAGGCCGACGAGGCCAGCTGGTAAGTAACCTAGTGTCGCTGTCAATAATGTGCAGACTGCTGAAGCAAAAACAACAGTTGCTCCAATTGCGTCCTGAAAAATAGAATTGATGTTAAAATTAGGATGAAAATATCTTCAGTAGAGGTGACCTCCCCACTATCATTGTGGATGGCGCCCTCATCCTTATCTCATCTGTATCCTGTATTTCTTCTATCGTTCCCCCATCCCCCAGATGGAACAAGGATAGAGTTTCCTTGGTCCTCACCTATCATCCCACCAACCTCTGCTTCAAACACATTCTCCGACATTTCCGCCGCCTTCAATGTGATCCAACCACCAGTCACATCTCTCTGCAACTCCTTGATTTGCTTGTCCTTTCACACCCAACACGCCCCCTCCCAGCACTTTCCTTGCAACTGCAGGAGATGTAACACCTCCACTTTCACTTCCATCCTGAGACCCAGCAGCCTTTCATGGTGAGACAGAGGTTCATGTGTACCTCTTCCATCCTTGTCTATTGACTTTAATGGTCCCGATGTAGCCTCCTCTACATTGGCGAGACCAAGCGTAAATTAGACGACTGTTTTTGAACATTTCTGCTCGGTCCAGAAAGGCCTGCTGGATCCCCTGGTTGTTAACCATTTTAACTCTCATTCCCATTCACAAACTGACCTTTCTGTCCTTGGCCTAGTGCCAGAGTGCGTAGCTTACAAACCAATGGTATAAACATTTAATTCTCCAACATCAAGTAATACCCAGCCCTACCTCTTTCCTCTGCCCTGCCCCCACCCCAGTGTGCAATTATTTCACCCACCATCTCCCACCTCCCTAGTCCCCCTGCATTCTTATTTCCCATCTCCAAATACTAAATTTCCCTTTTATCCACCCTTTTCCTCTCCTCCTTGTCCCATTCCATCCATATCCCTCCTTTTGCTTTTACATTTCACACCTCCTCGTCTTTCCTTATCTCACTCTTTTATCTCAATTTTGCCTCTTGCCTTTGTTATTTATTCCACCCATCTGCCAACCACCCCTCTCACCTCTATCCACCTATTACTTGCCAGACCTTGTCCCACTCCTACTTCTCTTTCTTCCCTCCTCCTCCATGGTCTGTTCACTCCCTCCATAGATGTTATCTGACCCACTGGGTTCCTACAACTGTTTGGTTTTCTTTTTGCACCAGATTCCAGCATCTAGTTTCTTGTGTCTCTATTGAAATTAGAATCTCAATTATATATTCATCCAAATTCAGTTAACAAGAATCTCAATCATTATTAACAAATCAAACATTTGCCAGCCAAAGGTTAAATGTTCAGATTGTCTTCTAAAATTGTGTTCTCCCCAACTCAAAATAGACTTTTTCACCTGTACTACAAATAAAATAAACATCTTCAAAAATCATTTAAATATTTGGTTCATTTATAAACTAACCAGTCGTATAGCCAGCCACCTGTTCATGGTGTTCAGATATAAAAAAGCAACAGTATTACAATCAATCTTGTCAAGAATTTGTTGAAAAAACTTGTCTTTAAGTTTATATGCCCTGATAGTTGTCAGACCCCCGAGTGTCTCCGAAAAATGTGCAAACACGGGTGATTTGGTGATGCTGTCCAATCTCTGAAGTTCCCTGTAATGAACAAGAGCACAACATCCTTTTTATAACAACCTCTGCCTTGACATCTTACTAGAGCTGAAATTATCTGCAATAACCGTCTTATCAGAAGACAATGATGGCTATGTTAGATTTCAATTGAATGTAATTTTCAATGAAGACCAATAATTCTCTTGTAATATCAAAGAGCTACTTTAACACCATTCCTTCCCTTTCCTCAGTCAAACCCCATGGCATTAAATTTCCATGTGGAAAAGAAAGGGATATCAAAAATATTGAAGATAAACTACTCAAAATCAAAAGCAAAGCTGCATTCCATCAGAATACTTTCTATAGCTCATCTGTAGAAGTAGAAATTTGTGTGAACCCGGGTGAAGATGCCAAATCATCTTGGACACCTAAGTAAATACTTTGATGCGCTTTCTTAATTAGTATAACAGTGTGCGGGGACCAGGTTAAGTCGCTGGTGATTTAGATGCCGAGGAACTTGAAGCTGTTGATGATTTCTATAGCAGCTCTGTTGATGAGGACACTGTCTTGTCGACAACAACCAACTCTTTCACCTTGCTGATGTTAAGGGCTAGGTCACCACGACACAAGGTTCCTAATCTCTTTCCTGTATGCCGTTTCATCGTTGTTGATCTGGCCAACAACCTTCCAGTACAAAGCTGCATAGCTTACCAACATTTCATTGATTAGCTGAAAGGTGGTTGAATGTTGGGATTATATCTAAGGTGAATCATCACTTTCAGTAATAGGAAGGTAGAAAATTAGAACAAACCAAAATGGAGAATTAAAAGAGTGCATTTACATTGTAGGAGGAGCTGCACAATTTTACTGATTTAACTACAAAATGTTAGCAAAAGCATTTCTATTTTAAGTTGTGGCAGCATTGAACTCTGTCCTGATTTGGTTACTTCTACTGTTATTCCAGTACAGAGGAATGCAATTAGAATACTCACATTTCATAAAAGCAAGTCCTAATAAGGACCGACAACATAATGTCCATATAATTCATTCCTTCTGGTGTTATCTGCTTGTTTCTGCAGAATGTCAGTCTAGCATTGACAGAAGAAGCACCACATCTGTGTCCACTTCAAAAAGTATTAAAAACTCCCTGCGTTAGGATTATTATATTCCTGATTTTATTTTACAACTGAAGCTATATAAATAGCTCAGCACTATTTATGGAAAAATCCTGTAATTCCTAGGGGTGACTAAAACTTGCATTCTAAGTTCAGAGTTGGGAGCTACAGAATTAAAGGAACATTTCTTATATATAATGGATTAATGGCATAAATGTCAGAATAGTTTTCTGATAGACATTAAGGGCTAACTTCAATTCATATTATTTATCCCTAAATATCATGGCCAATATTTGTCTTATGGGCCTGTTCCACTGTAAGAGCTAATTCAAGAGTTCTCTTGAGTTTCCCCTAATTCGAACTCGGAGAATTACGGTAATGGCCGCTCGTAGGTACTCCGGGCTCTCGTGGACATTTTTCAACATATTTAAAAATCTTCACGAGCTTACCGCGTTTCCCGAGTACCTGCCGTTAGCGTTACAAGCCGCTAAGAGACGTCCCAAGCTCCGACGTACATTCTACGTGCTTATCATGAGTTTGATTTTTTTTAAACTCGGGAGAGCTCTTGGGTGAACTCGTACAGTGGGACAGGCCCATTATTCAGCAATCCAGAATGTGGCTAATTTCAATTCACTACTGTAAACTGCGATCAGAAACAAAGCATCAAACAAAAGCGAGCCCTATTATTTCTACAAGCTTATAAATTACAAACACCCAATTTTAGATAATTCAGAACATGAATAAATGCAGCTTGCACATCCAATAAATTAGATAATATAACTAAACACAAATATTGTCAATCATGTAAACTGTGGGACAATTCAAAGAAAATTACCTGGCGGAAACTCTAAAAAACATTTGAAGAAAATAATAGAGAACAAGTAATGGAATAACTGGAAGAAGAAAAAAAGGAGTCACAACAACATTGATCACAATGGCACTCAAGCACCACATAACATGTGTCATGAATCTTTCCAGGTTTAAAGGTATCTGATCATCTATGGTCTTGAAATCAGATGAAAATCTGGAAATAAACAAAGTTTCAATATATTGTTGCACAAATGTGTGTACAATAAAGCAAAATGCAACCTTAAATACAGATTGTACCTCGTTAATGGCAGTTATTTTTACAAAAGAACTACAATACTTTACCAACTTCCACTGGAAAGAAAACATTTTTTAATGTGGTTGATCTCGCATTTATGCCAGTGAAGGCAGGCACTAAAACACTAAGCAGTCACAGACACAATCTGTTAACATCATTGCATTTATCTTTAAAAGTTAGCAATTTCACTCACAGCACACACTAGCTTGAAGTGAAACTATGGTATTGAAATATAAGTGAACAACCACATTATTAAGCTCCTTGTTAACAGCAATTATTCTTTGCAGATATATGTCGCTTGCAGATATATATCTAAAGCTCTGACACATTCTACATTTCTGGCTAACTATTCAAACAAATTTGGTCTCGCTTTTCACCATAATTACAGCTTCCAAATACTCCACTCTGTCATATGCACAATAATATTTTAAAAAATGATTATCTGGAAGTGAACTATGTAATTATTGTAAGTTTTAAAGATTCATACCTGTTTAAAATTCTTCCAACAGGTGTTGTTTCAAAGAATCTTAATGGAAGGGTTGTAACATTGTGCAGCATGTTCGCGAAGAGATGTCTTGAGGCACGGACACCTTCACAATGGCAAAATAAGAAGGAAATCACGATGAGCACTGAATGTCCGAACATTAAGTAAAAACTATTCTAAAGGACAGCACGCATACTTATTTGGTTAGATAAATGTTAATGCTTGTGTTAAATCCAACTGTCAGAGCTCGAAAATACAAACCTGAAATGACATGTGTATAGGAACTGAACAAGGCACACAACATTCCTGCACATGCCAGCCCAAGGTATCCATTGAGGTAATGATTGAAAACATCATCTTCCACATTATTTTCATCCTAAGAATATGCAAGAAAAACAATACAATAGCGGTGGTTACGTAAAAATAATGATTGCATGTTAACAAATAGATTTAAATATTAACTCATACATTACATAATATTTGCTCTACAACCGGGTTATCAGAACATTTTACGGGAAAGTGAAAGAAAATGTTTAAATACAGACCCGAGTGTCAGTTTCTGAGTGGTTTCTGAATGAAGATGACCACTCTGCCAGCCAGAAATCAACAGCTACCAGAAAGATTTGCTTTGATGCCACTGTAAGAATTAATAAAAATGAAAAGAAAAGACCAATGGAACGGGCATAAAGCCAATAGATTTTTATGGATACAGAACCTTCTTCTTTTTCCTCTTCTTGCATCAGTTTTCCTTTTAAATGATCATCAGGCTTTTTTTCCATTTTTGAAACTTCAGCCACCATTTGAACTCTCGCTTCTTTTTTACCTTTATGGTCATCTGTTAAAAGACAATTTGACACCCTTAAAAAATCTACATCAAACATGCATAAACACAAATTGGAAAAATAAGCATTTTTTTCTGTAAATTTATTCTGAAATTTATTCTGAAACCCACCACATCATCACATTTTCCACAGAGAGTTGTGTGGTTTTCATTTATTGTCTCCCAACAGAAATATTATTACCTCCAGCTTTGACTTTTCCAATTTCCTCTTCGCCTTTAATAAACTCCCTAAACTTTCACCACATCCTTAAGCATGTCCTTGGTTACCTATCACTTCAGTGGAATTTCACTAGCTCCTCAAACCTTGGCACATTGGGTAGATGTTTGTCTAGTCACTTATGGATAAAGCTGATTGACCCCTTTACAGGAACCACTGGATTTTCATTTCTAATGGAAATGACAATCAAGTTGCATTGTATTTTAAATATCATTATTCCAGGGATATTCCCAATCCCATCATGGCAAGGAGTATTTGTAATGCTAGCCATGAAAACTCTATGTTCCACTAATGTCCAATAGGAATCAAATTCTGCCATCTGGTATATATGCAACTTCAATATGGTTGGCTCTTATATGCTTCCTCAGTCCACGGGCCACCAGGGACGGGCAACAAATGCTTGTCTTGACAGCAATGTCCATATCCTGTAAATTAATAAATATAAAGGTGATCTGAAGCTTTACATCCGAGTAACAAAGAAAATAAATAGTTGTCAACTCCAATATTCTCTACTGCAAGTTTCTCAAAATTCTACTTCTACACTCTCCTTCTGTAATATACCCATGAGTGAATCCTTTCTTTTCTTACTCTGATGTTTTCTGATTTCCTTCTTAAAGGACCCAGCTCTAATTACACCATTGCATCTTCTTCTAGCAAGGAAATCAACCTCGAAATGTGAACATTTGCCAGTTGGTTTTAAAGTAGTATATGCTGTCTATTCGTAGTCATGAGTCAGATGCACAGCTAGCTGTAACAGCATTTTTCATTGGCTGCATGTCTTTAGTAGGTACCAGATGTCAGGTAGTTGTACCAAAGCTTCTGAGAAGAGATAGTTCACAAAAGTCAAGGGGCTACCGGAAACTTCAAGGGAGCAGCAAGAATTTATGATGCTGCTTCCAAGGGATTGTTGGAGACAAAACAAAAAGCAAAGTGCTGGAGTAACTCTGAGGGTCATGCAGCATCTCTGGAGAACATGGAAAGGTGACGTTTCGGGTCAGGTCCCTTCTTCAGACTGATTGTGATGATTAGTTTGAAGAAGAGTTCCGACCCAAAATCTCACCTATCCATGTACTCCAAAGATGCTGCCTGACCTGTTGCGTTGCTCCAGCACTGGTGCCTTTTTTTTGTAAACTAGCATCTGCAGTTCCTTGTTTCTTGATATTAATATTCCTAGATCACAGGTTAAAGATTATCTCATCCCCACTGCAGAGAGTCGGTATAGCAAGGAATGGTAGGAATGTACTCAAATTTCCCAAGAGCCTAGCACTATCAAACCGCTATCCAGTTTCTGCAGAGATGCTGCCTAACCCGCTGAGTTACTCCAGCAGTGAAATAAAACAGTCCTAAGTTTGGTTTATGAGGCAAAGCAAAATGCAGGAACAAAATAGATGAGAATTGAATTGTCACAAGGACAGACAAGCAGTTGTTTCACAGTAAACATGACAACCGAATTCTATATTTCCCCATGATGCCAGATTAATCACTTTGTGCAAGGGTACAGAGCATTTCTGGGTGCAAGACATAAGCTGTAATCCATGTTGTAAGCAACAGCATACAGAATGAATTTTGAGGTCTCACAGTCAAAACTTTAAAGTCCTAGATGATGGTTGGGGAAAGTGCTAAAAAAACAAGATTTCAAAATACAGTAACCTCTACATTATTTCTAGTGCCATGCACCAGTGAGAGAAGGTGGTAATATGTGTTAATTTGTGGTTAGAAGAAGGGCTTTAAGATTGCTTAGATAGTGGGTATCTGATTCTGCCTCTCTATGCACCTCTCTACCCACCTATGCCTCTATTAATTCTATACACTTTTATCAGGTCTCCCCACAACCTCTGGCGTTCCAGAGAAAACAATCCAAGACTGCCCAACCTTTCCCTGTAGACAATACCTCCTAATCCAGCTATCATTCTGCTAAACCTCCTCTGCACCCTTTCCAAAGCCTCCACGTTCTTCCTGTAATGGGGTGACCAGAACTACATGCAATATTCTAATTGTGGTCCAACCAAAGTCCTATAAAGTTGCATAATGACTTTGTGACTCTTATACTCAATGCCCTGAACAATAAAAGCAAGCATACCATATACCTTCTTAACCATTCTTTTATCAACTTGTGTTGCCACTTTCAGGGGGCTATATATTTAGATTCTCTAAATCTTGGCAACCTGACTTACTAATAGTTGATACCTTTCCTTCTATATTCTTGGTACCCAGCTGATGGAGGGTCAATGGAACTTAGAAAGAAGAACTGTAGATGCTGGTTTATACCAAAGATAGACACAAAGTGCTTGAGTAATGCCAGAGATGCTGCCTGACCCGCTGAGTTACCCCAGCACTTTGTGTCTATCAAAGGTTTCCAAGCTCCTGCTGCTTGTCTGGTCCCTCCATTCTCACTTTCTCAAGGAATATTGGCATCCCTGCTCTTGACTTGCCTCTCCAACATTGTTGGACCACAACGGCAGTCCTGCTGCCATGAAATACAAGACATATGGAATTTATCTACTGTCCTGAGGCCCAAATATTGTAGTATAATCACAAGTTGTACGTTTTATTTTCAAACGCCAAACCTTTTAATTTAGGCAGCAGGCTTCCCATATTGTGGACAGTTTAGAAAATAAGGAGTGCTCTATAATGTAGACAACGAATAGTTGGTAAAAATGTGCTGTGAATGTTACAAGAAAGGCATTTCTTAAAATGGACTCGAACTCCAGATTTTACAGTAATGTATTTTATGTGATAATACGAACCTTTTGACGTCATATTTTTCCAAAATGTTATCAAATCTGGTCTCTGTTTAGATATCTCCTGGTAGGTGCCTTGGATTTCAATCTTCCCATCCAGCATAGCAATTACCTAAAAATGAGTAGTCACAATTCAGAAGATTACAAATTTGATTATATCCACCTTGCAAGGGGAGCAAGAGCGGAGCACCGATGAGACACACGTGAGAAGTTTATCTATGATGGAAGAGGGGAACCCACGTTCCCTAAAAAATGAGGACATCTCGCATGTCCTGGCATGGAACATCTCATCTTGGGTGCAGATGCGGCATAGACGGAAGAAATGGGAGTAGGGGATAGGGTCTTTGCAGGGTGGGAAGAAGTGTAATCTAGATAGTTGTAAGGGTTGTGATGGAGATGATAAGATCAAGAAAGGAGTGGGAGGTATCAGAGAATGTCCAAGTGCATTTGAGTGCAAGATGGAAATTTATAGCGAAGTTAATGAAGTCCATGAGTTCTGCAAGGCTGCAGGAGGTAGCCCCGATTCCAAGTCAATTTGATTGCAAGATGGAAATTAGTTGCAAATTTAATTTCCAAGTGAATCTGAGGGCAAGATGGCTTCTTTCCTACAACCATCAGGCTATTAAACACTACATACACTTAGCGGCATTATTTTTGACTTTGCACGATTATTGTTGGTTTATTTTAAATCTATAGACACTGAACTTCTTTTGGTTACTATGCGTTTTACAGAGTAGTATGTTTACATATCTGTTGAGCTGCTGCAAGTAAGAATATGCTATGGCCGAGGATGCAAACAGTGAATGTTGTGTTAAAGAACAGACAATGGATTTAATTTCCTAATATCGATATGGAGGATTCAACCTGAGAAACTCCCTTAATTTCTATTATTACAGCATTTACAATATTTTACTTTTAAATTACTGCAATACTATGTAACTCCATAAAGAGGATGAGACCCAGGAGCACAGTGCCTATTGTGTTATTAGCTAGAAATCATGCATGATGTAAACGTAATTAAAAGGAGGTGAAATAATTTAATCAATCTGCAGCACAGTCCGAATGGAATTAATTAATTGAATATTCTCTATGACAACACAACAGGAATCAGCAGTCATCAAAATGAACATTCTTAAAGTAATACTCCAATAATTTCATCAAGATATCAAGCTTACATAGTCGACTTCCTCAACATATTCCAGTTTGTGTGTTACAATGATAGCAGTTCTGTCTTCCTTCTTTAAAATCCCCATGATCCCTTGCTGGAAAACCTGATTTCCCACATGTACATCCAAGGATGATAAAGGGTCATCCAATATTACGAAAGGGCACCTAAGGTAAAGATGAGGTAGATTAACTCAATGTAGAGGCAACATTAGAGAGTAATGTTTCAAATTTTATGACATAATTCAAGATTCAAATGGGTTCAGAAAACAATTTTGATTATTCTTTCCAAATGCATGTGTGGCAAGTATTTTCACATTTAAAATAAATCTTAAGCAAAATATCTTGCTCGATTGATTAATTGCTCACTTTATTAATTTTGATCCCCAGGCTCCGCTCAATTAGATTAGATTAGATTAGATTCCTTTATTTGTCATTCAGACCTTTCGGTCTGAACGAAATTTCGTTGCCTGCAGTCATACATATAATAATAAATAACAAAACACACAATAAACACAAATTAACATCCACCACAGTGAGTTCACCAGGCACCTCCTCGCTGTGATGGAGGCAAAAGTCTTAAAGTCTCTGTCTCTTCCCTCTTTGTTCTCCCTCTGCACTGAGGCGATCCAGGCTTCTGATGTTGTGACCCCGCCGGGTGATGGTAAGTCAGTCCCGTGGCTGAATCCGTGCCCGCGGCGGGCCGGTTCAAACTCCGCGGCCCGGGGTGGTCGAAGCTGCCGCCCTCCAGTCCAGCGGACGCAGCTGTAGTTGCGGGAGCTCCGGAAAACCAGGTCACCCACCTGTGACCTGCGAGCTCCCGACGATGTCGTCCACTGGGTCAGCCGCGGCCGAGCCTCGGATTCAGGTCGGCACCAGTGTCTTTGGTCGCCGCCGCCGGAACGCCGGAACGCCACCGCAGCCCCGAAGTCGGCCAGCCTCGCATTGGTAAGTCCTGGCTCTGCCTCCGGAGCCTCGAGGCCGGTCGCAGTTGGAGGCCGCCAGCTCCGCCATTAGGCCTCAGCGCAGACGGAGGCAGAGAAGGGAGATACGACAAGAAAAAGTCGCATTCCCCCGAAGGAAGAGACAAAAATCATGTTTCACCCCCACCCCCCCCACACACATACACAACCCAATAAACTAAAATTTTACTAAAACAGGACAAAAGAAAACAACAACAAAAAGTAAAAACAGACGGACTGCAGGCGAGCCGCAGCTGTTCAACAGCACCGCCACTTCCGGCGTGCCACGCCACGACTCAAGTACCTGTCTCAAAGTAGAACCAGGAAAGAGTAAGAAACATTCGGCTTTGAATTCCTCCCACACTCCAAAGACGTACAGGTTTGTTGGCTAATTGACTTGGTACAATTGTAAATTGTCTGTAGTGTGTGTAGGATAGTGTTAGTGTGGGGGGGATCGCTGGTCGGCGCGGATTCGGAGAGCCAAAGGGCCTGTTTCCGCGCTGTCTCAAAACTAAACTGAAGACATGCCTTATTCTTTATTTGAAACAACAATGCTCATCAAAGAAAATGTACTACTTTATCTGTAGAGGAGGATGGTGGCATGACATACAAGAGCAGCAAGCATCACCTGGATGGATCACTGCGGGAGATGTGCGACACTCTCAGCAACAAGGAAGGAGAGCTGGACAATCTGCAGAACCAAGCTAAAGCTGTGATACGGAACACATCCCCCAAAGGAGCAGAGAACGTCGTCAGACCTGGAGAAAGTGAGGATGGACCGGGAGAAGCTGAAACTGAAGTGACCCTCCCAAGATACAGACCCGGAAGAAGAAAGAGAAAGAGCAGAAGTGTTTGGAGGGGAAGTAGTTAAGTCAGTGGCTGAAATGGCTAAAACCAATAAGAGACTCCAGCCAAAGGGTGTCCGGAACTACCCTGTGAGAGCAATGCCAAATATCACGCCTTTTTCACCGTTCCCCTGTACCCGGATAGCCAATACTTTTTTGCCTTCACCTATGAGGGGCGACAATACACCTGGACACGAATACCCTAGGGGTACATCCTTTCGCTCACCATCTTTTCCCAGATTCTGAGCGGCCAGCTGACAACTCTCCGATTACCCCATGGCTCCGCGGTGACACAATAAGTTGACGATCTCCTCCTGGCCAACATAGGCCCCAGAGAGAACCATGAGGATGCGAAGGTACTGTTAAAGGCGCTCCACTGTTGGGGGTACGTACTACCCAAAAGGAAAGTTGTCCAGGGGCAGTCGCAAGTTAAGTTCCTGGGCATACTGCTCAGTGCAAATGAAAGAGCCTTGACATCTATGCGGATTGACCCCATCATAGCCCATGCGACCCCCTGCACTCCTAAACAGATGCGAGCGTTTCTGGGCTTTGTGAACTTTTGTCGCCAATGGATTCCCAACGTCGCACTTTACACCAAACTACTCTCCGCCTTGGCTTCCGCCAGTTCATCCTTTCTGCAGAACAGGTCACCGCATTCTGTGCACTACACCGGCGGTGGGACGACCTCTGTACCACCGACCTTTCCAGCTCTACGTTACTATGTTGGATGACCGTGCGTCCACAGTCCTCACGCAGTACCACGGCGACGTTCGGCGTCCTGTCGCTTACTACTTGGTGAAATTGGACCCTGTGGCTCTAGGATTTCCTCCCTGCACCCAGATTCTCCCCGGACTTCACGCTGCCATCAGTGCAGCAGCCAACATCACTCTTCATCAGCACGTCCAGGTTTACACCCAGCATTTCATTGCGGCACTCCTCACCACCGGACAAACAAGGTACCTCACATTGGCCCGACTGGGACTCTGTGAGGTCACCCTCTTGGCTAATCCCTACCTTAACTTCCACAAGTGCACCACCATCAACCTGTTCGCCTTCCTCACTTCTCCACCGGATCATCTGGTGGGGCCACCGCATGATTGCCTTCGGCGTAATCAACTGTTGACCACCACACGCGAAGACTTGCTGGACGCCCCCTCCCGGAGGCCGATGCCACATGGTTCGTGGATGGTTCATCTCTTTTCTCGAACACCGGACGACGACAATCCGGATATGCCATCGTCCAAAATACGACCTCGGTCATTGAGGCTCCTGCTTTCCAGTAACCCCTCTCTGCACAACAGGCAGAACTCTTCGCCCTCACCGGAGCATGCATCCGCGAAAATGCCCACCAGTTGAATATCTACATCGATTCCCGATACGCTTTTGCCGTTGCCCACGATTTTGGGGCACTGTGGCAGCATCGCGGGTTCCTCACCTCCTCCGGCACCCGCATTAAGAATGCTGTTTTCATCCGCAACTTGCTGCAGGCACTTGCCCTTCTCGCCCACCTGGCAATAATTAAATGCAGCATCCATATTGGCACCTCCGATCCGGTCTCCCAGGGCAATGCCTCTGCCGACACCACAGCAAAGACAGCCGCACAGATCCCCATAGGCCCACAGATCCTTGTGAATAGAACGGCCTTGCCAGATATGGGAGAGGTTAGGGCTATGCAGAGGGATGCCTCTGCTGTGCAACATGATTTATGGAAATGAGAGTGATGTGCCATAAATTCCCACACCGATCTTTGGCTCACCCCTCTTGGACAAGTTTGTGTACTTGTGGCCTTCCTGCCTGTCCTCCTTAATTACATCGAGTGCTATAAGTATTGTTTGGTAATTGTGGATCTATTTAACGATGGATAGAAGCTCTGCCAACTGTAAATGCTACAGCCGAAACCACGGTGAGAATCATTCTAAGGGAAATTATTCCCTAGTTCTGATTGCCTACAACTACCAGCTCCGACAATGGTCCCCATTTTATAGCAAAAATAAATGAAGAGGTCTGCCAAAAGTTTCGCATTAAACAACAATTCCATTGTGTCCACCATCCACAAGCTGCTGGCATGTTGAAAGGGCAAATGGGACCCTGAAGTTTAAACTAGCAAAGCTAATGGAGGAGACTGGACTGAATTGGATAAAGGTACTTCCCTTGGCCCTCTTTGAAATGAGGGTGACCCCACCAAACACCGCCCAAAATAATGTACGGATGGCCGTTGTGGACTCCTTGGGGAGCAGACCGTAGTGTAGAGGTTAGCTTCAACCTGCATGCTCTCAGAACTAATAACTTATGTGCAGCAATTAACAAATGCACTATCAGTCTTGTATTCCCAGGTTCGTGAAACACATAGGGCGACGACTGACACCCCTGAAGGACGGATGGTATAGCCGGGTGACTACGTCCTCATCCAAAATTGGGATCGGAAGACCACAGTGGAAAGGACCATTCCAGGTGCTCCTAACTACCCCCACTGTAGTTAAGGTCGAAGATCATCCACGTTGGATACACTTGACAGACTGCACGCAAATCGGCCCACTAACAACAACACAGTGAACTTGCAGGTAAAAGAAAAACAGGCTTCCTTATCTGATTAGAATGTTGGGTTTATGCCCATATCTCTATGCATGCTGAAGAAGGTATTCCTTTGCGAGCCCCAGGACGGGTTCCAACCAAATTATAATCAGACACGTATGCCTCCATTTTTGCAACTGATTAATGAAAGAAAATATTAAAATCCTTTCTTACTATAATATAAATGTTGATCACAAAGATCAACAAGGTGAAATGTAGAAGAGGATGGGGGTTTAAGTGTTAATGTGTACGTGACAGGCATGAGCCTGCTTTACTTACTTACAATTGCTAGCTAATTAATAACAGGAGGTTTTGCAGAACTGCAAAGGGTGTTGTGACTAAAAAGGGAAGAGGCCCAATACCAAGTAGAACTGCAGAGAAAAACAAGTCTGTTCTAGGCAATAAGAACCAGTGCAGAAATGTGCTGATTGTGTGATTAGCTGTACCCGTGACTACTCATGTATAAAAATACTGCCTGTGCACAGAATAATTGAGTGGGACCGCGAGGGACAACAAGTATGCAAACCATACTCTGGGTTGCTCTCCCACTGCCGCACGCGTAATAAAGAGGAATTGTTATATACTTCAACAAATGTGTTTTGTTGTCTGATAGAAATGAGGGTGATAGAACTTTAACATATCCTGTTAATAAAATCTTCTTTATTTCACTGCCATTTAAAACCTATTGAATTGTTGTTGCAGCCAATCTCCCTGTTTTTATCCACTCCATTTAAAAAGCTTAATTTTCATTATATGTCCTAGTTTTTTCTTAAGTTATTTTCACCACCTATTTAAGCACAACACTCCAGCATATAAATGTGTGAAAATTAATTCACTTCATCTCCTACATTTTAATCAAATACCTTGAACTTTTACCTTTTGATTGCCATCTTGTCAGTAGGTTTCTCAAAATTTACAATCTACCTCCAATTTCAAACTTGCCCAGCCAAATCTTTTGTTATTCACTTGACTTTATTCCTTTAGCTATTTTCATCATCATTCTCACCTGCCCTCCACCCTGTTCTCTCCGAATCTTCCCTCACCAACTTCAAACAGATTTATTTCAGGATAGATAAAATTTTAACTTTGTTTTCGTCTCAAACCCTTGCCCGACTTACATGTGAACAGACAAATTCAGAATAGGAATTGACCAAGCAGTTCCTCCAGCCTGCTCTGAGGATGAGATCACAGCTTCTTTGATGTAATCTCAACTCCACATTCCCTCTTATCCCTGATAGTCTTTCTATCACAAATCTATTGATCTATTCTGAATCTAATCTGCTTTGAGAATATTTCACAACTCTCAGGCAGAACATCTAGCCTCATCTGTCTTAATGGACAATTGCTCATTCCCCCACAAGTAGAAATATCTCTCCACAGCACTAGCCTCCCAGGTTCACCCTTCACCTTTCTAAACTCCAGTAGATACAAGCTGGTTCAACCTTTCCTCACACTACAATCCACCCATTCCAAGCAATAGTTGAGTAAATCTTCTCTGAACTGTTCCCAACACTTTAACAGCAATCCTTAAATAAGGAAGCAAAGTCTTGTGCACTGTATCCAGTTGTGATCTCACCAATACTTTTGTATTCAATGCTCTTAGCAATGAACCAAAACATTATCCTAACTTTCTTATTTATTTGCAGTATCTGCATTTCTCTGTTACATATTTGCCTTTTGCTAGATCATATTCGATTGTGCTGCTGCAAGTTAAGGGCCTGTCCCACTATACGAGTTTACCCAAGAGTTCTCCCGAGTTTAAAAAAAAAAAAAACTCGTGATAAGTACGTAGAATGAACGTAGTGGGTACGTCGGAGCTCAGGACGTCTCTTAGCAGCTCGTAAAGCTAACGGCAGGTACTCGGGAAACGCGGTAAGCTCGTGAAGTTTTTTCAACATGTTGAAAAATGTCCACGAGAGCCCTGAGTACCTACGAGCGGCTATTACCGTAATTCTCCGAGTTCGAATCAGGGGAAACTCGGGCGAACTCTTGAATTACCTCGTACAGTGGGACAGGCCCTTAAGAATTGCTTTGTTCTATCAGGGACGTATGGCAATAAAACACTCTTGACTCCTGACCTCTGCACCTCAGAGCTCTGCAAACTCTTATCATCTAGATATCCTTCTCTATTTTCTTCTGCGAAAATAGATGTTTACACATTTAATTGGATTATATTTCATTTGTCAGTTCTCTGATTATTGGCTTGATACAACTGTAGACCCCTGTACCATCCTTACTTCCTTTTCACTATTTTCATGGCTGTCCAAGAGTTATCAGCAACGTTAGCAACTATAATTTCAGTTCCTGCATCCAAGTAGATAAAATGCAAAGTATTGCTGCCCCATCACCAATCCCTGTGGATTCCGTTCATATATTACATCTTTACGGTTTATATTACATTCATATATTACACAACTACAGTTTACATATTCTGTTGCGCTGCTCCAAGTAAGGATTTCATTGTTCTATCTGGGACCTATGACAATAAAACATTGTTGACTCTCCTTGCATTTTGTCAAACAGAAAAGGATTTGTTTATGCCTACTCTCCTTTTTCTGTTAAGCAAACAATCTTCCAGTCATGCTATCATGTTATCATCCAACTCTGGATGACCCTGACCTAATCCCAACTCTGGATGATGTCAAGAAAATAATTAGTCAGACCAGTTCTGACAAGGAACTGGGGATGTATGGTCTTCCTGTTGAACTCTTCAAAGCAGCTGACCTCAAGATTCTGGATGCATTTCATAAACCAGAAGTTGGAAGGACAGGGTATGCCACAAGATTTTTGAGATGCTAAAATTGATTTTCTCTTGAAAATTAATAGCAACACAGCAGACTGTGGCAGTAGCTCCTTCTTATGCATTGCTGGGATCAACCACCTGATTAGTTATTTCAGAAGAAACTCTGCCAGCAGCTCAGTGTGGCATTAGATCACACCTCGGCTTTGTCGATATGGTTCCTCGGTGACTCAGGTACAGGATAAATGCATTGAGCAACATATGGACTTCTAAGCCAATGTTTTCATCGACCTGAAGGCCTTCAAGACGATCAACAGAAAAGTTCACTGGATTATCCAAGCAATTTACGGCTGTCCCAGAAAATTCCATGATGGCATGGTGAGTCTCATCCTCTCCAGCACTGACACTACGGCATTGCTTGACATTTCCAATGGTGTCAAACAGGGCTGTGTATTTGCTCCAGTCCTTTTCAACCAGTTTGCAGGCATCAGCAAACAGTTCGTGATTTGACTTCCAAAGACTGAAGGCAAGGACCATGACACTTGAGAGACTGATCTTAGAGGCACAGTTTGCTGATGACTGCTGCCTTATGGCTCACTCAAAGTTTGACCTTCAAGTCACTGGTGCCAAACCTGCCGAAGCCTTGTGATCAGACTCAACAAGACAAAGGTCCTGCACCAATCTGCTCCAGACTCTACAGTGCATCCTTTCAGCATTAGCATCAATGGCACTGAGCTGAGACAGTCAATCACTTCAAGTACCAGGCATCTGCATGTTCTGATGTCACTCTCAACATTAAAATAGCGGCAATAATCAGTAACACAAGTTTGTCGCTTGTTTGCCTGCACTCTTCTGTGATAAATCATAGAAACATCAAGCTGTCAACCTAAATGAATATGTACAAAGCAGTCATCCTCACAAGCCTTTTGTATGGCTGTGAAACTTGGATGTTTTTTAGAAACATATCAAACAGCTGATGTATTCCACATGAAATCTCCGAGGTCACTCATGGGCATCAGCTGGCAGGACAAGTTGGCCAACTTAGAACTTCTGCACAGGAGATACAAGGAACTGCAGGTGTTGGAATCTCGAGTAAAACATAAAGTGCTGGAGTAACTCGGTGGGTCAGGCAGCATCTATGAAGGGAAGGACAGGCAACGTTTTGGGTTGGGACCCTTCTTCAGCCCGTGAAGAAGGATCTTGACCCGAAACATCACCTGACCATTTCCTCCAGAGATGCTCCCTGACCCACTGAGTTACTCCAGTACTTTGCATCTTACTCAAGTTCTGGACAGTCCTTGTCTAGTCAGGAAAGAGGCCAGAATCCTGAGGGCACAGTTGTGCTGGACAGGCCGCTTAATCTGCACAGACAACTCCCATAAACCATGTCAGCTCCTTTATGGAGTTCATGCACAGGGACACCAGAACCAGGGATATCTACAAAAGTTGTATCAAAGATGGTCTCAAACACATTCTGCAAGAGAACTGGAGATTTTGGCCCAGGATAGAACCGGGTGGTGTGCTTTGACCAAAAGGGCCTGTGTTAACTTTGGTTGCCGACAGGACCAGGTCATCAGAGTGTGAGAGTGCAGGAAGTTCTCAGCATCTGCCACAGTGTCTTTCCTATAATCCCACCATCCCCAGCTGCGCATTTCCAGCCATACTCTGGCTCAACAACGAAGACTGCACAACTGACAATACTGAACTCGATGGTCAACCGATGAAGATGACCTTGAGATGTATGTCCAGGATGCCAAAGCAGTGATCGAACTAGGGACAAGCCCTATTAACCAAAAGGCCTGCATTAAGTTTCAAGACCAGTGCCAGTGGCACAGCTCATGTGCACTTTGGGTGTTTCTGCAATAAAATAGATCCATCATTGATTTACATTTTATTCTAGAATTAGAACCCAACCAGAAGGGGGAGCTACATTGGTCTAAAAATTGAATGTCCAACATCACCAATTTTCTTTCCTTTTAACTATTGATAACATTATGTTTGCACCACTTGTAAAAAACAGCTGCTTCTACTTAATCACATTGTCCCACTTGGAAATAACCCTTTTTTATCAAATAACAAGTAAGTGTCTTCATATTCTACCAAATTCATTAAAATGCAAAACGAAAATCCATACCTTGAATAGAGTGCTCGTGCAACGCTAACACGCTGTTTCTGCCCACCACTCAGGTTAATCCCCTGGGGAGAAAAAAAATCATGGCAAAGACTTTAGAAGTGTAGGAAGGAACTGCAGTTGTTGGTGTGCACCAAAGATAGACACAAAAAGCTGGAGTAACTCAGCAGATCAGGCAGCATCTCTAGAGAAAAGGAATAGGCGATGTTTCAGGTGGAGAACATCTTAAGGGGGAAATATTTAATAGGAACCTGAGGTTCAACTTTTTCAACACAGAGGGTGGTAGGTATATGGAATAAGCTACCAGAGGAGGTATTTGAGGCAAGTACTATAACAACAGTTAAAATATATTTGAACATGTACAAACATGGGCAGGTGGGACTAGCATAGATGGGGCCTCTTGGGCAGCATAGGCAAGTTGGGCCGAAAGGCCTGTATCCGTGCTATATGAACAAAAATATTTTTCCCATACAGAATGAAAAGCCTAACTTCATCATCTCCGCATCTACTCTACCTTTCTCTCTGACAACTATCCAAGGCTGAATATTGATGTCATATTTAACTCAAGCTTCAGATCTTGTAAGTATACTATTATTCTGACTGCCCCTTCTTTAGATATTTCTTTAATCTCCTCCTGACCTACAATCTCTAACATAAGCCCCACCAATTTGGGCACTTAAGTGTTTAATTCCTACATCACAGTTGGCTGTGTCTTCAACACCTAAGTTCTCAAATTCACTTTTTAAACTTTTCCATTTCCCTGGTATTCCTCCCTCCTTTAAGATGCGCCCTACCGCCTTGCACCAAGAAACCCCAAAGGAAGCTGCCCATAAATATTTCTATGCACTTACTTTCTCTCCAATTTCTGTCAGCCGCCCTGCTGGTAAAATGGAAATATCAGGTTGAAGTGCACAGGCCTCAATCACGGTCTGCAAACGTTCTTCGTCAAAGCATTCTCCAAAAACAATGTTATCCTGTAGAGAGGCATTTCTCAACCATGCTGTTTGTGCCGAATATGCCACAGGTTGATCAGTTGATCGCCATACTATATGACCAGACACACGGATCATTTCTCCTAATATGGCAGAGATAAGGGATGATTTTCCACTCCCAACCTAAAAATGAACAAAAGTTGATGAAAATCATATATTAAAGCTTTTCTCTATTTTTCCCCTTTTATTCTACTGCTGATACTGACTGCAAAGCTGTCATTATGTTTGGGGTCTGGCAGAACCTTGCCAAAGGCCATTGATCAAGCATTACATGTTTCAGAATAGATGCCAAAGATGTGCAGACTCAAGTCAACTTCGTTCCAAAGGATGCAGAGATGGCAATCAGAATTTTAATATTTGCAGCATTAAATGTAATTGGAGGGAAGGTAAAAAGAGTTCCAACTTGAAGTGGGGGAAATAACCATTAAACATATGGGATACAACTCAAAGAATAATGGGCTTATTGGGGCCAATGGTAGACGAGGTGAGGGTCAGAATAAACTAGAAATGTTGGTGACGAAACACTAGGCACTATTATACTATAATTGCTTCAAGATCTCAGTGCTACTGAAGAGTTATGCAATCTACTATACATACTTTAGTTGTGCAAAGGATAACGTAACACCCAAGATCGAGATGCGCTTTTGTGTGGAGGAGGAGGAGGAAGAGTAGGGCTTGTGTCCTGTTTGGGGCATAAGGTTGATGGTTTTGCATTGAATTGGCTGAACTGGTTCCTAGTGACAAGGTACAAGAGTAGCCAATGTCGGGGTGAGGGAGATAGCAGTGGGTTAGACTTTGGGGTTTCAGGCAATTGCGTATTGGGTCATAAGTTTGGTGGTTTGGGCAGGGTCAATGGTTATAAGGTAACGCAGTAGGATTTAACTGTGAAGTCCCAGCCCAGAATAATTCTATTGATAGTACTAGTCATCCCAGATGGGGCCTATTGATGAGGGTTTCTTATATGGGGAATAAAATAAAACCAAAGTGGCCATTATTGTGTTTCACTCCAGGAAAATTATTTTTTAACCATATAGAATGGAAACAAATAATGCTACATGGTTGAATTTGGAGTCAAATGTATATATACAGTATAAAGCAGCAGGTAAATGGTGGTTTTGTTTGAAGCAGATAATGCCACTCCAAACAAAAATGCATGAGCACCATTGGAAGGATGTGGCTTGCTTGATGGGGAAGAGTGAATTGTGTGTGCTAAATAGCCAAGTATGAATAACAATTAGGATGTATAATTTTCCAAAAGATAAATCCTATATATTTTAAAGTTTGGCTTAAATTAAAATTGTGTTCCTTTTTTCTGCATTCTCCAACCAAACAGCTTTGCTAAAGGGCCTGTCCCACTTTCACGACCTCGCAGCATGGTCATCACAAGGTCGTAGGAGGTCGTAGCAGGCCGTGATGCTAGTCGTAGGTACTCGTGGCTTCAAGTAGGTCGGGGCGTTTTTCTAGCCTTATGAAAAATGTCCACGAGTAAAAAAGGTCGTGAATTAGGTCGTGAAAGTGGGTCAGGCCCATAACTCTCTTTCATTAAATCACATTCTAATTTTCTGGCAAGGCACCATGAAAATTATGTCTCTTAATATTGATACCTTGTCATTCAAGCTATCATATAATTATGTTAACCCCGTTATTAATACAGGTATATGAATAAATGAAACAAGTTATCATTTTTTGAATTGCCAGCTTTTTAAGGACATACGTACGTAACATGAAGAATAGCAAATAGAATAACGTAATTTGATACAAAACAGCTTCAGCTATTTTAGGGAGGAGGCAGACATTTATTCTTTATCCATTTCACATTTGAGATCCCTGATACTGATTCAAGATGCTCAAAATTCAGTGTTCCATCCATATTACTATGGCCATCACCTTAATTAACAAAATTATGTATTAATGGAAACAAATTGTAAAGGACCATTTAAATTTGCACATTTCCATATCATGCATTGTGTCCACAACCAACTGCAAATTTTAAACTTTTATGTCTCTTCTGCCAGATGAAACATTTGACTTGGCTGCCTTCCAATGCCCAATAAAAATAGTAGAAGTGTTGTTTTGATCCATCTCCCATGGTAAGTCTACTCTCATTCTTTAACATAAAAAAACTATCAAGCCATCTGGGAAGAGAGGACTCTGGATTTCTATTACCTTGGCATAAAAAAAGTACTTCCAGTTTTACTTCTAAATGGCTTGGTTTTGTTATCTTTACTTTATGAAATACCATAATTTTGAACACCTCAAACTAGCTTAATTATAAATCATGACAACCCTACCGCCATAGTTTGTATTTGCAATCTAACATGACCTTTCATATAAGAAACACCTTGTCAATAGAAGTGACATTAAATAACATATTACCAATATATTAACTTACCTTGCCTACAACAACTGTAACTTTACTTTTGAAAATGTTTATTGAGATATCCTGAAGAACCGATTTTTCAGAATGGCTATCCCATGCAAAAAAGGCATTGTGGATCTCCAGTATACTGCTTGCACTAGAAAAATAAAGTTATTGCTTTCAGTTCAAGTAAATTTTTGACATATATAAACATCTGCAAGTTCAAACAAAAAAATGTTTTTCTCCACCATTCATTTAGATTAACTTTGCATTCTTAAAATGTGTGGAAAACAATTATGGAGTCATATAATCATAGAGAGATATACAGCAAAGGGACAGGCCCTTCAGCCCATTTAGTCCACAACAACCATGAACACCTAATTTGCATTAATCGTACTCCCCCCTCAACCACTCAGATTCTACCACTCACCTACATATTGGAGGCAGTTTACAATGGCTGATTAACCTGCCAACCTGTACATCTTGGGATGTAGAAAGAAACTGCAGCCGAGTAGGGAACTCACGTGGTTGCAGGAAGAATGTGGAAGCTACATCAACAGCACTGGAGGTCAGGACAGTACCTAGGTTGCTGGCACTGTGTGGCAGTGGCTCTAAGAGTTGTTCCATATGACACCCACAATAGAAAACTGGAGTTTTGGAAAGATGCATGAAATATTTTCTGTACGAGTCCAGGAAAGAGTCCTTCATTTCAAGGATGAGAGACCAGATATGTGGAGATACTTGAAAAGCTGGGTATGGGTGTTCTTAGTGCTGAAAGGATTAAGAGAAGACTTGACTAGGAGTTCACAATTATAATCAGTTCTGATGGAGTAATGAAGGAGAAACTATTTCCAGTGGTGCATGGGTTGTTAATGAGAGGAAAGTGATTTAAATCAGAAAATAAAAACATGTTTTTCCACATAGCTAGCTGGTTGTTGTGAATTGAAATACACCCCCCCCCCCCCCCCCCGCCCTTCTACCCCTGTCAAAGGGCTGTGAAAGCAAATACACTACAATGGGATAAATACTTTGAGGGGAAAAAAACGTACAAGGATTGGAGAAAAGGACCAGAAAATAAGATTAATTTAATAGCATAGCAAACAACAAAAACATTCTGAATGATCTCCTTCTAAACTATATTTTAATCCAATTCTAATAAAAGATGCTTGCAGGCTTGAAATTATTTGCTGGCACAAAATGGAGTGTTATTAATTTATATTATTACTTCGGACATTCACAAAAATCATGAGTAATTATCCCCTCCCTGAAGAAATTAAGTGCAAAAATCAGTTTAAAAAATATAAATGAGATTAAAGGCATAATAAAAGTAAAAAGCAGATTGATGTTATTTATGCAAAAGATAAACTTGAAGAGATTTGTTAAACATATAAAAATTGTTATGAGGGGGCTATAACATATGAAAGCAGGCTAGCATTTAACATTTTGGTGACAAAAACATAATGGCAACTATAGATCCCGACAACTTTATCGCTCCTGGCTTTGGTAAGACCTGATATTATTTTTAGGTAAACAGTTGCAGCAAATTCATGCATCATAAGGTGGCAGCTCTAATATGTGTCAACTGCCAAAATGTATTTACTCTATGGGGACCATGGGTAAATCTGTTCTGATGAAACAGCAGTACTTTTATTTAAAAATGTACAGAGAACAAATCCTCATCTGAATAAATGCTCCAGTTATATGAATACTCCAATTGTCTGGTAACTGCTGTACATTGTGTTTTCAAAAGAACCTTTGACATTCTGATAGATTGGGGTTAAAGATCACAAATTGTCCTTCAGTAACATACACTGAATACTTTATTCAGATTTCTGGACAGTGAGCTATTTATTAAAAATATCAACAATACAGGCCCATTGCAAGTCCAAGTGTTTCAGTTTGCTAGGCAGGAAATATTAAAATGCTAAAGGAAAATTTTCCTTTTTTATATTCAACTTTTTGTGAAATATGTCATAATGTATTTACACTAAATACAACTACCTGGCAATGAAAATAATTGTGATTAGCAACATATTTAGTTTTAAATGATGCAATTAATTACATAAAATAATTATTACACAAATAGTGATCGACAGCCCTATTACTAAACAATGGTTAAATATTCAAATGCTGCAATTTGTTACACTTTGTCATACTGAAGTTGTCAATGTGCAGTATGGACATTTTAAGCTGTTATTAGCAGCTTTAGAAACGGCAATTGTTATTTTAAAATTGATATATTTTCATTTTAAAACAGAAATTTTTGTCAATTAGTAGTTTTTCCACTTTTTCCCTTCAGTAGCTGCAATATAGTGCACAGTAGTGAACAATTTCTTCATAACTGAACATAGCAAAGACTACATGTCCTTGATCACTGCCATCAACACTTCACGATGCATCAGAAAAGCAGCCAACTTAATCAAGAACCACTTACATCCCAGTTATTCCCTCTTCCCCCTCTCATGCCAGGGAGATGATACAAAAGCTTGAAAGCACATACCACCAGATTCAGAAAGGTTGGTTAGGCCACATCTGAAATACTGTGTGCCGTTCTGATCACCACATTACTGTGATTAAGCTAGAGAGGACGCAGAAAAGATTCTCAGGGATGTTGCCTGGATTGGTGTGCATCCAGTTAGAAGGTGAGATTGGGTTTGCTGCAACTGTTTCCCCTGGTGTGAAGGTAGCTGGGAAGTGACTGATAGAGGTGTATAAAATTATGATGTGCATGGACAGTGTAGATAGCAGTGTCCGTTCCCCTGGTAGGACATTTTCTGGGGAACTATTTACCTATGACTCCTGAGTCTTGAATCCCCAACCCTGGGTAAAAAACTATGCATTCACCCTCTCTTCCCCCTCATGATTTTATACACCTCTTTAATATCACCCCTGTCTTCTGTTCTCCAAGGAATAAAGTCCTAGCTTGCCCAACCTCTCCCTCTAGTTCACGCCCTCGAGTCCTGGCAACATCCTTAAAAATCTTCTCTGCACTCTTCCCATCTTAATGGTATTTCCCCTATACCAGGGTGACCAGATGTGAACACAATACTCCATGCAGCCTCACCAACATCTTATACAACTGTAACATAATGTCTCAACTTCTATATTCAATTCCCTGACTGATGAATGCCGGTGTGCCAAAACATTCATCACCGCTCTATTAGTTTCCGATGCCACTTTCAGGAAACAATGTACTTTTACCTCTTGATCCCTCTGCTCTACAACACTCCACAGGAGCAAATCGTTCACTGTTATGGCCCTGCCCCGGTTTAACTTCACAAAATATAACAGCTCACACTTATCCAAATTAAACTCTATTTGCCATTCTTCGGTCCACTTGACATCTAATCAAGGTCCTGCTGCGATTTTGGTGTCATGGAATAAGCTGCCGGAGGTGGTGGAGGCAGGAACAATAACAACATATTAATGGCATCAGGCCACGCACTTAAATAAACAAAACATAGAGTGATCTGAAATTAGGCCAGGCAATTACGATGAGTATAGATAGGCACGATGGTCTGCATAGATACACGCGGCCAAAGGGCCTGTTTCTATTATTTAGAACTCTATGCTGTTAATAGTTAATTGTATGCAATAAATAACTAACTAAGCCAAATTTACTATCAATAAATCAATTTGAAATTTCACCTGCATTTGGGAAGGAGTTCCACATCTTTTGGATTGCATTCAAGCTTTGATTCATGCGAGTAATTAATTACATCTGGATGAGACTTGTCTGGGCAGTCTGATGAATCATTGCAGTTGTTAAAGTGATCAACATCTTTTCTCTCTGTCTGCATAAGGTGCGAGATTAGAATCAAGATAAAAATAAATTGCACTCTTTGTAAAGTTCAGGTAAATGATTCTACCAAAATTAAAATGGAACTAGCAACAAAGCTATTTTTAACATAATTCTCCATGATATTTATTGATGACTAAATTCCATAGAACTTGCTTCATTCCATTTTTATGTTTTATTTAAACCTTGCAAGATCAGAACAATAAACATGATCGCCAAACACTAAACATTTGCACATCTGAACAAGCAACCAAATTTAAATTAATACCACAGCATTAACCAAGAACACACACAAAAAACACCCCCTGTGAATTTATTTCATGATCCAATGAGATTGTGATTGATCTGTAAGTGATTCCATTCATTGGCCTCAACTTCATCTCCCTTAATGGCTTTGCCCAGCAAAATATCTATCAATATTGAATTTAAAATTATTAATTGTGCTGGCGTATACTGATATTTTGGAGGGTAGAAATGTGTACTTCTACTGCACTTTGCATGAAAATTTTAACTTCTTTCTTTGTTGGACTGACTCGTTAAACATTATGTGCAAGAAGGAACTGCTGATGCTGGTTTAAACCGAAGATAGACAGGCAGCACCCATTCCTTCTCTCTAGAGATGCTGCCTGTCCCGCTGAGTTACTCCAGCTTTTGTGTCTATCTTCGATTTAAACCAGCATCTGCAGTTCCTTCTTACACATTTCGTCTGCTCTACTGCAAAATCTCCTCAAGGTATGTCTATTTTGAAGAAGTTCTCCTCCTCTCTCCGACGAAAGTTCTGCAACATCCTCTCTTGCTGTTCCCCCTCTGTGATTCCTCCTGTTGCTTTTTTTGCATATCTTTCATTCATTGTTCTTTATCTCTCCATATCACCGTCTATATCTCTCGTTTCCCTTATCCCTAACCAGTCTGAAGAAAGGTCTCGACCTGAAGCGTCACCCATTCCTTTTCTCCAGAGATGCTGCCTGTCCCGCTGTTAGTTCAGCTTTTTGTGTCTATCTTTAAACATTATGTTACTTTGTACTGGATTTCTCCTATCAGCAGAAACAGGCTATTTAAGAAACACATCTGTAAGAACATTGGTGCACAAAGGATCAAACATAGTCTCTCTCTCAAAAAGCTGCTCAGGTCAGGTCAATTTTAAGATTCTGAATTGGGATAAATAGAAATTGGTTTGTAAGAATATTAATGGTTTCACATCCAATGTGGGTGGACAGGAATAAGATGAGTATAAACAAAAATCTAACTGAATGTTAAATCATGCCTAAGAAACTCGCTCCATTTCTTCTTGACTGTATCATCCCCAAATTGCTTATTATGGGGCTCATTATTTTTGCCTTGCATTTTGCCACAAAATCTGGGGAACAATCTTTGAGAGTTGAATGTAAAAATAAAGACCCGAATGTTTTCTCTTCTATAACAGAAAAACTATCAGCACCAGTATATCAATATCTACATAAGGTGTTATAATAGGAAGAGTTCCAAATTAACTGAAAATACCAACAACATGACCATTGAATTGGATTCAGGTTTAAACCTTTAGTAAAATGAAACTTTTGATGAGTATAACAATATGAAGTAGCATTTTGGGTGTAATCCAAACCTTAAAGGGCCTGTCCCACTTTCCCGAGTTACTCACGAATTCTCCCGAGTTTTCCCCTTGATTCAAACTCAGAGAATGTCCGTAGCGAGTCCATAAGAAGCCTTAGGAGTCCGTGGATATATCGTAGTGGCTCGTTATGCCAGCCGTAGGTACTCGGGGCATCAGGTAAGTCGGGACGTTTTTTCAGCATGATGAAAAATGTCCACGAGTAAAAAAAATAGCCCCGAGTACCTACGGCTGGCATCTCAGTGTTTGAATCAAGGGGAAAACTCGGGAGAATTCGTGAGTAACTCGGGAAAGTAGGACAGGCCCTTAAGGCTAAGTACACCAAAGCTAAGAAGAATGCAAGATGCCTCAGAATAAGTAATAACTTAGTACGTTCTTGAGAGAATAATAAACCTAAGCTTTCTAGGGACAAAGGCATTTTCTTGACCATGCATGTGACTTAACAACATGCCTTTCTCTAAATATTTACAAAAATTAACAATCTCAGATTTAAAATTAACTTAATTCAACATAATTCCTGTGTACATAAGAGCTCAAACTATTTATTAATTGCGCCACCTTTTTAACATTCTATACCAGCTCTTTCACATCAGCTAGAAACCCGTAAAGGGCTCAATTACTCCACTTATTATCAAGGTAATGCTTTGCATTAAAACAAAAAAAAAATCTTACATTTCCTAAAATAATATTGCTTTCCAACTTGGAACATCATTGAATATATTAGTTTAAAAGACTTAAAGTTTTAAAGATATAGCATGAAACAGGCCCTTCGGTCCACCGAGTCCACGCTGACCATTGATCATTCTTTCACACTAGTTCTAAGTTAACCATTTTCTCATCCACTCCCTACGCATTAGGAGAATTTTACAGAAACTAATTAACCTATACACCCGCACGCCTTTAGGATGTTCGAGGAAACCAGTTCACGCAGAGGAAATTCACACGGTCATAGTGAGAATGTGCAAACTTCACACGGTCAGCATCCGAGGTTAAGATCTAACCCAGATCACTGGTGCTGTGAGGCAGCTGCCTTGATTTTGCAGTAAAAATAACAATGACCTAACAATCCTTACAGTTTTTCCAAGAATAAATTTAACAGCAATTTCAGGAAATCAGATGGTTAAATGTAGTTGTGTGGAAAAGGCTGTCTTATTCCTCTAAAATGTTGCTGTACTAGTATCGAGCACTGAGCTTCACCACTGAAACACATAAAAAATGTTCAGTTGTAATCTTGCCTGAAAAAAAGTAAGACATTCACCAGGGATAAAAAAAGAATGCCGGCCCATTCTACTAGAGGGGATTTTCTTTTTCATTAAAATTATACAGTGTTATTACTGCCAAACAATCTTTGGCATCAAAAGGTCAACTTTTACTCAAAGTATTCTTCTCAAAGTATTGTTTTATTTTACTCTCTTTATTTTGTTTTTCCTGTATGATTTAGCATTGAATTAACCACTGAACATTACTCTTGGTTTCGACTTTGTATAAATATTAAGGATACTTCACAATTTTTTTTTGAGAAATAAACAGTTAATTGCCCTGCTTGCACAGAATACAGAGCTCCAATAGAGAATGAAAATCATTTCTAATTACATTCCATTTCAAAAACATATAGGTCTATGGATAAGTACAAGCTTAATGAACAGCTGGTAATAATAATCATTGTTAAAATTAATCTTAAACTTCAAATTAATAATCAAACTTAATCCCGTCTTCCTTAAACATTTTCTGAAATGGGCCTTCTCATTTTAGAAAAACTGCGTAAAAACATAGCTGGAGTTTAACTCATGCAGCTGTTTTAGTCAAACTAATATCAGTTTTAATTAAAATACAAGAATATTATTAACTATTACTTACTTCAACAGGCAAATACCCATTTTTGCTAGATGTGGCTGGAGAGTTTACATGGTATTCTGTATCTTTATGGCCAATATCAGATTCCGTCATTTGCTTCAGTTCCTCAGTGTTAAAGAAAGATACTAATCGACGAATGCTAACAATTCCATTCACGATAATTTTTGCAATCTGCAATAAAGTGGATAGGAATTAGATTTCTTTTTCTGGTGAGTAAATTTTAAAGAAGACAGAAAAAGTAATAGATTTAATTCTGGAAGATGCGGCAGAGTTGTTGAATAACTAAATAGTAAATGAAAATCTTAAACACAGCAAGCAAAAATATGTAGTGATGGCAAAATATATAATTCAATTAAATAACAGGCTACCACAGCTAATGTCCAAATGCAATTATCATATCATATCCAATGTTGATGTGCCAGCTTAAGAAAGTAATTTTACACTATATCAACTGCTCACCAACTGCAATACAACTAAACAACAAGGCAAAACCGGGTGGCACCGTGGCGCAGCGGTGGGTTTGTAGGTTAATTGACATGGTAAATGTAAAAACTGTCCCTCGTGTGTGTAGGATAGTGTTAATATGAGGGGGATCGCTGGTCAGTGCAGGTTCGGTGGGCCGAAAACCCTGTTTCCGCCCTGTATCTCTAAACTAAAATGTAAAAATTCCCAGATAGCTAATGTGTTCAATCATCCGATTTAAGCAAAAGCCACTCGTTCCACCAGCATTATGCTATCAACAAAATTTTACATTGAATTTGGATGCTTGAAGACTAATACCAGCATTGTATCTTCATTTCATATGCTTAATTACAAAATTTTATGTTCTGATTTAGACCAGTTCAAAATAAAAATCTTATGGCGTTACCTGTAGTAGGCCACGGGCAGAGTGAACCCTCGGCTCTGGAGGGAAGAGTTACGTTTCGGTGTAGCAGGCACAGGTCACGGGGTTGATCTTTGGGGTCGGGCAACGCTAGTGCCCTTTTGTAGGAGTAGGGAGCAGCACTGTTAACAATAAATACCGTTCGTTCATGCAACTTTGTGTCGCGTCTGATTCTTGGCTGGACTCCTGTGAGTCCCCGCTACAATGGTGACCCCGACATCCAGAAGTGTAATTCTGAAGAAAAATTAGCACTCCGCCAGCTCCCAACCCGCCGTTGCCGCCTACGAGGCTGAACTCAACGCCGTCGCCCTGTAGCTGCCTACATTCTGGACCTCGCAGCCGCAGGTATGGTTCCAACAGGCAGAGTCACAGTTTCACATTCGTGGTGTAAAGGCCGACGAGATCCGTTGCCATTACGTGGTGAGCGCTCTCGACCAAGAAAACCCTCAGCTCTGGAGGGAGGAGTTAGGTGTCTCGGTGTGGGAGGCGCAGGTCACGGGGTTGAACTTTGGGGTATTTATGGTCGACCTACAATCGTCACTTAACAAATTTTAGTTTAAACATAGAAAATAGTGTAGGAGTAGGCCATTCGGCCCTTTGACCCAGCACCACCATTCAATATGATCATGGCTGATCATCCAAAATCAGTATCCTGTTATGTTTTTTTTCCCCATATCCCTTGATTCCCTTAGCAGTAAGAGCTAAATCTAACTCTCTATTCAAAACATCCAGTGAATTGGCCTCCACTGCCTTCAGTAGCAGAGAATTCCACAGATTCACAACTCTCTGGTTGAAAACGTTTTTCCTCATCTCAGTCTTAAATGGCCTATCTCTTATTCTTAAACTGTGTCCCCTGGTTCTGGACTCCCCCAACATCAGGAACATTTTTCCTGCATCAACCCTGTCCAATCCTCTAAGAATTTAATATGCTTTTTAGAGATACAGCTTGGACACAGGCCCTTCGGCACACTAGCGAACCCCGCACATTAACACTATCCTACACACACCAGGGACAATTTTTACATTTATCAAGTCAATTAACCTACAAACCTGTACGTATTTGGTGTGGGAGGAAGCCGAAGATCTCAGAGAAAATCCACGCAGGTCACGGGGAGAACGTACAATCTCCGTACAGACAGAGCCCGTAGTCGGGATCAAACCCGGGTCTCTGGCGCTGCATTGCTGTAAGGCAGCAACTCTACCATACCGCCGTGAGACAACACCTAATACTCTTAAAAAAAAAATAATAATCTGTAAAAGTCACCCTCTTCGTTGTATTCAAAAATGTTTCAAGTATGAGATATTTGCAGCATATCATTAGCCAGACTACATTACAAATGAGACTGTTTTACTATATGACAATAAAATATTATTCTGGTATGAATGTACAACTATTGCCTAATCCCATCCAAAGTCATCTCTTATCTCCTAGACTAAGGAATTAGCACCACTCTTTCCCCCCTGGATTCTTGACTTTCCAATCTACAGACCACAGTCAGTGAGAATAGGTGACAACACCTCCTCCACAATAATTCTCAACACCACGGTACAGCACGGTGGCAGTAGAGTCAGTGCCTTACAGCGCCAGAGACACGGGTGTGATCCTGACTACGGGTGCTTGTCTGAATGGACTTTGTACGTTCTCCCCGTGACCTGCGTGGGTTTTGTAAATTGTCCCTAGTGTGTAAGATAGTGTAAATGTGCGGGTATCGCTGGTTGGCGCAGACTGGGTGGGCCGAAGGGCCTGTTTCTACGCTGTATCTCTAAACTAAACTAAATTAAACCAGTGCTCTGCAAGGATACTTTCTTAGTCCCCTGCCATACACCCTGTACACTCACAACTGTGTGGCTAAATTCAGCTCCATCTAATGACACCACTGTGGTGGGCCGGATCACAAAACAATGACGAGGCAGTGTATAAGAAAGAGATAGAGAACTGAGTAACATGGTGTCAAGACAACAAACTCTTCCTCAATGTCAGCAAGATGAAAGATCTAGTCATCAACTTCAGGAAGCATGGTACAGTACATGGCCCATTCGGCATCAATGATGCCGAAATCCTAATGGTTAATCACTTAAAGTTACTTGCCGTAAATATTACCAACGATCTGTTGTGGGCCAACCACATCAAAACGACAGCCAATACCGATGCCGCTACTTGCTCAGGAGACTGAGAAAATTCTGCACATCTCCAATGACTCTTAGAAGCTTCTACAGATGAGCCATAGAGAGCAAAGTGTCAGGTTGCTTCACAGTAGAAACAAAAACTGCTGATGATGTTTTGTACCAAAGATAGACACAAAATGCTGGAGTACCTCAGCGGGTCAGGCAGCATTTCTGGAGAAAAAACACAGGTGACGTTTTGGGTTGGGGCCCTTCTTCAGACTGACAGTTGCTTCATAGCTTGGTTTGGGAACAGCTCTGCCCAAGACCACAAGAAATTACACAGGATTGTGAATGCAGCCCAGTCCATCACACAGGCCAGACTCCCCATCAGTGACTCCATCCACACTTTATGCTGTCTCGGAAAATTTCACTGTACCTTAATTGGTACATGTGACAATAAACTGACCTTGAAACGCAGCCAACAAAATCAAAGACTTGTCCCACTCCAGTCATTTTGTTCTTCCCGCTCCCATCAACAGAAGATGCAGAAGCTTGAAAGCACGCACCACTAGATTCAAGAATGGCTTCTTCATCTCTGTTATCTGGCTTCTGAACAATCCTTCCATAAGCTAGGATACTGTCCATTTCACCTCTACGCCACTGCGGATATTAGACTTCATCTCTAGAACTGGTGCACTAAAATGCTGAGAACTATATCTGCACTCTGTATCTTTCCCTTTTCTCAACCTATTGTACTTGAGTTTGACTTGATTGTCTCTAGTATCATCTGATTTGATTGGAAAAGCATACAACACAAAGAGGGAAACGAGATATGGAAGGGTACAAACAACATGTAAGGTGTGAATAGAACCGATCAAAGCAGACAATGTTCACGGAAATGTAGAATGGTTCATTGTTGAATGAGGGGAAGGTGACGAGGCATACAAACAGTAAAATTAATCAGGACAGTGAAACTAGTGGGAGAACTAGGGTGGGGAGGGACAGAGAGGGACAGAGAGAGAGGGAAAGCAAAGGTTACTTGAAATTAGAGATTTTGTATTGGGCTGACATCAGGAATGAGAAGAAAGTGATATGCCCTGAACATTCTTAACCCTCATTTCATTCTCAACCTTAGCTTGGGAAATTTCACAACAAAATTAGAAAATCCAACAAAATGTGTAGATCATAGGAATTAAGTTACAAACAAGATTTGTGCTTGTCAAACTGTGGATTCCAGCCTCTGTCCAGGACTAAACCATGCAATCGGACAAGACACTTGCGCCATGCTGACAGAATGTTGAATTGCACAGGTGCCATAATGCAAATATTAAACTGAGATAACTTTTCCCTGATCAAGTGGACAGAAAAGACTCTCAAAATATATTGACTTGCAATCAGGAAATATTCTGATATAATGAAGATAGAAAATGTTGGAATTATTCAGCTGGTTAAGCAGTATTTAAGACGACAGAGAGAATGAACATTTCAGCCCAATGGTTTTTCATCAGTTTGCAGAATATGTCAGTGATTTGTGTACTTGTTCACTCTCCACAAAGCCTGACCTGCTGAGTATTTCAGGTATTATTTTGTTTATGGATTTCCAATATTCATAGTGTATTGCTTTTGAAAAATTTAGGTGTCTTGGCCAATGTTCATTTCTTCAAAATATTTTGGAGCATGGAGGTCATTAAAGGCCTATAAAAGGTTTCCAGTCATCCAATTCATCACATTCAGGGTTAAATTCCTGCATGTAGAGTTAAATTAAGATTTCTTGAACACCAAGAGCTTTTGGGATCCTGTTAAAATGTCATTCAATGGCACCCACTTCACCCCCACCAATCCTCGCCGCACCAAAAAATGTACTCAAGCAGAAAACAATAAAGTGCACAAAGAAATAATCCTGAGGAATGTTTACGCAGTACATTCATAAGGAATAGTCAATCAATTTTAAAATTCTTTCATGGATGTTGGCAGAGCTGACAAAGGCAGCATTTATTGACCATCTCCAATTACCCTTGAAAATGTGTTGTTGAGCTGCCTTCGTGAACTGCTGCAGTGTATGCACTGGAGGAGTTCCTTCAGAAAGGAAATTACACAATTTTTACCAGAAACGATAAAGGATCAGCATTGATGCGTTAAGAGATATTCAATACCACTGTTGACAACTCCTTCTATTACACTGCTTCTTTATATATTGTTTGATCTTATACATGCCACCCACCTGTGCACAACAGCATGCTTCTGCATCATCTCTGAGTTTCATCGTTAGAATATTTGCATGATATCTGGCCATTAAAGACAGAACATAGAACAGTATAGTACAGGAGATGGCCCTCTGGCCCCCAATGTTTGTGCTGAACATAATGCCAAGTTAAATTGATCTCATCTGCCTGTACATAATCAATTTCCCTCTATTCGCTGCACTACCATGTGCCTATCTAAAAGCCTCTTAAACACTGCTATCATATACGATACGATAAACTTTATTCATCCCCGGAGGGAAATTGTTCTGCCAACAGTCACAACACACAAGGTACACAAAAACTTGAAATTAAAAGTGAAAAAAAAGGACAAGTGACTGTTGTCTGGCTGCCGTGTGGACAGTCGGTGCCTAAACCGGAACGATCGAACAAACAAACAAATCTGCCTCCACCACCACCCCTGGCAATGCATTCCAGTCTCCCATCATTCTCTATGCAAAAAAAACTTGCCCTGTACATCTCCATTAAACCTTCCACCTCTCACCTTATGCCATCTAGTTTTGGATATTTCCACCTTGGGGAAAAGGGTTGGGAGAGTGGGCAAAGAAGTGGCAAATGGAATACAGCATAGCAACGTGTACGGGCATGCACTTTGGTAGAAGGAATAAAGGTATAAACTACTTTCCAAAAGGGGGGAGAATTCAAAAATCGGAGGTGCAATCGACTTGGGAGTGCTGGTAGTATTTAAAATGGCTAATTTGTAGGTTGAGTCATCATTAAGAAAGGCATTCATTTAGGGAGTACTGGAACATCAAAACAATCCAGAGGCTTTATAACTCTCTTGCTAGGACACATTTGGAATATTCAGAGCCGTTTTGTTCCCCATGCCCAATGAAGGATGTGCTGGTGACGAAGAGGGTCCAAAGGAGCTTTATGAGAATGATCCTGGGAATGATTGGGTTAACATATGAGGAGCTTTTGAAGGCTCTGAGCCCATACTCGCTGGAGTTTGGAAGGATCTTATTGAAACCTACTGGATAATGAAATGCCTAGATAGAGTGGATGTGAAAAGGACATTTTCAGTGATGGGAGAGTCTAGAACCAAAGGGCAAATCCTCAGAATAAAATCCTCAGGGCAGAGATGAGGAGGTATTTCTTTAGCCAACGTGGTGAATTTGTGGAATTAATTGCTACAAATGGCTGTGGAAGCCAAGAGTATATTTAAAGTGATTTATAGATTATTGATTAGTAAGGGCATCAAAGTTACCAGAAGGCAGAAGAATGGTGTTGAGAAGGAAAAATAGGATAACCATGACTGAATAGTGGTGTAAACTTGATGGGCTGAATGGTCTAATTCTGCCCCTATGTCATATGGACTGATCACGTTTGTTTTGCACAGAGGATGGTGAGTGCCTGGAACCTGCTGCCATGGATGCTGGTGAAGACAGATATGATAGTGATATTTAAGAGACTTTTGGATAGGCACATAGATATGCAAGGAATGCAGGGATATGAATTATGGGCAGGTAGGCAAGAGTCAGTCTTGGCGTCAACCTGGTGCAATGTGCTCTCTATAAAAGGGATAAATTACAAATTCTCTGATGGCATAGAGGTTAAAGGATTAAAATATAATGGCATGTGGAATGAAATTGGCATCTGTTTTTTCCATGTTTGAAAGGTTGAAGGATGATTAAAACAACATTGCCCTTTGATGGAATAGATGCAAAAATAAAAGTCCTTCCATTAAAGAAAACTGTAAGAGGACAATATCTTAGAATTAGTAAATGATCAACCCATTTTGAGATTAGAGTAGTGGACATCAGAAATTCCAAAGGTCTTGCACATTGGATTAATTTAAATTTTCAACATAGGTATTGGTAAATATTTTTGATCAACAACAATATGAAGGAAGAAGGAATAAGAACGAGTAAATGAAATTCATTTATAATCGATTATGTATTATGTTGTAAATTCCTCTTTCATGCCTGAATGGTCCATTTGGACAACATACAGATTACTGACCCACTAAGCTGACAGAGAACCTTAGCACAGGTGTAACTATTTAATAGCACTGGCTAAGGAGGTTGATCCCTCATGATTTGATTTTTTTTTAATTGATTGATACTTTGACTGTTGAGCAATTCGCACAAATTATTCAATTACAAATCACAAATTATTTCACCCATATCTTTCAACATTGCAAGTACCTCTAAAATATTTTGTTATATGTACTTAACAAAATAGTTAGCATGGAACTTACCATTGGGAACATCATGAGTGGACCATTAAATTTATCAAAAAGTGCTAGTGCTGTAAAAGCCACATTAGCAGTCAATGGTGATCCACTCAAACTAGAATAGATGCTGAAAGTCTAAATGCACAAAGAAAAATAGAAATCAATAAAACCAAATAGTCCCCTGCATTCCTTAATGCATGAATCAGCCTGCAGATTAGTAGGATTAATTTATATTTATGAACCCACAAATCACTACAAGTTTTCAATCTGTAAATTCTTAAAATGTGCATACATTTTAAAATGCAACTGCAAATGCAAAGTTCCAAAAAGTGACAAATGTTCATTCATTTTTTTTAGATTTGCATGCAGGCTAAATAAATGTTACCATATTAAAATACAATGTGTAAGGGTTTTACATTATTAAGGCATTGTCTGTCTGAAATTTATGAGCACAGTTAAATGATGCAGCTGATAAAGCTGTGATCACACTAAACATTTCACATGTATTTATTCAAGACTAAGCTGAAAGTGGTTATAGCAAAAAAAGACGTAGAAAGTTATTTGATAACATCTACATACGAACTGTATGCCATCTGGCACAATATACCAAAAAGGTCAAAAGGTAGTGATAGTTAGTAATTCCCTTCAAATGGACTCAAAAGGCACATTATAACAGAAGATCAGCTAAAGCTATGGCTGTATATTTTGAGTGCATACCACAATTAATGGTTTACTCTTTACAAAACTTACTGCAATGACATTTAATCAAACTGACAGATGACAGCCAAAAGTACAACAGCAAAAATGTTTGTAATTCCAGACATTAACTGATGGTAATGAAGCTAACTTTTAACTCAAATTTTCAAATAAAGGACAACAGTACCTTGTGGCCTTAATCTCCATTATGAATCTTAAACTTTACATGAGTATGTAATCTGCATAATTTAAAGCTCTTGTTCAATTATTAATTGGGGAAAAACAGGAGAAACATTTCTAATTTTTCATTGTCAACCAAATTATCTTCTCATGTTTGTTTCATTTAAAAGTGCAGATCAGAAAATATGAACATTCCCTACTTTCACATTAATAAGAACAGATAAAGTTCACCAAGTTACTCACCAATTGAGAAAGCAAAGAAATGTTAATATTTATCTGACCTTTCATCAGAACTCTGTAATCTCAACTTACTTTCTGGTAAACTTGACAATAAAAATAATGGCCCATGTTTTTACTTCAGATATTGACCAACATGCTTTACTTATTCCGCATGTCTAATTCATTCAGTATTAGATCAGGATCATGGCAGAATGTATAGAATACAAGTACATTTGCCGTCAAAATATTTTTGATATTCAATTAAAATGTACCATTGCCCGCTTTGTTATATAGTTAACATTAGTAACTCAAAAGTAGTTGGCAGGACGAAAAGAGTTAATGATACAAATAAATATAGTTCAACTCTTAAGTGTGCTAAATTATTGCAAAGTTAGTGCAGTCTTATAATGTAAACTATTGCACTGTTTATGATTTTATATTATTTTGTATTATCTCAGTTAAAACAGACACAAATATTAAAATCAAAATGGTGAACAAGATATGTCTACCTACCACTATAGTTGCTAAAACAGGTGTCACTTGGGTGAGGAATACTGCAAAGATATTTTTTAATAAAATAAATTATTCAATTTAGTTAGAGACAGACAAAAAACTTCATAAAGGACAGAAACTTACAAAATGAAAATGCAACGAGCTCCATCAACAACTTAAACTATAGTGCTAAACTTCACCTTTCATACCTCAAACTTTGCAAAAAGTTTAGCAAAATTAAAACTGATTTGCCAATTAAACAATTAGTTATTATGATAGTTTCATTCGCACTCAGGAAGATATTTTTCATATACGATGAAACTGTATTTTAAAACTAATGGCTGTGTGAAAGCATTGCCTTTTACCAGATTTTAATGTAATTTATGTTGATGGCTAACCAATACTGTACCACAATTTCCACTCTATCCCATCCACCTGCTTAAAGAAGCTTCTCAGTTTTCCATATTTTGAATTAGGTTTTGCACACATTAAAATAAATTGATCAATGCACTGTTCTTTGGTATTATTTAACAACTTGGCACTTTCCTAATTATATGACATTTTCCCAAATATTAAACTAATAATCATCCAAATTATTCCTTTGATCTCATAATACGCAGATTGAATCATTGATCAAAGCAACACCTCAATCAGTTGTCATGACAGCTTTCAGTGCACGATATTCATGTCTCATTGCACAAAAGAAAAATAAGAAATAAAGACCAGTCTGCAGGATATAGAATACAGTTCAAGGTCATTCAAAATCTACCCTTAAAAGGAAAAGATTAGCCAAACGTAAATTGATTTGCTGCCAACTGAATGTTACAATCTGGCAGAAATGTTTTTTTTTAAAATATTGGAGAGATTAGTTTATAGAGAAACGGCACATTAAAAGGAATGCCTTTTAACCAGAACTATTAACCTGCCTTTGGTTAGTTGTTAACAGATGTTTATCTTTCATGATGTTTTACAGTTTTTACTCTTAATCTCAACAGTTTTCTTAATTCATCATGCAACCCTATGCTTTCCAACTGTTCACTCCACAGTACAGTATATATTAGGTTCTATGCTCTCATTGTATAACTCTTTTGTACAATAGCTGAATCTATACCTTGACTCCTTTTGTAACTTTTAACAGAACAATAAAATTATTGTTTCTTTAAGCTTTATTCATAATATAATTGTTATAATCTACTTTCTTGATACATTCACCTACTGACTTTCCTGGCCGAACTATTTTGATCGGATTTCATCTTCACTGAAGCTGAGATGCATGATGGGCTCTGTGCACCCAAATGGGTAATTCAACAACATTAGTGTTTTGCAAATTACATCAAAAATTTACTCAGTGTTCCCACTAGTCCCATGCAAGTTCTGATTCAAATATTTATCTTCCAAATAAATGTTTGTACTTTCAACTAAAGCACCTCCAACACTGTGCAAAGAAAACTTCAACTTCTCTCCACATTCAGCGAGTGTTGTAAGTTTATGTCTTCCTGTTACTACTTGCTAAGGAAACCTAGATGGTGTAGTGCTAGTAACATGTTTGTGGCGGCAGGAGTCAGTACTTTAGAAGCTATCCTAAGAAATCATATGTATAAATTCATTTGCAGGATAAATGACTCTAAAAATGTAATTATTGTGGCCTTGTCAAACATAAGGTTTAGCACGACACGCTACGAATCCCAGTTGTGCAGACACTGGTATCGTTGTAGGACATTGATCATTCTTTTATTCTGGATTTTAATTCATGTATTGTGTTTTTTTTTAAATATATAATTTATGATGCTTTTATGTGATATACTAAGATTTTATATGTAGTTTATGATGTTTTTTAATATGCAATGCATTTTATGTAATATTGCCCCTTGTCTGGACCTTGAGTCCGAAATAAAGTTTATTATTATTACTTGCATTTATGTAACAAAGCATTTAACATACAAAACAGGTGAGAAGTGTAAGAATTGGTGAATCAAAGAATGGGAGAGCAAAGTTTTCAATGACCTCAATAATCGAGAATAGAATGAAAAGAGCTCGCCAGAAATACACTGATAGCATCACGTCTCAGGGCAACTAAGGTATTGATCAATGTTTCAGCAGTTAATGATCTCAGGCATGATTCATGCTCCAGGAAGAGAAATAGGCAGCATTATTGAATACATGGATGTATGTTCCAAAGGTCATCTTGACGTGAAATACAACATCAAGTCTTTCTTATGTTTAAGAACATAAGTAGGTTCAGGAATATGCCATTTGGCCCAACAAGCTTGAAAAAAAAAATCTCATTTGAACATACAACATAAAATGGTACAGCATGCTAACGGGCATTGAGGATTTCAATATGAAGGTAGACCAAGAAAATCAGGTTTGTACTGGATCCCAAGAGAGGCAATTTGTGGAGTACCAATGAGATGGTTTCTAAGAGCAGCTTGTAGTTGAGCCTACCAAGGAAAAGACAATTCTGGATTTGGTATTGTTTAATGAACTGGGTTTGATTTGGAAGCTTAAGGATTGAAAATGTGAACAATAAGCATAAAAACACAAAATTATTCACAAAAACACAGCATTATTCACAAAAATCTTACGTCATTTAAGCATTTTTAAAAATCGGCACAAATTAACATACTTGGTCACACTCAAAAGATGGTTCTGATATCTACAAAAGTTCAGAAATTAAACTAAATTATCAGAAGATAGTAGTACATTTACCTATCATGTAATTCCTTCCTAAACTGCATTATGATATTGTATTACAGCTCAGAGCAGATTTGGATTCAGAAGATACCAATTACAGTAATTGTCATTTATAAGTGCAACTCACATGTCATAATCACGTAAAATGCTCCTTTCAGCATATATTTCAGCTCCTTCCCCCTTGCCATTTCAATAGCCTCGAGAAAGATCCCTTCCCAACAGTAAAGCTTCAAAAGCTGTAAGATAATTGGTATAGATTCAATAAGAACAACAATTTAAATATTTTGGACTGAAGTGATTATTTACACCTTCTGGTGAAAAGACTTTTGATTGTATTCTTAACAGGGCATAAAATAAAACATAACTTCAGTGACATTGCTTGCAACAGAATAATCAATTAAATTTGGGAACACCTTACAAATGGCCTTAAGGGGCTGTCCCACTTGGGCGACCTAATTGGCACATTTAGAAGAGTTTAGGAGAGTTTGAAAAAATGTCATGTTGAAGACCTCCTTCGACTATGAAGAAGACCTCCTTCGACTATGTTGAAGACTAGCTTCGACTGGCTACGACTAACTTCGGGAAAATTGAACACCGAATAGTGGAGAGTGAGACGACCTCCTTCGACCTCCCTTCGACTATGATGAAGACTATCTACGACTACCCTCGATTACCTACGACTAACATTCCGACCTACTACGACCTGCTACGACTAAACCTACGAGTAAAAAAAGTATTGATTTTTTCCATGGCGACCTTTTATTCGCGGGCATTTTTCAACATGTTGAAAAATACGCCGCGACCTAGCTGAGGCCTCAAGTACACGGGGGCTACTCACGAGCATGAAGGAGCGTTACAAAGTCCTCCTACGACCTCGTGTCGACCATGCTGCGACTATGAGTCGAGGGCAAACTCGCCAGAACTCGCGGATTAGGTCGCCCAAGTGGGACAGTCCCTTTACAAAAGCTAGCAGCATTTCCCCAGAATTGTAATCCAACACCATGAAATTAAAATATGTGTTAAGAGCAATTCAACTGTTCATTCTGGACACTCAATATGCCAGAACACTACGGAGCCATCCCTGCCATCTTTCTGGCAGACAGGGTTAAAGGTCTCCATTATACCAACACGAGAAGAGGAAATTAATTTAAAAGATTTATATAACCCTATCAAAGTATCTCACGATGACGTGTATATCGAATTGTTTGGCACTAGACCAAGGATATCCAAATTTTCAGAATTGTTAAAAGAATCTGAGAATACACGTGGAGATGTTTAAATTATGTGAAAATCTAGTTTGCAGTAAATGGTACTCACATAGTACATATCACATCAGAGTACTTTACTCTGACATTTCAGGCTATTTATTGAAGCTTCAACTCGACAAAACTCACTTCACCATAAAATTTAAATTAAGTTTAATTTTTTTAAACAAGTGATGATTTATTCATAGAGTTAAACGGCATGGAAATATGTCCCTATCTCATCCATGCCGATCAAAATGCCCAATCCCATTCACCTACATTTGGCTCATAATTCTTCCAAATCTTTCCTATTCAAGCACCTGTCTAAATGTTTTTTTTAATGCTGTAATTGTACTTGCTTCCATCACCTCCTCTGGTAGCTCATTCCATATATTCACCACCCACTTTGTGGAAAAACATGCCCCTCAGATCTGCCTTCCCCTCACCTTAAACCTTTAGTTTGGACTCCACTACACCAGAGATAATGAGTTTGACTATCTACCCCATCAATGTCCCCCATTATTTTATATATCTCCATACGTTCACCCTTTAACCGCCTTCGCTCAAGGAAAACAGTCCAAATCAATGCAATCTCTCCTTCTAACTCAAGCCCTTTACTCCAGGCATCATTCCTCTGGAACTTTTCTGCACCCTTTCTTGCTTAATCACATTATTCTCAGAGCTGCACACCATTGTACATGACATCCTAATTCCTACACACTTTGTCTCAGCCAAAGAAGGCAGGCACATCATTTGCCTTCTCTCCAATTCTCCACGCTCTACCTCCAACTTCCAGGCCAATTTTGTTTCCAATTTGCTATCACACCCTGGATACTAGGTAGTCAAACTTTCCAGACCAGTCGGACACATAAGACTTTGTCTCAATTGTTTCAATTCTTAAAAATATATTTTGCTTTATCAGAAATTATTGCATTCATTTACATGCTAGAGATTAGCTTTGCTGCTTATAGAACATAGAACAGTACAGCACAGGAACAGGCCCTTTGGCCCACAACATCAATGCCAAACCAAACTCCTCTACCTACATGTGATCTATATCCCTCCATTCACTGCAGATTCGTGTATCAACAAAAGCCTCTTATATGCCACTGTCAGGTGTGTCTCCAGTGCCACTCCTGGGATGTTAATTTAATATCTTTAGCATTTTAGAAACATAGAAACATAGCAAATAGTTGCAAGGGTAGGCCATTCGACCCTTTGAGCCAGCACAGCCATTCAATATGATCACGGCTGATCATCTAAAATCAGTACCTCCTTCCTGCTTTTTCCCATATCCCTTCATTCCTTTAGCCCCAAGAGCTACAGTAAATATAACTCTCTCTTGAAAACACCCAGTGAATTGGCCTTCACTGCCTTCTGTGGCAGAGAATTCCACAGATTCACAACTCTCTGGGTGAAAAAGTGTTTCCTCATCTCAGTCCTAAATGGCCTACCCCTTATTCTTAAACTGTGACCCCTGGTTCTGGACTCCCCCAACATTGGGAACACTTTTCCTGCATTTAGCCTGTCCAATCCTTTAAGAATTGTATATGTTTCTATAAAAGATAACCTCTCATCCTTCTAAATTCCAGTGAATACAAGCCCAGTCGACCCATTCTTTCATCATACGTCAGTCCCGCCATCCCGGGAAGTAACCTGATAAACCTACGCTGCACTCCCTCAATAGCAAGTATGTCCTTCCTCAAATTAGGAGACCAAAACTGCACACAATACTCCAGGTGTGGTCTCACCAGGGCCCTGTACAACTGCAGTAGGACCTCCTTGCTCCTATACTCAAATCCTCATTTGCTTTTTCACTGCCTGCTGTACCTGCATGCTTACTTTCAGTGACTGATGTACAAGGACACCCAGGGCTCATTGCACCTCCCCTTTTCCTAATCTGACACCATTCAGATAATAATCTGCCTTCTTGTTCTTGCCACCAAAGTGGATAACCTCTCATTTATCCACATTATACTGCAACTGCCATGCATCTGCCCATTCACCCAACCTATCCAAGTTATCCTGGAGCCTCATAGCATCCTCCTCGCAGCTCACATTGCCACCCAGCTTTGTATAATCCACAAACTTGGAGATGTTACATTTAATTCCCTCATCCATATTGTTAATACATATTGTAAATAACTGGGGTCTCAGCATTGAGCCTTGCGGTACCCCACAAGTCACTGCTAGAGTGTTAGTTGAATTCTCAGTATTCAAGCAATGAATTCTTGGTGAACCTTAAGTGCTGATGAAATGAAGATTTAAAAAAAAAATGTTGCAGCTTCTTCATTTGGAAGGATTATTCTAAGCAGTATTCCAAAGGTTAAAGCCCTAAGAGGCTTTAAAGGAGACCACATTTTTATTCCTTGTGTTTTACAATGAGACCATTTCCCTCTGAAAAATCAACCAAGTTGAAGAAAATATATTTCTCAAATACTTAATTATTTAGCACTAAAGGTTCACCATGGATACATCTCTTGAATCCTCAGAATACAGCAAACATTGCAAAATGCTGAGACTTTAAATTACTGACAAAGATAATCTCTAATATTAAATAATTGCCTTCCTACGATAATCCATCAAGGTTAAAAAAAAATTGAATAGTATTCATACCGATTACATTATACCTGTTAATCTTTAATGACATAAAAAGCATAGCAGCCCCCGTGTGCAAAATTCATGCTGTATGGACTTGTGAAGGGATGATTTATTTTCTTTTAAGTTGATTTTACAGTTAAATTCTCTTAACACTGTGGTTTTAAACTTCAGTGATTTAAAAAAAATGGTGAATAAGTATCGGGCAACAAGCTAGAACTGGTTAATTAAAGCAAGGTGACACAAAGGTACTAATGGGTTGGAATTTAAATGGTCACACTTAACGCACAAAATGATTTTTACCACAATATCCAGAGAGACCACAGACTGTGGAGTATAGAATTGGTGTATTGTTGAATAAAGGACTATAAGTGAGACAAAGCTGAAAATAACAGAATAAATTAAATATTTTAAGACAGGCAGAGCATGCGAGGCAAACAAAACAAACTGCTGGAGGAACTCAGCTGGCCAGGCAGCATCTGTGAAGGGAAATGGACAGATGATATTTTGGGTCAGGACCCTTCTTCAAGGCAGGAGTACAGGGGACATAGCTGGTAGAAAGCAAAGATCCTATCGCGAGCAAGATAGATCACTCGACGAAAAAGACGTGGTACGGTCATGGGCAGATTCATGGGTAATTTTCAGCCCCATTTCCTTAACCGGCTTCTGTCTCCGCACCAAAGATCCCATAGCGGAGCAAAGATAACTAGTGCGGAGACGGAAGCTGGTTACGGAAACATCCTCGTAAAAATAAAAGTTCTTTGGTAAAAATCTTCTCCTCATATTCAGAATTATAATTTATTAACACAAACTGTCCCCCCGCAACGTTGATTACACTGCGAGTCGGGTCGGGTTACTGAAATGGATGAAAAAAAGGCCCACGTTCCGCTCCATTACGTACTACACGTCAGCCCATTGCATTTAGCAGGAGTGATCTATCTTGCTCCGCTATAGGATCTTTGGTAGAAAGGCGACAGAAAAGGGTGGAGCAAAAGCTGGCAAGTGATAGTTGGAGCAGCTAAGGAGGGGTTAATTGGCAGATTAGTCAGGTGGCAGAGAGAGGGAGAATGGTGGAGTTAGTGCAGGTGAAATATTGCACGTGTAGTACAGAGGAGTTGATGGAAACCACATGCAACTTAAAGGGCCTGTCCCACTGTACGAGGTAATTCAAGAGCTCTCCCGAGTAAAAAAAAAAATCAAACTCGTGGTAAGCACGTAGAATGTACGTAGCGGGCACGTCGGAGCTTGGGATGTCTCTTACCAGCTCGTAACGCTAACGGCAGGTACTCGGGAAACGTGGTAAGCTCGTGAAGACTCGTGAAAAATTTTCAACATGTTGAATAATGTCCACGAGAGCCCCGAGTACCTACGAGCGGCTATTACCGTAATTCTCCGAGTTCGAATCAGGGGAAACTCGGGAGAACTCTTGAATTAGCTCCTACAATGGGACGCACTTCAGGCAAGCACAATTTCAGTGGGAATGAGCAAACAGACTAGGGCACTGAGGTACAGGGGCAATTCAGGTTGGGGGAGTGGAAAGAAATGTAGTTATAACAGGAGCAGTTGAAGGAGGAGGGACTCTAGATACTGGATTCCTAGCAATCACAAGGCCTAAAGACTGTGATACCTGTCCATGGAAGGAAGAGCTCAAGATATCTCAGTGTTGGAAAATAACTTGGGAGTACCAGTGGAAAGACAGTTGGTGTACATAAAACATACAACAGTACAGCACAGAAACAGGACTCAGACCATGATATCAGTGACAAATGTGATGCCAAATTAAACTAATCCCTTCTGCCTTCACATGATCCATATCCCATCTCTGCATTTTTATGTGCCCGTTCTAAAACCCTCTTAAATACCATCATATCTGGTTCCAACACCAACTCTGACAGCATTTTCCAGGCAGCTACCACTCCTTGCTACCCTAGTCACAGTAATTCAGGTGATTATTGTTTGTGACTTTGAAAACGGCAGTTTCCATACTATGGAGAGTAACCTAATAAGGGGAATTCAAAGGGCTTTCCTCAGTTCTGCTCAGTGTCACCATTTCATATGGAAGATTTCCATCTGGCACTCAAATTCACCTGGACCATTTCTGACATCTCCCTACCGTTTCTAGACCTCACCATCTCCATCGCAGGTAACAGATTACTGACCGACATCTACTACAAACCCACTGACTCCCATGGCTATCTGGACTACACTTCTTCCAACCCTGCTTCCTGTAAGGACTCTATCCCCTACTCCCAATTCCTCCATCTACGCCGCATCTGCACCCAGGATGAGGTGTTCGAAACCAGGGCATCGGAAATGTCCTCATTCTTTAGGGAACGGGGGTTCCCCTCTTCGACTATAGATGAGGCTCTCACCAGGGTCTCATCTATATCCCGTAGCTCCGCTCTCACTCCCCATCCCTCCCAATCGTAACAAGGATAGAGTCCCACTTGTCCACACCTTCCACCCCACCAGCCGTCACATACAACAGATAATCCTCCGACATTTTCGCCACCTCCAACGGGAGCCCACCACTGGCCACATCTTCAGATTTCCTCCCCTTTCGGCTTTCCGCAGAGACTGCTCTCTCCATAACTCCCTGGTCAATTCGTCCCTTCCCACCCAAATCACCCCCTCCCCTGGTACTTCCCCTTGCAACCACAGGAAATGCTACACTTGTCACTTTACCTCCCCCCTCGACTCCATCCAAGGACCCAAGCAGTCTTTCCAGGTGAGGCAGAGGTTCACCTGCACCTCCTCCAACCTCATCTATTGCATCCGCTGTTCTAGGTGCCAACTGCTCTACATCGGTGAGATCAAGCACAGGCTTGGCGATCGCTTCGCCCAACACCTCCGCTCAGTTCGCATTAGCCAACCTCCTGGTGGCTCAGCACTTCAACTCCCCCTCCCACTCCGAAACCAACCTTTCTGTCCTGGGTCTCCTCCATGGCCAGAGTGAGCCCCACCGCAAATTGGAGGAGCAGCACCTCATATTTCGCTTGGGTAGTTTACACCCCAGCGGTATGAACATTGACTTCCAATTTCAGGTAGTCCTTGCTTTTTCCCTCCTTCCCCTCCCTTTCCCAGTTCTCCCACAGCCCACTGTCTCCGCCTCTTCCTTTCTTCTCCCCCCCCCCCCACACATCAGTCTGAAGAAGGGTCTCGACCCAAAACATCACCCATTCCTTCCCTCCATAGATGCTGCCTCACTAACTGAGTTTCTCCAGCATTTTTGTCTACCTTGGAAAATTAGAGCTGCTGGAAAGATCATCAACTCAGTAGCTAAAATTCCAAGTTATTTGCATTCATAATGATAGAGTTTGAGTTTAGTTTATTGTCACGTGTACCAGGAGCGAAAAGACAGCAAAAAGTTGTAAGCACTGTCCAGTCCATCATTGGCTCTGACCTCCCTACCATCGAGGGGATCTATCGCAGTCGCTGCCTCAAAAATGCTGCCAGCATCATCAAGGACCCACACCATCCTGGCCACACACTCATCTCCCTGCTGCCTTCAGGTAGAAGGTACAGGAGCCTGAAATCTGCAACATCCAGGTTCAGTAATCGCTTCTTCCCCACGGCCATCAGGCTATTAAACTCAACTCAAACAAAACTCTGATCATTAATAGCCCATTGCACTTTATCTGTTTATTTATGTGTGTATATATATATATATATATTCATTGGTATATGGTCACACTGATCTGTTCTGTATTTATTTATGCCTACTATATTCTGTTGTGCTGAAGCAAAGCAAGAATTTCATTGTCCTATCTGGGACACATGACAATAAACTCTCTTGAATCTTTAATCTTGTACCGAGGTACAGTGAAAAGCTTTTGTTGCGTGTTAACCAGTCAATGGAAAGAACAAAAAAACATGACTACAATCGAGCCATTCACAGTGTACAGATACCTGATAAAGGGAATAACGTGAATAACATGTAGTGCAAGATAAAGCCAGTAAATACCGATCAAAAATAGTCTGAGGGTTTCCAATGAAGTAGATAGTAGTTCAGAACTGCTCTCTAGTTGTTGGTAGGATGGTTAAGTTGCCTGATAACAGCTGGGAAGAAACTATCCCTAAATCTGGAGGTGTGCGTTTTCACACTTCTATACCTTTTGCCCGATGGGAGGGGGCAGAAGAGGGAGTGGCCAGGGCGTGCGTGAGGTGTAAATGGAGTCAATGGAAAGGTTGGTTTGTGTGATGGTCTGGGCTGCGTCCACAGTTTTCTGCAATTTCTTGCAGTCTTGAATGGAGCTGTTCTTAAACCATGCTGTGATGCATCCCGATAAAATGCTTTCTACAGCGCATCTGTAGAAGTTGGTGAGAGTTGTTGGGGACATACCATTCTTCTAAGGAAGCAGAGGCGTTGGTGTGCTTTCTTGGCCATTGCTTCAATATGGGTAGTCCAGAAGTTGTTGGTGATAGCTACTCCTGGGAATTTGAAGTTTTTAACCTTCTCTACTTCGGCGCTGTCAATGCAAACCGGGGTATGTGTATTGCTTCGCTTCCTGAAGTCAATCACTATCTCCTTTGTCTTGTTGACATTTAGAGGAAGGTTGTTGTCTCGACACCAGGTCATGAGGTTCTCAATCTCCTTCCTGTACTCCGTTTCATCATTATTTAATATTCGGCCCACAATGGTTGTGTCATCTGCGAATTTGTAAATTGAATTAGATTTGTACATGGCTGCACATTCGTGGGCGTGCAAGGTGTAAACATGGGTGCTGAGAACGCATCCTTCTGGAGCACCAGTGTTGCAGATTAACGTAGAGGATGATTTCTCCCCCATCCTCACTGATTGTGGTCTGTTGGTCAGGAAGTCCAGGAAATTGAGGATCCAGTTGCAGGAGTCACAGAGTTGTCCAGCACAGAAACATGCCATTCGGCCCACTATATCCATGGTTCCTATATAATCCTTTTTACCTATATTAGGTCCGTGGCATTTTAAGCCGTGACGATTCAAGCACTTGTCTATCTGATTCTTAAATCTCATGAAATTCTCTACCCCCACCATCACTGCAGGCAATGCATTCCATACTCTAACCATTTTCCGTGTGAAAAAAAAAATCCCCTCAGAGCCCCACCAAACCTCTACCTCTCACCTTAAACCTGATTAAATACTTTTTAGCCAACTTTTCAACTCACTTTGAGATCACCTTCTGCTGTTAAACTAATATTCAAGTCAGAATGAAATTGTGATTGTATATAAAGTATGGAAGTAAACAGTTTTTTCTTATAACATAAAAAAAGTAATTGAGTTTGCCAAGATAAGTTTATTAACAGTTTTTTCCCCCAAATTCAAACAGGAATGCAGAGGTACTCACCAAATATAGCAGTCATTACCTTTATGTTCTGCAGCATTTCATGGGATTTCTTGATCCTGTCATCTGTACACTCCATTGTTATTTGTTGAATAGAAAGAAATTTCTTTGCGATATAGTACTGAAGAGGGGTGAGCACTATAATGATAGAGATTCCTATCAAAGCACTATACCCCAGTTGCAGATAGAGCAACAGAACTGTCAATATAATCTGAAATCAAGATACAAGTAATGTATTTGGTAGAAAAATGATTGGAATAAATAAAGTAAAAAATAAATTGTTTCATGCAATTGTAATAAGGGGTTTAAAAGTTCCATCTCAGTTTTGTCGCTGAACACATGGGGATTGCTGACAATGACAGGATTTAATGAGCAAGTATTCAACGGCTTCAATCCAGAGCCCGGGGTGGGGGGAGGGCGGCTGGGCCACATAACTTGCAGCTTGTGGAAAACAATGGGGCTGCACGTTGAAAATTCTGCGCAGCTTGCCGCGAGGAGCAGAGGCATTGTGAAGTCATCCAGCTCGCTTCAGCACGTTAGATTTTAAAGAGATGTCAGATTGGTGAACAATTTTAGTAATAAACTCGGGAAATAATAAATCAAATTTTCAGATGAGGGGATTTTTGAGATCATGAGGTAAATCTCTACCGGGATATGTAAAAATTTCACCGTTACCGCGTCGGGTTTTCGAGGAGATGTGAATCAAAGAAAAGGTTCAAGCAAGCAAGCAAGCAAACCCACAAGTAAACATCCAAGATCAGAGTTTTATAATAATAGCTTGTAATATTTGAATAATGTGCCGCTGCAATATTTTACTTGTTCCTACACTAGCATTTTAAGAATCCATTTTACAACCCCAGGTTGCTTACTAATTGTCTCCAATATCCCTGATAGAATATGGAAAGTTTTCTATTTTGTCACAATTGTGATCAAATCTGGAAATTTCCAGGAAAATTCTATAGGTTTCACGATTGCAATTTACACATGGTACAATTTACACTGCTTTTGGAAGTGAATTTTTTTTCCAATTAAAAATGAAAATTTCTCAGTTCATTGGTTCTCTCTATCACTAACTCCACATCACTAGTTAATATTTAATTTATCATTTTTTCAGTGGAAAACTGCAAAGAAAAATGATGGTAACCATCATTGATTTATGGCTAATTTATCAGAAACATGCATGCAGTTCTATGATGATTGTTGGCATTTCTGTACATAATTGTCAGGTAGCTGGTGTCTCCATGCATGAGTACATGAATGTGGGCATTTCAAATTTCCTGAGAAATGTTAGCTGTCGCAATTATGCTTTCATACAGTGGGGAAGAGTCAAAGTCCTAGAATTTCCCAGAAGTTGCCCAAGTTCATTGATTCTATTTAATTCAGTGGAGAGGTGCAGATACACAATGTAAATGCAAGTTTCACAGAACTGATTTAACTTAGTTGATGCAAAAAAAGGTAATGGATGGGTTCCATTTTCAGTTTAAAAAAAGCTTGTCTCAATTTCTTATACTACAAAATGAATTTTGAAAGTACACTTTTTGTAAATGACTCTGGAGCTGAACTTCACGTTCATGTGCCACAAAGCAAATTAATCACATATTTAAATATCCAGCACAGTATAGTTGAATCCTTTTTGTAGATCTGAAATTATATTTAGCAGGAAACAGACATATAGCTTTATATTTATTTCAGTGGCTGCTAATGTGTGTGGTTTGTAAGAAGTATAAAAGTAAGGTCATTTTTCTAAATATATTTACTGCAATAACATCTTTAATTCTATGGTCAACATTATTGACATGCGAGCTGCAAACACTACAATAACCCAGAGAAGGCCACTTTACGAAATATTTCCCATTTAGTTAATTTCTGTTAATATAGCTTTTATGAAGTTAACATACCTGTATTGGAATTGCAATGACATAGAATCCCATAAATGCCACCATCATTATTTGAAAAGCATCCACCGACATGTGATTGATGATCTGGCCCACCGTCAGATGATCACCATTGAAGACCCGCACTGGCAGTGACAAAGTTTTCACGTAAATCATTGCCTAGAAAATTAATATGAAATGCCTTGATAATTCTGATTTATTTCAATTTATTCAGTTCATAGTACATTGCTTATCACTAATTGTTTTCCAATTGTGTTTTTGCTCTGATGTTTTTATTGTTTTGCATGGTTCGTTTCTTTTCACTGTCTTGTATAAGGTGTAATTAATGTCTAACATGATCTTTTGCATTACACTATGTGCATGTAATGTTGTTGCAAGCAAGATTTTCATTGTCTCTATAACTCCCTGTTCTTGTGACAATAAATTTGACCTAATTGTTCTTAAGAAGGGTAGGAAATTTGAGGATTAAACCTAGTGAGCATGAAGGATAAGTGATATACATTCAAATTAGAATGGTAGGTAGGAGGCATGTTTTGATACTCAATGCACTAGATGACCTCGTGCATTTGGTGATAGAGGCTGAGAGTTTGTGAAGTACCGTTGGAGTAGATGAGGAGAATTATTTAAACCTAAAGATTGTATAGGCATTACTTCTACAAAGCCATAAAGCATACCAATGAAAGCAACATATTGGCCACATTTACAGAGGGCAGAACGGTGGGGTTAATGGCCTGAAAATGTATTAATATGTTGCAAAAATGGAAAGCAGAGGTACTGTAAAATGTAATTAGAATTTTTCACTTGCTTATAGAGATGTATGAAATCATGATAATAATAAGGTGAATGCAGTCTTTTACCCAGAGAAGGGGAATCAACTGAAGTTCACTTGGTATAGTACATGGTAAATCAGAACATTAGAGGTGGTAAGTGGGAGCGGAGCACGAAAGAAGGAAAAAAGGGGCAGTGAGGAGAGCGAGGCTATGTCCAATCTATAACAAATTATATCTGACTCAGGGCAACAATCTCTCTCCGTGAGGTTTAATGGTTGAGAGTTGAGAATTGGAAATACAGACAGTGGGAGGTGTTGGCAAGCTGTTGTAAGATGCTAAAGGCAAACAACAGTTTATGGCGAGGGTTGGGGCATCACGTTTACTGGAAAACAGATTGTGGTTAGTTACCTTGGAGGTTTTGGGCCGAGGTTGGCTGCCTGCCAGGTCATTGTGTTCAATGTAGTTCGTGGATAATCATTTAAGTGCTGGAATCAGAAATGCTTACTTCCCTTTAGTTGCCATATTTCCTGTCAGCTGAGAAACATGATCCATGCCTATTAAGTCTGTTAACCTTTAGTGCACCCAAACTTGATAACTACCTATTTAATTCTCCCACTCATTCTCCCCACCCTTAAATCATTCCACTATGAGAACCAAGGAATGGAAAGAGGGGAAAAATGAAGTTCTCATACGTTGTCATTTTAGGATAATAGGTTTAATCCTAAAACCTTTGCTCTGCTCCTCTCTACAATTGATGCCTGACCTGCTATTATCATTTTCTCTTATTATTTTGTAATTGGGGGAAGAGAGGGGGAAGATTGAAATTGGGTCAGGCTCTTCATTGCTATCCAAAGACCCTGCTGAATTTAAACAGATTTGCATGAGGTCATAGGATTGAGGCCCATACAGCTGAAAATCTTTAAAGAATGGCCACATTCTTAAGACATAGATGAGATGTAGATGAGTGCAGGACTGGCATAAAATCAGAGCCTGGGGAAAAATGTCAACAGGTGGAAAGGAAAAGAGAAAATTGGCTTATGGGTAAGAAGGATAAAATAAAACCATCTTACCTGCAGACCTGACCTTATGCGTATTCCATCTCGAATAACAATATAATAAGACATCTGCAAGCAGAGGTGCTGAAAGAGCACTGTGCACATCATCAAGAAAGCCAAAACATAGCCATTATTAGTAAATTCCCAGAAACTCACAAAATGGATTTCCTATGTAAAATCAGGAGATGAAACACCATTACCATTTATTAAATATTTCCGATGCCTCTTCCCAAACAGATACGTAGAGCTGTGCAGATGGATTTTCTGTTTAACAATGTGATTTGGATCCTCATCTGTTTATCATAATTTAATAATGAAAATCAGCTGAATCTTGTTACTTTTATTTCAACCTGATTTGGTCGCCACAATACTTCTGTGAATGATCCACTGGAGGGTTCTGGTCAATGGTGACCCAGGATAGTGGTGATGGAACCAGTGACAGTAATGTCATTGATAGGTGGTTAGATTCTCTTTTATTGGATATGGTAATTGCCTGGTACTTGTGATACAAATGTTACTTGCCACCTATCAACCTATCAGTTGTCTAACTCTTATTGTACAGTATGTGGGGATTGGCTGATTTATTTACTTAAGAGTAGAACAGTCTCCTTCTGATCTTTTCAATGGAAGGACAGTCATTGATAAAACAGTTCATGACGGATGGGTCCTGACTTGAGGAACGTCTATAGTGATGTCCTGGGGAATGGGATGATTAACCTCTAAGCTTTAACTTTCTTTGTGTGAAGAATAACTCCAACACTTGATTTAGCTTAATCAAGGCACATTGATATCGGGGCAGTCAGTCTCACCTTAGCCAGTATTCAGCTCTTTGGTCCATGCTTAGACCAAGACTATGCTGAAGTTTGGCGTCATGTGGTCCTGGCGAAATACAAACTGGGCATCAGTGAGTAGGTCTCCTCGCCCCCACTGATGACTCCTTTTCCCGTCTCCAACGCACCCCCTTCTCGTGGAACCCCCCCTCGTGGCCTTCCGGCTTTAGACTCTTTATCAAAAACTGCCGCCATGACATCAACCGCCTCAACTTCTCCACTCCCCTGTCTCACTCCAATCTCTCCCCCCCCCTGAACGCACTGCCATTGACTTACTCCGCAACAACCCAGATTGGGTTATCAAACCTGCCGACAAGGGAAGTGCCGTGGTAGTCTGGCGCATCGATCTCTACAAAGCTGAAGCCACGCGCCAACTCTCGGACACCTCCTCCTACTTACTCCTGGACCATGACCCCACTGACGAGCACCAGGCCACCATCTCCAGCACCATCACCAACTTCATCAACTCCCACACCCTGCCCGACCGAGCCTCCAACCTCATCGTTCCCCAGCCCCGCACGGCCCGATTTTACCTTCTCCCCAAAATCCACAAACCTGACTGTCCCGGTAGACCCAGTGTCTCTGCCTGTTCGTGCCCCACCGAACTCATTTCCACCTACCTTGACTCCATCCTATCCCCATTGGTTAAATCCCTACCTATATTCAAGACACCTCAGACACTCTCTGTCGTCTCCGCGCATTCCATTCTCTAGGCCCTCACCCCCTCATCTTCACCATGGACGTCCAGTCACTCTACACCTCCATCCCCCACCAGGATGGTCTCAAAGCCCTCCGGTTCTTCCTCGACCAGAGAAGCAACCTATACCCGGCCACTGACACCCTCCTCCGCCTAGCGGAGCTGGTCCTTACCCTCAATAACTTCTCGTTCGACTCCTCCCATTTCCTCCAAATACAAGGCGTAGCTATGGGCACACGCTTAGGCCCAGCTACGCCTGCCTCTTTGTCGGTACGTAGAACAATCCTTGTCTCAATACATACCAGGGCCCCATCCCCGACCTCTACCTCCGCTACATCGACGACTGCTTTGGTGCCACCTCCTGCACCCACACACAACTGACTGACTTCATCCGCTTCACCACCAACTTCCATCTGGCACTCAAATACACTTGGACCATTTCCGACACTTCCTACCATTCCTTGACCTCACTATCTCCATCGCAGGTGATAGACTTCTTACCGACATCCACTATAAACCTACTGACTCATATGGCTATCTTGACTACACTTCTTCCCACCCTGCTTCCTGTAAGGACTCCATCCCCTACTCCCAATTTCTCCGTCTACGCCGCATCTGCTCCCAGGATGAGGCGTTCCACACCAGGGCATCCGAAATGTCCTCTTTCTTCAGGGAACGGGGTTCCCCTCCACCATAGATGAGGCTCGCACCAGGGTCTCTGCCATACCCCGCAACACTGCTCTCTCTCCCCATCCCCGCACTCACAACAAGGGCAAAGTCCCCCTAGTCCTCACCTTTCACCCCACCAGCCGTCACATACAACAAGTGATCCTCCGTCAGTTTCGCCACCTCTAACGTGACCCCACCACTCGCCACATCTTCCATCTCCCCCCATGTCTGCCTTCCGCAAAAAACGCTCCCTCCGTAACTCCCTTGTCAATTCTTCCCTTCCCTCCCGTACCACCCCCTCCCCGGGTACTTTCCCTTGCAACCGCAAGAGATTCAACACTTGTCCCTTCACCTCCCCCTCGACTCCATTCAAGGACCTAAGCGGTCGTTCCAGGTGCGACAGAGGTTCACCTGCATCTCCTCAAACCTCATCTATTACATCCACTGCTCTAGATGTCAGCTGATCTACATCGGTGAGACCAAGCGGAGGCTTGGCGATCGTTTCGCCGAACACCTCCGGTCGGTCTGCAATAACCAACCTGACCTCCCGGTGGCTCAGCACTTCAACTCCCCCTCCCATTCCGTATCTGACCTCTCTGTCCTGGATCTCCTCGATGGCCACAGCGAGCAGCACCGGAAATTGGAGGAAATGCACCTCATATTCCGCTTGGGCAGTCTACATCCTGGGGTTTGAACATTGAATTCTCCCTATTTTGCTAACCCTTGCTGTCTCCTCCCCTTCCTCAGCCCTCGGGCTGTCTCCTCCCATCCTCAGCCCTCGGGCTCCTCCTCCGCCTTTTTCCTTTCTTCTCCCCACCCCCCATCAGTCTGAGAAGGGTTTCGGCCGAAACGTTGCCTATTTCCTTCGCTCCATAGATGCTGCTGCTGCTGCACCCGCTGAGTTTCTCCAGCATTTTTGTGTACCATCAGTGAGTAGGTAATTGGTCACTAAGCGCCATTTGCTAGCAATGTCAGCAATGTCAGCATTGGCTTTCACCACTTTACTGATGATTAAGAGCAGGCTGATTGGATGGCAATTAACCGGATTGGATTCTTCTCAACAGAGAGGAATACAGAATGTTCAACTCAAGGTCGGCTGCGGGAGGCCCCCCGGGCACAACGGTGGCGGGGTGAGAAGAGGGACAATGGTTCAATGGCCGATGTGGGGATTCGGATCGAGTTGATGGCTGGAGGCTCTGCAGTAGCCTGGGCTGAACTAGAACGGGCGCCACCAAGAGACTAAGCTCCCAGACTGGACGTGGCTTGCAAAGGCACAGATCAGTGGTGGGGGATGCCTAACAACTTCACTTGGCCAGGCTGACCCTGCAATGCTGGCAGGATAATGGGCCTTTGTGGCCAGCTGACCTATCAGACTTTGAAAATGGAGCCAAACCTGGTGACTCTTGGATATTGTCTCAGTGGATTATTTCTTTACACTTTGTACTTAATCTAAGATTGTGTTTATGTATAGTAATACTTTACTGAACTGTATGCCAGAAAAGAATGGCACAGTATCTTGGTACATGTGACAATGAAGAACCATTGAATTTGTTCTGATTTTAATGAACAGGATATACCTGGACAATTTCCACATTGTTAGGTAGATGTCAGTGTTGTTACTGTACTGGAAATCTATTTCACATATGCTTCAAGCTGGTCTGATTATGAAAGGTTTGAAAACTATTTTTAAAAACTTCAGTAGAATCAAAAATAATGGGGGGGGGGGGGGGGGGGGATGGGTCGACAACCATTTCATAATCTGTAAGTGTAATCGGATATTTAACAGTACTTATGTATTTTGTATACAGTTACAAATTTTGTTCATTCTTATATATAATTAGAACGCTATATGAAAAGTGAGAGGAAGAAATGCTTTGGAATATTTGGTCACATGCCCACCGAACAATTTACACTGAGGAATAATGGTAGCTTGTAGACTTACCATCGCGGGGGCTTCGACCGCCAGCTGCGGGAGCTTCGATCGCCCCGACAAGTTCGACTGCCCAACCGCGGGAGAATCAATAGACAATAGTTGCAGGATTAGGCTATTCGGCCCTTCGAGCCAGCACTGCCATTCAATGTGATCATGGCTGATCATCCACAATCAGTACACTGCCTTATCCCCATACCCCGTGACTGCGCTATCTTTAAGAGCCCTATCAAGCTCTCTCTTGAAAGCATCCAGAGAACCGGCCTCCACCGCCCTCTGAGGCAGAGAATTCCACAGACTCGCAACTCTTTGTGTGAAAAATTGTTTCCTCATCTCCATTCTAAATGCCTTACCCCTTATTCTTAAACTGTGGCCCTGATTCTGGACTCCCCCCAATATCGGGAATATGTTTCCTGCCTCTAGCATGTTCAAACCCTTAATAATCTTATGTTTCAATAAGATCCCCTCTCATCCTTCTAAATTCCAGAGTATACAAGACCAGCCACTCCATTCTCTCAGCATATGACAGTCCCGCCATCAAATTTTGAGACCAAAACTGCACACAATACTCCAGGTATGGTCTCACTAGGGCCCTGTACAACTGCAGAAGGACATCTTTGCTCCTATACTCAACTCCTATATCTTGTTATGAAGGCCAACATGCCATTCGCTTTCTTCACTGCCTGCTGTACCTGCATGCTTACTTTCATTGACTGATGAACAAGGACCCCCCAGATCCATTGTACTCCCTCCTTTCCCAATTTGACACCATTTAGATGATAATCTGCCTTCTGTTTTTGCCACCAAAGTGGATAACTTCACATTTATCCACATTAAACTGCATCTGCCATGTATCTGCGCACTTACCCAAGTCACCCTGCATTCTCATAGCATCCTCCTCACAGTTCACACTGCCACCCAGCTTTGTGTCATCTGCAAATTTGCTAATGTTACTTTGAATCCCTTCATCTAAATCATTGATGTATATTAAAGAGGAAGAGGCTTGGACTTTTGTGCCTTCCATCACAGTGAGGAATGCGGGAATCCGCTCCGGTGGATGTTTGTTAACTTTTATGTAGTTGTGTGTCTTGTTGGGTTTTTGTTTCGTATGGCTGAATGGTAATTCGCATATCACTGTACCTTAATTGGTACATGTGACAATAAAAGACCTTTGAAACCTTCAAAACTTTTGAAGTTTCTAATGTTATTTAAATTCATAGCCAGTGGAGAGCTTCCAACACTGAGGACTTTGCATTATGTGATTTAACCTTGTTAGCAAAGTAGATGGCAGTAACTTGCATCTTGGCCATACAATAGATTTTGTGCTTGTTACAGTTACTGTAGAAAAACACACTAAAACCCTACCTTCACCAATTCTTTTGGCTCTGCTTCCACAAATCTCAGAATACCATCAATGCAGAAAGGCCCAGCTAATCCTGCTAGATCACCCATAAGCTTCAAAATTCCTGCTACCAGGAAAGGTCTCCCAAAAGTGTTGCAAATGACTTTTCCTAGATTTCTTGAATCAGTTGTTCCTGAAGAGATATTTTCCTAAAATTCACAATAAAATTACAAAGTTCAAATCACCATCTCGTAAACATTACACAGAATTCTCTAGATGCATATATATCATAAAAGCTTACTTACTTTTTGCTTATCATAATTCAATTTTAATAAATCAAAATTCTTCTGTGCAGTTTCATCCTAAAAAGAAAATCCCAATGTAAGATTTGTGACTTTAGACTGCCAGAACTGTAATCATTCATCCCAGAAAAATAATGCACTAACCAAGTCACAAGGGTGGAGATGGAGTGCTTGTGTATGCTGAGTTAAGGAAGGAAATTCACATTAAATAGGAAAAGTTCTTAGATGAAGGGAAAGGGAAAACAATTAAAATTCTTCTGTGGGCCATGTCAAATTGTACAAGATTTTTTTTTTTTTAATGTAATATATTCTCATCTATACTTACAAACTATTCATCTGACAAGAATAATACAATGATATGGTGGAATGAATAACATTTTCAGATTCCTAAGATTTTCATGGTGGATTATGATAATTTGTAATTTAAATGAATAATAAATATAGTGCAATGTGTATAACTATTCTATGTCCATTATAGATTATGTAGCCCAAAACAATCAAAATTAAATATCAGATTCAATCTCCCTAAATTTCTTTCTAATTATTCAAGGGTTACAGGAAAGAAAAACTAACATCACTGGCACAGGAGCAAAGAATCCAAATCTGTAATCGCTGGAAACATTTATCAGGTCAGACAATGTCTGTGGAAAGAGAAGCAGAGCTAATATTTCGCAGTTTCCCCCTGAAATGTTAACTCTGTTTCTCTTTTCACAGATGTTGTCTAACCAATCGCGGCTTTCAACAGTTTCTGTTTTTGTTTGATTTCCAGCATTTGCAGTGTTCTTTCGTATTTCCAATCCATTTTCCATCATAGTCGCTGCTGATCTTTACAACATGCCTCAACTTGCCTGAAATTACATTTCTGAACTAACTCTGATGAATTATCTACTTTTAGAATGGTTTTCATGTGGAGTGCAATTTTGCATTTCACGCAAACTTTATTGGAACTCTATATTCTAACAATGAGGGTGCAAAATCAAAATAACCTGAGGGAGTTTTCCTAGATCTTCCATCTTGATTGGCTCCCGATAGCCACTTATTAAAAGCCATGAAATCCATCTAAGGAAAAAATGAAGTTATATTGTAATGAATGTAAACTTGATAGCCAATTCTTAAAGTTCTCACAAATATTCAAATTACTGATTAATTGACTTTTGTTGATGTTGGATGCTATTGGAATTTTGGCCATAATAGGAGAATTTCCGGTTATTTTGGGAAAGTTCCACTGGATCTTGCACACCATTCACAAAAGACGGAATTGCTATTCAATGCCTTATACAAAAGATTGCTCCTCCACAATGCACTGAAAACATTACATGGAAGCAACAGCCTGATTGAGTGCTAATGCAAGGAGTGGACATGAGCCTATAATCTTTGACTGCAAAGGTGTGACTTTATGCAAATGTAGAGTTTGCTCTAACTGAGAAAATAATGCACTGGATTTGATCTAGACTCTCATGGTAAGGCACCATAAATATGACACTCTTGACCAGATCACGATTACTGATTACTGATTCTCGTGATCTGGTCAAGAGTGTCATATTCATGGTGCCTTACCAAAATGTCACCATTTCCCAGTAAACTAGTTGCAGGTTGGATAACATAACTACTTTGGCTGGAAAAGCAGTCAAAGTTCCAACCCACTGTCATTCCATGTGTAAAATATGGATAATAGTAGAAGATAGCAAGAAGAGGACTGGGTTTATTTAAAATGCCCTTGAGTCAAATGGTCTCTTTCAATAATCATCATCTAGTTCTACTCAAAATTAGTGACTACATGGGTAATTTACTAACAGAGATGCCTTCACTATCGACATCAGACAAGACTATCAGATGAGACAGAAAATAAATTTAACCTCTTGATATGAAAATATACAGCATGTTCTAGTGGTCATACCTGAGACTGAAAAGTAACCTATACAATGGGGATAGATGTCCAATGAATGGTTTGATGCAAACTAATATTCTGAAAGATTCTGGAAGGATATAACTGAGCAATAATATTTTTCAAAAAGTAGGTGCCAAAATTCTGCACTTTTTCACTTACGTGTAGGTGATCTGTGACAAAACATTGACATAAGACTGATGGAATTTCTTTTCTGGGTCTTGTAGTTCTAAAGGTGGGATATCTCTGGAATACCCTGGACCATAGTAACCCTAAGATAAAGAAATGACCAATTAATTAATTCTGCTATTTGTTAGGATTGCAAAAAAAATTGTCATTTTTCAATAGCATACAAAATAGATTTATAATAAATAAATGCATAATAAATAAATGTATAATAAATACAAATTATTTCAATAGTAAGTGAGAAATCAGTATATTACAAATCATAATTCAATGATACTGTAGTGGCACCAAACGTGGTGAATAAAAGTTGCTTTATTCAGACATAATAGGTTCGAAATACTTACACGTTTGGTCCTCTAACATATTGTCATTGCTGCTGCAGCTGAGTGAGGGTGTTGTCTCGAGCTCAGCTACCTGTCGACTGGTGATCTCCGGGTGAGATCTGCTTATGTAGCAGGGAACTCCCCTTAACCCCATGACGTCACCTCGTAACCACTGACGAGGGTTCGACCACAAGTGGTCTGACAATCAGCTGATGCCACAGGACCCCCCCCCCCAGAACCGGGGGAAGGAATAGAAAGCGCTAACCTTCTACAAGAAGGTGTGCTAGCATGGACGGGGGCGGCTCCTGCAGTGGGTTGGAGGCACCCCGGCCGTGGGTCAGGATGGTGCGTCCCGCAGGGGCAGTCGACGCTCCGGCTGTGGGCCATCCCGGCCGTATGCCGAGGGGTACGATGAGACAAATGCAAAAGCCGCAGGTTTGACGAGACACAGTCGCATCTCATCGACCAGCAGGGGATCTTGTCCTGAGAAATACGGCACCCAGCAACGGCTGGGAGACGTCGGCAACAATGCAAACAAAGAAAATAACTTAATAAATAAATTATTGCTAAACCCGGCGAGGTCATTACAGTGTAAAAAAAAGTGCAAAGAAACAAAACAAACTACAGTGAGCAAACAAGTCCAAAGTGGTAGGAAAGTAAAAGTGCAAATTGTCCAATGTCCATGGTGCAGGATGGGAAGCTGTGCTGGAAAACTGGAGGTTGCAGTGACAGCATCCGACCTGAAGTGGCGCTGTTACCGACGGTCAGGCTGCAGAGTCAGCATCCGGCCGGAAGATGGCGCTTTAGACAGCGGTCAGGCTGCAGTGACGGCATCCGACCAGAGGGTGGCGCTGTTGACGGCATTCAGGCTGCTGTGACGGCGTCTGGCCGGAATGTGGCGCTGTGGACGACGGTCAGAGCAGGTCGAGCATCGCTTCTGGCCGACTGCGTCGGCCATTTTTGCAGTCGTTGCGATTGCCATGTGGAAGTAGGCCACGGCGGCTATTTTGGCAGCCAGCTGAGGCGGCCTTTAAAGGCAGCCAACCGAGGCGATTCCCGGATGCATGCGGGGCGACCGGCATCGACGGGCCTCGCCCCACCACTGCACGTAGGGACTCCACCCACCGTCGCCCGTGTCGTCGATGACCGGCTGCACTGCCGCGCCCTCGGCGGAGACTGGAAGCTGCCGGGGAATCCGTCGCGGTACCGCCAACTCACGACTGGCCGAGGCTCCACCCCGCTGCTGGGCCGACCACAGCCCAACCGGACGGGCAGCCAGCGCCCGGGGATCTTCGTGGTCCGTGCCGGTGAGGTGCAAAAGGACGTCTTCGGGCAGCCGCCCCTGGTAGGCCCACTCTATCGGGAGGCTAGGCATTGAGCAGTGGCGGGCGGGGTAATGGGCAGGTCCACTCTCTCCGCTCCCGGGGCCGGCGGCGGTGATGCTGGGGGCGGGGGGCTGCTAAACTCACAGCTCCTGTAGCAGCTGGTGGGGGAGCGGCGGCTGGTGGGGAACGACGGCTGGTGGGGGAGCAACGGCAGCCGCGGCCTCAGCCTCGGTGGGCAGCAGCTGGTGTGGGAGCGGCGGCAGCCATGGCCTCTCAGCCCCGGTGGTCAGCTCCGGGCAGGTCATGTGGGAGAGATTGGCGGTCGTCAAACAAGGCCCGGACCGTGCCCATAGACCCGGGCGGCCTGCGGCATACCTTACGGTAGGGCCGGGTTGGCAGCAGCGTCGTTCAGCAGGGCTGGGCTGTTGGCTGCAAACATCAGGTCTCCCAAGGCTGCTTGTGTCGGGAGAAATACAAAATCCCAAATTTGGATCGTTGCAGGTCACCAATGTAGTGGCACCAAGCGTGATGAATAAACAGTTGTTTTATTCAGACATAATAGGTTCGAAATACATACACGTTTGGTCCTCTAACATATTGTCATTGCTGCTGCAGTTGTCTCGAGCTCAGTTACCTGTCGACTGGTGATCTCCAGGTGAGATCTGCTTATATAGCAGGACACTCCCCTTAACCCCAAGACATCACATGACAGCCCTCGTAACCACAGATGAGGGTTAGGACCGCAAGTGGTCTGACTATCAGCTGACGCCACAATACGTTGTTATTAGAAAACAAATCCAAACAAAAATGCAGCTCTTTTTAATACATTTTAGAAATAAAGTAGTAGATTACCAACAAATCCTGAACTCATGAGAATATGTTTTTAATGCAAAATAATGAAAAGTCAACTTTATACTATTTAGCACTATTTTTAAGGTATTGAAATAGATTATTCTATTAATTGTATTCATTAATTGTAGTAGATTATCAAAATATCACTACAGGTTTAATCAATTCAGAGTAAACCTGTCTGAAGTCTGAAGAAGGGTCCCAACCCAAAACCCGTCCACCGAAGGCCATAATCCGAGAGGATGAAGCCGGCAAGGACAACGGAAGTGATGGAGAGGAGCAAGACCAGTAGGAATGGAAAGGGAACTGTGGTCTGGCCTACCACGCCTTCAAGGTCGGTTATGGGAGGCGGCCCTAGGACACCAAAGTGGACGAGCGAGGAGAGGATGTTGGTCGACCAACGAAGGAGATGGCTAGAGGCCCGCAGCAGCCTGGCGCCTGTCTGAATTGGGCACTCCTCATAAAAAACTGGAGCATGGATTAGGAAAATGGCCCATCTTGTATGCGGGCTGAGAAGACTATTTCTGTACTATTGTAATCGGGGATGTGCTTAGGTATGGCAATACTCTACTGGACTGTTAGGAAGAAAATTATTTCACTGTGCATTTGCACTTCGCACATGTGACAATAAAGCACCACTGAATTATTGAAACCTCTACTAAAACAACAATATGCCTCAATTCCAACTTCAAAATTTGGTTAACAAATATGTTCCTTTTCATTTCTACACCAGCATTGTCAATCTAGTGGCAATTTGTATTACATCAGGAGCAGGTGTAATGGCTCACAGTAAAATATATGATAGAAGGCACTACGAAAATATAATTTAATTTTATATGTATTTTTCTTTCATAAATTGTAGGACATACCTTTTTAAAAAATATGCTGAGTTCCAGGATGAGGAAGAATCCATAGATTGAAGCCAAGGTACAGTCAAGGAGAAAAGTCAGATCACTGGTGATGAACCTCTGCGAATACATCTGATATGCCTTCAACACATTAATGCTACAGGCGGCAGGCCAGTGAAAGATGAAAAGCACCAAAAGCATAGGAACATTTGCACTTTCAGCAACATCATAGTAAACTATGGAAAGGACACAAGAAGCTAGCTGTGCTGCATCAGGTACATAAATAAACGGTCTGTTGAATTTTGAATACAACTGTGAAAAGATGCCATCTCCCACAACACAGACAGATATAAAAATGTAGAAGAATGTTAATATCCATCGAGCATTGTGCCATGGAAAATGAATCCAGCCTCTCAAACCTGTAGGAAATCTTGTACTGGAACGTCGTCTGCACTTAACCACAACCACAGCAATTAGGGTGCAGAACACAAATGCCAGATGCACGAGAAGATTTACACCTTCACTGAAACAAATATCTTTAATGTGAGATTCTTCATTTAGTTGATAGGTGTAATTATTGTGGGCCAGGCCACAAAATGCAATAAAAACATCTTCCATCTCATTTATTTCTGTTTAGTATTCATTAAATGCAAATGCAGCTTGTAATCTTCAATTTTCAAGTCACCTGTAAAAGAAAAAGAAAATAATTAATCAACTGAACAAAGTAATGGCACAGTCTTTCATTTACAAAAAAAAATCAAAATAGTAAAAACATTTACTACTAAAGGAAGCTAAGCTTTGCTGGCGATTTATTTTCTTCAATGAAACCATTCACTTTGCTTCTCGGTCATTCTATATCTCTAAGTGATCTGTGGTTCGTATAGCATCCTTTTATATGCTTAGAATTATAGTTAAATGTGGTAATTTAATACACCCTTTTCATTCAGCAAAACAATTTTATACAGGAACTGAGTCAGCTTTCAATTGCGTCACTCACTCACCCGAGTTCTTAGCAGGGAAATACGGCAAATGTGGTCTTTCACAATAACTGAAACTAAATATGAAACAATTAAGATTTTAAACCCAGTCACATAATTCAACTAGAAAATGCAGGAGAACTTTAGAGAAAACATTGGTATATTAGGTTTCTTCTCCACAGACACAAACTGAATGTTGGAATAAAACAAAAGCAGCCAAAAAAAATCTAAATTTACTAGACTAAGTGGGACCCATTGGGTCCCATGTTCACACGGGAGGGCTGGTCCCCCAACGCAATATTCCACCTCTCCACCAATTCCAATATTGGTGGCCAGTGGGGTGGGCTTTCTGGAGCGCTAGTATTGGTGTTATGGGCTGAAGAGACAGGTTTCCAGAGGACTAGTATGGACATTGTGGGCCGAATGGATTCTTGGGCTGGCAGCTCAGTCACACAGGCCTGGTGGGCTGGCAGCTCAGTCACTCAGGCCTGGTGGGCTGGCAGCTCAGTCACTCAGGCCTGGTGGGCTGGCAGCTCAGTCACTCAGGCCTGGTGGGCTGGCAGCTCAGTCACTCAGGCCTGGTGGGCTGGCAGCTCAGTCACTCAGGCCTGGTGGGCTGGCAGCTCAGTCACTCAGGCCTGGTGGGCTGGCAGCTCAGTCACTCAGGCCTGGTGGGCTGGCAGCTCAGTCACTCAGGCCTGGTGGGCTGGCAGCTCAGTCACTCAGGCCTGGTGGGCTGGCAGCTCAGTCACTCAGGCCTGGTGGGCTGGCAGCTCAGTCACTCAGGCCTGGTGGGCTGGCAGCTCAGTCACTCAGGCCTGGTGGGCTGGCAGCTCAGTCACCCAGGCCTGGTGGGCTGGCAGCTCAGTCACTCAGGCCTGGTGGGCTGACAGCTCAGTCACTCAGGCCTGGTGGGCTGGCAGCTCAGTCACTCAGGCCTGGTGGGCTGGCAGCTCAGTCACTCAGGCCTGAGGGGCTGGCAGCTCAATCACTCAGGCCTGGGGGGGCTGGCAGCTCAATCGCTCAGGCCTGGGGGGGCTGGCAGCTCAAACTGCCAGAAATTCTGCCCAAAACAGGTGAGAGACTCTGTGAGAGAGAAAGGGGAGAGGGTGGAGAATCAATTTTAGACAATTTTCATATTTTTCTGCAGATCACAGCAATGAAGGAGGAAAGTCTATCCTGGCCTGGATCTCACAGGGAGCCAATGAACGGAGGGAGAAAAATACTGAGGTGAGGTTTAATACTTGCGGGGGGAATACTTACTGATGGGCCGAAGGGACTCATCCTGGGCTAGTACAGGCCTGATGGGCCGAAGGGGCTCTTTAAAAATAAATCTGAGTGAAACCTCAGTGAAAGGCACTTTTTCTGGACTTTTCCTGGCCTGGCACAGGCCTTTTGGGCCAAAATGCTCTTTCTGGGCTAATACGGACATTTTGGGCAAAAGGGACTGGTTTCTCGGCTAATAGGGACCTTGTGGGCCAAAATTAGTGGTTTCAGGCAGTCCAAACAACTCATTCCATTTCAATTTCAAGCACAGGGCAGGCCAAAACAACTCATTTCATTTCCATTTCCATTTCCATTTCAATTTCCATTTCAAGCACAGGGCAGGCCAAACAGCTCATTGCATTTTCATTTAATTTCCATTTCCATTGCAGTTTCAAGCACAGGGCAGGCCAAACAGCTCATTGCATTTTCATTTCATTTCCATTGCAGTTTCAAGCACAGGGCAGGCCAAACAACTCATTGCATTTTCATTTCATTTCCATTTCCATTGCAGTTTCAAGCAAAGGGCAGGCCAAACAGCTCATTGCATTTTCATTTCATTTCCATTTCTATTGCACATTCAAGCACAGGGCAGGCCAAACAGCTCATTGCATTTTCATTTAATTTCCATTTCCATTGCAGTTTCAAGCACATGGCAAGCTAAACAGTTCATTGCATTTTCATTTCATTTCCATTTCCATTGCAGTATCAAGCACATGGCAGGCCAAACAGCTCATTGCATTTTCATTTAATTTCCATTTCCATTGCAGTTTCAAGCACATGGCAAGCCAAACAGCTCATTGCATTTTCATTTCATTTCCATTTCCATTGCAGTTTCAAGCACAGGGCAGGCCAAACAGCTCATTGCATTTTCATTTCATTTCCATTTCCATTGCAGTTTCAAGCACTGGGCAGGCCAAACAGCTCATTGCATTTTCATTTCATTTCCATTTCCATTGCAGTTTCAAGCACAGGGCGGGCCAAACAGCTCATTACATTTTCATTTAATTTCAATTTCCATTGCAGTTTCAAGGACAGGGCAGGCCAAACAGCTCATTACATTTTCAGTAAGGGCTAACAAATCATTTATTGCAAGTGCATTGCAGACTCGCAGTTCAGTTGATTCACAGCTTAGAATCAAAGTTGTGGCCTCTCCCTCGCGATCTTCCAGAGTGACTGACTCACGTCCAAGCATCCGGGGTTTTATAGTCCTGTTCCTCCCCCCGGAAGGGGCGTTACCTTCATCATGGTGATTGATAGGCGAGAGGACCAATCAGCTGATCTCAAGATTTTTTAAACACTCATAACTTTTTTTATTTTTCATTGATTGGAAAATCCCCTGGGCTGCCTCAGTGGAGGAGGACTGCGAGTAAGATGGCCAAAAATCATAGCGATATAGGGTAGCGTTTTTTCTAAAATTAATATACAGCGCAGACAGGAAGTGGTCAAGATGAGACTTTTAGTTATATAGATGGTGTTTAACCCGAGCAAGTGTGAGGTGATGCACTTTGAGTGGTTGAATGTAAGGTGAGGGCATACTGTTAATGGGAAGACCCTGAACAGCATTGAAGTGCAGAGGGATCTTGGAGTCCAAGTTCATAGCTCACTGAAGGTGGCAACACAAGTAGACAAAGTGGTTACGAACTGTCTTCATTGCTGGGGTCATTGAGTCGGGAAGTCCTGATACAGCTCTCTAGGACTTTGGTTAGGCCACATTTGGAGTATTGGATGCAATTCTGGTTGCCTCATTATAAAAAAAATGTGGATGCCTTCGAGAGGGTGCAGAGGTTTACCAGTATGCTGCCTGGATTAGAGGGTTTCAGCTACAGGGAGAGACTAGGATTGGATGGACTTGTATTGTTTTCTCTGGAACGCAAAGGTTGAGGAGAGGCTTGACAGAAGTAATTAAAATTATGAGAGACATAGATATGGTAGACTGTCAGAACCTTTTTCCCCAGGGTGAAAATGTCCAACACTACATAGTATAGCTATAAGGTGACAGGGGGGAAGCTTAATGAGAATTTGTGGGGCCAGTTCTTTTTACACAGAGTAGCGAGGGCCTGAATGTGGTGGTGAAGGAAGATATGATAGTGGCATTTAAGAGGTTTTTAGATAGGCACATGGAAGTGGAGGGAATAGAGAATATGAATCATGTACAAGCAGATGAGATTACTTTAACTTGACATCATGTTTGGCACAAACATTGTTGGCGTAAGGGTCTATTCCTGTGCTGTTTTGTTCTATGTTCTATGTAAACAAGCTGCTTAAAAACCAAACAGTTCTTTAGCCTTTCTTGCAGTCAGGGTCAAAAGTATCTATCTCACTGAGTCAAACATTCCCCATTGTGAAAATGCCCCTTGGGTTGAGGAGACAATTAAAATGTCTAAAGCCTCCCCAGTGCAATGAGCACAAATATCCTATATTAACAAATTTCATTAAATCTCCATTAATGTTGCCACATGATCTGATCGAGTCCAGCAAGGGAACACACTTGATTAGATGGAGTCACAAGAGACTGCAAATGCTGGAATCATGAGCAAACAACAGTGCTGGAGTGCCAGGCAGCATCTGCGGAGGGAAATGGACAGGCAACATTTTGCGTCAGGACCTTTCCTTCGACAGATGGATTTGGGAGAATGCTGGGAGAAAGAGGTGAGGGGAAGGGGTGGGGCAAAAACTGGCATGTGATTTTGGTGAAAAGAGATGATTAGCAGATAGAGATAGTTATCAAAACTGGAGGTAAAGTAAGGACACATGGGTGCAGATGAGCAACCCGAAAAGAAAAAAAGATGGGGAGTGAAATGTGGAACCAGAGGGAGGGATAGAGGGTGGAAGGGAACAGGGGTGAGGGAGAAGGGGGGGGGGGTAAAAGAAAAATTAGTGACTTGTAAGGAGGGGCAAGATATGAGCAGATGGAGAAAGGGAAAAGTGATAGGAGACGTGGGAGTGGAAATAAAGATGTGCAGGTGGGCAATGTGGAGGGTAGCAGGACATTGGTTAGATGTGAAAGAGGAGAGTTACCTGACATTGGGTTGTAGGTCATCCAATGTGCCTTGGAAGGCAGAGTGTAAATGTTTGGCAAAACAGTCGTATCATCCATGCTTTGTGTTGTCTGTGTAGAGGAGGCCTCAGAGAGCACAGACTGGGGGAGGTGCAAATAAATATCTATCTCATCTGGAAAATTGTTGGGGATCCTGAATGGAGATGAAGAAGGGTGCGGGGACCGGTGGTGTATATCATGCCGGGTACAATAAAGTCTCTGGGGAAGGCCTCAATCTGAGGTGCCCAAAATACTTGACTGTATATTTCAGAAATAATTTATTGACTCCAACCAATTCACAGAGGAAGAATGAACAAACAGAAAATGAAGGAACTAACTAATATACTTTTACTAATGTTGTTTTAGGAAGGATTTGTCAAGTAGATAGATAAAAATAATTTATTCTCTTTGAATAATACCATGAACAAACGTTCAAACTTGGTCTCGGAGATAACAGACCATGATTTGCTTTTAAAATGCCAATTGGACTAATGGTACCCATTCTTATTTAGTCAAATGATACACAACTTCAGGGAATGACAAAACAGGTACTGTCGAAAATGTAACCTCAACTGTAATTACATAACAAAATGAAGTTGGTGTGCTCGCACAGCATACCATAACAAAGCTTGCACAGAGAGTCCCCACCCATAAGGTCCTCTGTCCATTCCCTCCGCTGTCTGGATTGCTGAGTTCCTCCAGCACTTTGTATTTTGCTCAGAGAAAGTTAACTTTTTTCCCATATTTCCTTCGCTCCATAGATGCTGCTGCACCCGCTGAGTTTCTCCAGCATTTTTGTGTACCTTTTCTTTACTAGATGCTTTATGAGTCACCCACTCATGTACATTTTCATCACTGTCTATTTCACAGTCTTTCTGCTGATATTTGGCTGCTGCTCGATTTACCCAGACATTTGGCATCCTTCACTACAATATCAATTCTCACCAACATCAAGATGCCCGTCAAGAAATATAGAAATCTAAAATGTAGATGCAGTTGCATTCATACATAGTGAACAATCATCAAGTATTTTACTAAATCACACTTTTTATTATACTATTCCCACTGTACTACATCCAGGTGTTAGTCTAAAATGAATGCTCAAATTATAAAGTAGACTTCCGTGTTATAGCCATTTGGGTTTCCAAAATTGGCCATTACAGAATCCACAAATCACTACCCAAAAATTCACTCTTATGGAATTTATGTGAAAAAGTAGTAAATAAATCAACAGAATGTTTTTTTTTAAACTTGCCGTATTTGCAGATGACGGCTTAGCTTTATATGTATTCAAAGTGTACTAAATTTTTTCAGAACGCAACTCCGCCCCCAGGTGTGTGTGTGTGTGTGTGTGCGTGGGTGCGTGCGTGCGTGTGCGTGGGTGTGTGCGTGCGTGCGTGCGTGCGTGCGTGCGTGCGTGTGTGTGTGTGTGTTTGTGTGTGTCTCTGGGGGAGAGGAACAGCACTAGAATCCCACCAGTAGAATCACTAATTTAATTGAGTTTAGGACCTATCCCACTTAGGCGATTTTTTAAGCGACTGCCGGCGACTAGGCTGTCGCTACACGGTCGCCGGGGTGTCGCCTGTATGGTCGTGAGTAGTCTCCTCAGTCGCCCAGAGTCATAGCGTTTTTCTGGTCGTCGCTGGATTTTGAAATGTTCAAAGCTTTTCGGCGACAGTCGACGACCGTGGGCTTGTCGTAGCTTGTCTTCTCCTGACGTAGGTGCTGTCGTAGCTTGTCGCCAGGATGGCGTAGGTTGTCGCCAGGATGACGTAGGCGGTCGCCAGGATGACGTAGGTTGGCGCCGGTGTCAACTTCGGTGAATTCCATTGGCGACTACCTACGTCAACCGGCGACAGGTACCGGTGACTGAATTGTCTTCAGTTGTCTTCAGTTGTCGCCGACAGGGTCGTAGCGTGTCGTAGCTTGTCGCGGGTGGATGTAGGTTGATTTTGGTTGTCGTAGGTTGTCGCCTGTGTGGTCGTAGGTTGTCGTAGGTGTGGTCATAGGGGGACATCCAAATGGGTCCGGTTGCCGTAGCTTGACGTTGACTAGGTGGTAGGTTGTTGTAGCTTGTCGTAGACATTGTCGTAGACATTGTCGTAGCTTGGTCCAATCGCTGGTTTTTCGGCGACCTGCTACGACTATGACAGTCGCCGGCAGTCGCCCAAAAAAAAGCGCCTAAGTGGGACAGGCCCTTTTCTTAGGGAGGTAACTATGAAGATTGCTGAAGCAGAGTGTTGTCTACATGGACTTTAGTTCCAGTCTATTTAACTGGAGAAGGGTGTACTTGGCAGAGAGAGATTGCAGCTAAGTGTCACCAGGTTTATCGCATGAGGAGAGATTGAGGCAAAATGCAATATTCCTTAGAGTTAAAAATATATATTTGCTGCTTCTCCCTAAGTAATGAGGAGCAACACCAATTCAAACCTGATATTTCACCAAGCACATCAAACCTTAGTTTGCCCTGCAGAGATCTGTTAACTTTTAAATTTGCTTTTGATAGTGAATCTTACCTGTATTCCCTCTAAGGTAAGTACATTGTTTCTTAGTTAAGTAGACCAAAACTATACACAAGACGCCAGATGCGGTATCACCAAGGCCCAAATGTCAAGAGTTTAAAAGAATGAGATGGGGTCTCATTAAAATTCACAAAAGTCTCAGAGGATGTAACTGGTCAGATGCTGAGAGATATTTTCCCCAGCTGAGGACTCTAGGACCAGAGGCTACAAATTCATAATTTAACCATTTAGGGATGAGTTATGGGAATGCTGGTGAACCTTTGGAATTTTCTATCTCACAGTGCTGTGAAGGCTCAGTTCTTATGTTCATTCAAAACACAGACTGCCAAATATCTGGACATTAAATTATCAATAAATTGGGGGACAATGTGAAACAGGGAGGTAGAAAATCAGCTATGATCATAATGAAGGGTGAAGCAGGTCAGATGGCATACTGCTCCCATTTCTTATGTTCATATACGTAACATAACATAAACATAAGCAAGAGCAAGTTCGAGACTCAGTGTCTCGAACTTGCTCCGATGTGGCTGTTCTGACTGTGATTGCATTCGTCCCTGAGCCCAGTAATCTTAAGGGCCTGTCCCACTTTCACGACCTAATTCATGACCTTTTTTACTCGTGGACATTTTTTCATCTTGTTGAAAAAACGGCCCGACCTACTTGATGCCACGAGTACTTACGACTAGCATCACGACCTGCTACGACCTACCTACGATCTCCTACGACCTACCTACGTCCTCCTACGACCTCGTGACGACCATGCTGCGAGTATGAGTCAAGGGCAGACCCGGCAGAGGTCGTGAATTAGGTCGTGAAAGTGGGGCAGGCCCTTTACCCTCCCTTGCTTATCTTATGTATTGTTGCCTTTTCCACTGCCCTATGAGGATGCGAGTTCCAAAGATTCATGACTCTCAGAGAAAATGTTTTAACTTACAAGTGTCTTAAATTGGTGACATTTTATTTTTAAAAACTCTTAGTTTTATTTTCTTCACATGAGGAACCATCCTTTCCACATCCGTCCTATCAATATCCCTCCGGATCTTGTATGTTTAAATCACGTCGCTTTTCACTTTTTTAGAATCCACTGGATACAGTCTCGTTCTGCCCAATCTTTTCTCACATACAAACTACCTATTCCAGGTGCATCGAGTAAAGCTTTGCAGAAATATTTACAATGCATCCACATCCTTCTTTAAATAAAGAGCCACTTACTATGCAAAGTACCCCTGGGTAGTCCCTGCAAAGCCCTATATAACTGAAGCACAATGTCCCTATATTTATATTCAATTCTCCTCACAAAAAATTGTGACATTCTATTATCACTCCTAATTATTTACTACATCGACATACTAACCTTTTGGGAATTATGTGCAAGGAAGGCAGATCCCTCTGCACCTCACCCTATAATCACTCACAGATAGATACATTAGATACATTTCCTATTCATTTTTCCTGCCAAAATGGTCAATTTCACATTTTCCCACAATCTACACCATTTACCAGAACTTAACCTACCGATATCGCTTTTTAGACTCTTGTCATCAGTAACTTTATCAACCATATCTGCTAGTCAAATCATACATAAATGGTAAAAAAAAGAAGAGGCCCCAGTACTGATCTCCAAGATATCCCACTTATTATCATCTCATTCTCCCCAACAAATTTTGAAGGAAGGAAAATGGAATGGGGAAATACTTTTGGTTTTATATCAGTATCAAATGCAAATTTGAAAGTTAACAGATCACATGCTCGTTGAAGGATCAGATTAGATGCATTGCTGCTCCTCGTCACTCAGGGGAAGAAGGTAAGAGATGTTCCAGCTCTTCTAATGCTGGTTTATAATTTACAGAGAGGTTTTAACAGATATTACATTTTAGTTTAGTTTAGTTTAGAGATACAGCGCGGAAACAGGCTCTTTGGCCCACCGAGTCCGCACCAACCAGCGATCCCCGCACACTAACACTATCATACACACACTAGGGACAATTTACATTTATACCAAACCAATTAACCTACAAACCTGTATGTCCTTAGAGTATGGGAGCAAACCGAAGCTCTCAGAAAAAAACCAAGGAAGTCATGGGGAGAATGTACAAACTCTGTACAGACAAGCACCCGTAGTCAGGATCGAATCCGGGTCTCTGGCGCTGTAAGGCAGTAGCTCTACCACTACGCCACCGTGCCACCCTAAATGTGAGATTTGAGAATCATTCCTGAAAGTGTCCATTGTCTGAAGAATGTCAGTGTCAACATTCGAAAGGTGAAATATTGAGAAGTAGAAATCATTCCAAATATGTCTTGCTGAGATCATTTGTAACTACCTCTATGAATCTTCACTTATTTTTCCTCTCTTTCTTACAGCTTCCAAAAAGTAGAATCGAGTACGAAATATAGATGAATCCAAGGTTTTATGAACTTTCTTTTTTTTTAATTTAATTTTGAAAGTCAGTATATTTAACCATTTGTGCATATATGTTAGTCCTGCACATTTCCATCACAACACTGTAAAGGACTTGTAAATAAATGAAAAATGCCACCAATATCACAGTAATTAATTCAGATATCAGCCTCCCACTATTGAAATTTTTCAGTCATCACATTCTATCAACTGCTCAGCTGTTTTAGCTCTGTAACGATCTTGTCTTCACATGAAATTGTTTCTTTCACCATATGTCTCAGAACCTAACGTTCACATCTATCACTTACATGTGGTTAGAAAACTAACTAACCACAAAAACTTTAGAGTTAGACATGGTGCAATAGGAATTTAAAATTGAACATATTCAACAGTTTAGTACAGAAAATTTAGAATGCCTGTTGCTAAAAGAGGGCTAGAATAATAACAACTGTTATTATAATAACACTAAAGTGTGATTAAGAGGAATCATGAGTAACGCATCATTAACATGATAAAGGGTCTGGTGTGATAATAGGTCAACAAAATGGGATGGAGAGGGAATTGGGCACTAAGTAATATTAATGATGAATAAAATAGACTTGCTGTTAGCCCCGTGGACTGTGATCTCCCAGATACCAAAGTAAGAGAAACAAGTAGGATCAGGTAATGAATGAATTAATACAAGGGATAAATCTACTTGACCTCATCTTCACCAGTCTATATGTAGTAGATGCACCTGTCCGTTACCACACTGGCAGAAGTGCCCAAAGCATTGCCATCATGGAGGCAAAATCAAATTTTCAGTCCAAAGGCATCCTCCATGGTGCTGTGAGGCATGGCAATCGTGTTAAATATATTAAACTCACGACAAATCTGGTAGCTCGAAACATAGCATCAACAAGACAAGGTGGACCATCAGCAGCAGCAGAACTATACAATACTGTACTCATTTTCACCCTGCCCTCAAATTCACCTGAACTATCTCGTATACCTCTCTCTCCTTTCTCGACCAGTCTCTATCATAGGTGACAGACTATCGATGGACGTCTATTACAAACCTACCCACAGTGGTAACCATCCAGTGGGGGGATGATTTTTGTGTGTTAGTGATTATTTTAGTCTGTGTCCAAGATGGCTGCCGGAAGGGAGAGTGTACGCTGGCGCGGTTTAGCTGCCGCTGCTCTCTCTTCACATTGTGTTTCTGATTTTTTTGTTTTTGGATCGAATTCTGTCTTTAATTTGTGTATTGGTGATGTCTTTACTATTTATTTTACTCCGATTATATGTTTTTTTACTTGTTAAATACTGTAAGGTGTCCTTGAGACTCTTGAAAGGCGCCCATAAATAAAATTTATTATTATTATTATTACCGACTCCCACAGTTATATGGACTACACATCTTCCCACCCTGCCTCTTGTTGAAATGCTAATCCCTAATCTCAATTCCTCTGTCTCTGCCGCATCATCTCCAAAGGTGTTCTATACTAGGACATCCGAAATATCCTCATTCTTCAAGGAGCGTGGGATCCCCCCATCTGTCATAGATGGAGCTCTCACAAGTGTCTCCTCTGTGTCCTGTAATTCTGCTCTCGCTCCCCCTCCCCCGGACTCAACAGGCACAGAGTCCACACCTATCATTCCACTAGCCTCCACATCCAACACATTATCCTCCAATATTTCCGCCACTTCCTATGGGATCCCACCACTGATCACATCTTCCCATCTCCACCCCTTTCCGCCTTCCGCAGAGACCGCTCCCTGCGCCTACTCCTTGTTTCACTCATCCATTCCCACCCAAACCGCCACCTCCCAGGTACATTCCCCTGCAAAACACCTGTCCTTATACCTTCACCCTCGACTACATCCAGCTTTGTGATTTGTGAAGAGGATGCTAAAAGAATTCGGGGATGTAGACTTGCTGAAGTGAATGGGCAAGGACAACGAAGATGGAATATAGGTAAGTTAGTAAAGCAACTTTGATAGGAAAGTGGATAAAATTTAATAAGAGAATGCGATTGTGCCTTGAGTTGGCACAGATTTTATGGGCTGAAATGGCCACCTTCTATCTTGGAAGGAAATAATATTAAGAATTATACAATTTACCTTAGAATAAATATTACAAAGATCACTGAATATCCAACTATTATATGCCTTAACACCTTGTACATCGTCTAAATTTATCTCTATTGATTTTAAACTTTTCAGAAACTACAAAATAATCACTTCCTCCTGCCAAGAAGGGAAAGTGATTATTCCCCTGTCACTGCTTATTCACTAACCACAGTGAAACTGGCTATTTTCCTCTTTGTCACTTCAAATTTCATCTTAGCATGCTTTTTCAAATTCTCACTATTATCTGCATTACAGCAATCTTCTATTGCTGCAGAATGGTTGCACTACACACTCCAACCTCAATTTCTTTCCATCACTTGGTTCTAATAACTTAATTAATATGTGCATTTTTAGAATACTCAGATATTGCATTTAATCTATGATTATCCCAGCAGTCATTGGAAGCAGTGGTGTTCTCTGAGGTTATAGTGACTTTAATATTGGAATTCAGAAGATTTCACAATTGGTCTAATACACCAAACGTGACATGGCAAACAGCAAGAATAATACCAATTGAATAATACCTATTGAATAGGACATCAGTAAACTTGCAGAATGGACACGCGCTTGGCAGAATTTACAGAGACGTGCAAAAGATGCACTTTAACAAAAGGGACAGGCAAGATGTTTAAAGCCACAGTTGCAAATAATTCACAACAAGGGATTTGGGTGGGAGGAGGGGTGGGGGTGGGGGTGGGGGGGATTCATGGACATAGGTTTGTAAGGTGGCAGGACAGACTGGGAGTATTTAATTAAGATTTTAGTTGTAAGTAAATTGTAAAAGCTTGTGTGATCTCCTTGATGTAAAAAGTGCTGAAGGGAGAAGTATACAGTGTCAGGTAGACAGTGAAAAGCTATTCCCATTAGATTGTGCTAAAAGAACTAAGGCACAGATTCAAGATTTTGGTCAAGAAAAAGAGATGGAAGATTTTCCCATCCCTAGCAAGTGGTAATGACCTGAAGCTCAACGCCCATGAGAAGAGATGATCAGTGACTTTTAAGAGGAAACTGAATAGACACTTGAGGAAAATCCCCAGAACCTACATTTACTGAGAAAAGACTCAGCTGTGGCTAAAGTTAAGAATGCAAATTAAAAACCCCCCAATAATATTGAAAAGAGTACGTAGAGATGTAGTATTGAGCAAAAGCAAACTAAAAAATAGAAATTCTCCCTAGCAAGCAAGCAAGAAACATTTTTTTTAAAGTGTAAAAGGAAGAGGGTAGCAAGCTTGTGGGTTTCTTGGAAGCCAAGCACAGTAATTAATAGCGGTAAATAAGGAAGTGGTAAATTAATTGAATAAATATTTCACATCCTTCTTCACAGTGCAAAACACTGAAAGCATACCAAAATAGTAAGTAACCAAGGGGTCAGAGAAATGAATACATTGAAGCAATTAAATTAACTGGAGAAAAAATACTAAATAAACTAAAGGCTCTCAGGGTTAAGATTAGTAGAGATTTTCTGTATTATGAATGTTGAGTGCAAGGCCCATTCTCCCATATGTTTCAGTGAATGAGTTGACAATAAATTGAAACTTGGACTCCAAGTGTGTGAAAACAGAAAATCCATCTGCTTACTGCAGTTTGACTGCTGAGGGTTCTGATGTGCAGTTTCCATTGCACGGCACTAGAATAATACAATTATTGCCTCGACAAAATCCTCCATGCTTCACTGAAAGAAAAACCGAAGCAACTTTAGTGTCAGGTCTCCAGCATTACAAAACATGGCACACGCTGTTCACCACATTGGACAGACCATGTTGTTCATCTGCCCAACACCAGACTCCCAGAATGTTGCATTATTGTGGGGAGTGATAACAAAGCTGCCTACGAAGAAGAGCGAGAACAAATGGAGCACAGTATCTAGGTATTGATATATCAGAAAGACAAATCTAATGTCCAGATATAGCACGTAATTAAAACTTAACTGTAATGCTGGCTCCTAGGTAATGGACATAAAGTACAAGAGTAAAATTAGTCTTGACGGAATTGTACATACCTGGAGCGGTCACAACTAGAATGGCATGTATAGTTTCAATTTTCTTATTTGAGGTAGGATATGTTTACATTACATCGCTTCTTAGGCTGAGGGCGTCGATTTACAAGAAATTATTGAGTAAAGCACTACTACACACTCTGGAATTTAGATGATCACACTGAAACACAATGAGGGAACTTGATAAGGTAAATTTCCTCTGGTGGAGGAAGCCTAGTACAAGAGTGCTGAATCTCAGAGTAAAGGATCAGGCATTTGAGTGAGATGCAAAGGGTTGGGACTTTTTGGAAGTCTCTAATTTAGGGAGCTGTCAGTATTGAGGTATTGCATATTCAAGACTGGAATAACAAGAGTTAAGAGTGATGGGGTTCCTGCTAGAAAATTGACACATTTTGGACAACAAATTAAGAGTGATGGGGTTCATGCTAGAAAATGATATTGATGCCTAAGAACATATCAGTTCTGATCTTGTTGAATGACAGGCCATTTGAGGGGTCTGCTCATATTCTATTTCTTATGTTGTTATGTTAAAGCAATAGTCCATCTACTTACTGTACAGCCATGCCAATGGCAATACATTTTGTTCATAATTGTAATTTTCCTAAAACACAGTTTCTTCCTCTTACAGAAGCCAAGCAGATGTGCTGATTTGCTATTTTGATGATTCTATTTACTGGAGGCCATCCAGCTTAAGTAAATACAACCTGTTAAAAAAATTAGAAATAAAGAAATACAGATGTTGGTTTATACACAAAAGGACACAAAGTGTTGGAGTAACTCAGCAGGTCGGGCGACATTCCTGGGGAACATGGATAGGGAAAGTTTCAATCTGAAGAATGGTCTTGACCCGAAACATCGCCTATCCATTTCTGCTGAGTTACAGCACTTTGTGTCCTTTCAATGAATTAACTTCCACAGAATTGCTGACTTCCACAACATAAAAGGTGTGTTATTTGCGTCCATAATTTGAGATCCTCAGTTAAGCTACCTGGCACCTATCAACAAGTATGGTAATGATTTGTTAAAAATACTATTTGCTTCCAAAGGCCAAATTTACATCTGAATGTTAATTCAAAGCAATGGTGTACATCAACACCAGCCTCCCAACAGCCTTGATCCTCTGCAAATTGCCTATCATTGCAACAGGTCCACAGCAGACAGTATTTCCCTAGCCCTACACTTAACCTGGAATATCTGGACAAAATCATATTCCTATTTATTCACTGTAGATGGACCATCCACACCATAATTCACAACAAACCCAGCTCCAAAGTCCTGGACCTATGTCTCAGCATCCTCTTCTCCAACTAGAACCATGACTTCCTGACCCATAGACCACAATCAGTAAGGATAAGCGACAAAACATTTTCCACGATAGTTCTCAACATCAGTGTCCCCCAGGGCTGTAATTAGAGTCCCTTATTATACTCGCTATACACTCACGACTTAGCAGCCAAATCCTGCTCTAACTCAGTTTACAAGTTTGCAGATGATTTCACCATAGTCAAGCTTAGTTCAGTTTAGTTTAGAGATACAGCGTGGAAACAGGTCCTTCGGCCACCAAGTCTGCGCCAACCAAAGATTAACCATATACTAGTTCTATCCTACATGCTAGGGACAGTTTACAGAAGCCAATTGACATACAAACTGCACATGTTTGGAATGTGGGAGAAATTGTAGCATCCAGAGGAAACCCACGTGGTCACAGGAAGAACGTACAAACGCCGTACAGACAGCACCCGTAGTCAGGATCGAACCTGGGTTTCTGGTGCTGTAAAGCAGCAACTCCACCTCAGCACCACTAAACCACCCCAATGATGAGACAGACCATGGGAAGGTGATAGAAAGGTTAGTAGCATGATGTTAGGGCAACAACCTATCTCTCAATGTGTATGAAGGAACAGCAGATGCTGGTTTAAACCAAAGATATATGCTGCCTGTCCCGCCGAGTTACTCCAGCATTTTGTGTCAACCTCTCTATCAATGTCACCAAAACAAAGTCATTGACTTCAGGAAGTGGAGTTAAGTTTATACCCAAGTCTGTATTAATAACGCAGGCACGGATATGGTCAAGAGCTTTAAATTTATATGTATAAAAATCACTAACAATTTGTCATAGAAACATAGAAACATAGAAAATAGGTGCAGGAGCCCTTCGAGCCTGCACCGCCATTCAATATGATCATGGCTGATCATTCAACTCAGTATCCCGTGCCTGCCTTCTCTCCATACCCCCTGATCCCATTAGCCACAAGGGCAACATCTAACTCCCTCTTAAATATAGCCAATGAACTGGCCTCAACTACCTTCTGTGGCAGAGAATAGTAAGATTAAACGAGAACTTACCTAAGTTTCAAGTTTGATCTTTATTTTATGAGGAGTTACATGGGTGATTACGTGAAGAACCCCGCCAGTGCGCCTGCGCGTCAATCTTCAAAGCAGCGGTGTGAAATCACAAAAAACAACAACCGAAGTAATATAGTCTCATACTAAAACGAGTAAGACAAGAACTTCCATCTGACCTTTATGATAGAGGGTAGGGTCGTGGTGGGCACGTAATCACCTACGTAACTCCTCATAAAATAAAGATCAAACTTCAAACTTAGGTAAGTTCTCGTTTAATCTTACTATTTTACTTCGGAGTCACGTGAGTGACTACGTGAAGATTTTAAAGCTTTGTGATTTCATGCCGTGGATCAATCCCGGCTTCTCACTGCATAGATTGACTCGGAACGAGAATAATCAATCATGCATTCATAATAACATTTGTACCACAAATGCAGTAATTCATTTCAAGAATGAAATGAATCAGATCCCCTTTAAACCAGAGGAATTTACACAGAACTTAAAATAGTTTCTGCAAATAACCCCGCATTAACAATAGGCCGATGGTAAAAATGTTGAAACATCAACTCATTGGACCACCCAGCGGCTGCGAGGATATGGTCGACGGGGCCGTCTTTTGCCCTGGCCGCCGACATTTCTGCTGCCCTAGTCGAGTGAGACGTAAAAACATAAGTGTTAATACCAGCAGCTGTTAAGACTTCTTTTATCCATCTGGAAATAGTCTGTATTGAAACTCTCTTGTGTGGTTTCTTGTGTGTGATCAAAAACCCAGTTTCCGTATTCTCAAATTCTTTGTGACCTCAATGTATTGTAATAAATATGTCTTAATACAGAGACATGGATCATTTGGATATGCTGCCAGCATAATTTTAAATCCTGTCACACCTGGCCTAATTTGCTTTATTAGGTCATAGATATAGAATGTAACCTTGTCTTCAGTTACTTCCATACTGTCTATTTGTAATTTTCCAAGTGTTTGCACTCGTTGTGCTGTCACTCATGCCATAAACATGAATACTTTCATACTGAGCTTGACCAAAGGTAAAGACACACTTGATGATCATCACGAAGTAGTTTCAGTACCACACTTACATCCCAGATTGTCACGTACCTAGGTTTCGGTGGTTTGGAATTAAAGATTCCTTTCATTAGTCTGGAAACAATTGGGTGTGACCCAATTGAGTTTCTTTCTGAATCCAGAACCAAATATGAGGACAATGCACTTCTGGCTGAATTAATTGCACTACAACTCAGACCTTCATCATAATAAAGTTTTGACAGAAATTCTAAACATTTGAAATATCTGCAGTACTTTATTGCACATTCTTTTGTACCCAGAACTCTTCCCATTTCTTAATATAAGAAAGGTACTGTTTTTGAGTGCTCTTCCTCCAGGCTGCCGTAAGCATGTCCACAGTATGCTCAGACAGTCCTCGTCCCAGAAAAGGCATTCTTAAAACCTGCAAATCAACAAATCCAAACGATCATATAATGGATGTTGTTCCCCTGTACAGGGTGCAGCAATAAATTACTCTTTTTTGGGACTTTCATCAACATTTGTGTTGTTAATTCTAATATCAACGGATACCATGGCTGTGTAGGCCAATCTGGTACTACCAATACCCTTGAAGCAGCATCTTGCCTGATTTTAAGCAAACATTGGCTTATGAGGCAGAAAGGTGGAAATATATATGAAAACATACCACCCCAATGTAGCGAGAAAGCATCAATCGCCACTGCTCCTGGATCTGGTTTCCATGAGACATATCTCGATAGCTGATGATTCAAGTCGATGTCGGTCATTCCAAATCTGATGACTATATCAGTGAATACCTCTTGATTCAACATCCATTCTTTATTATCATGGAACTTTTCGTGACCTGGTGTCTGCTATCGTTCATTCTACCTGGTAGATAGATAGCTGAAATCCAAATGTTCTTTTCAATACACCAAGCCCAAAGTTGATTAACCATTTTGCAACAAGACACCGACTTAATTCCATATCATTAATATAAACAACTACTGTTGTGTTATCAATTTGAACTTGAACATGCTTATTAGTTGTGTTAGAACAATAAGCTTGGAGCCCATAGAAACATCCTAGAAGCTCCAAATAGTTAATTCCCCATGTCTGCAGTAACAATGACTCTTCCTGATTCCATCTGCCTCCTCAGCTAGATGTTAAGTCAGTTGCACCCCATCCTGGTGCACTGGCATCAGTTTGTAATATCATGGAAGGTTGTTCAATCAGCACTTTGCTGGAACTGCTTGAGACATGTAGAATCCACCACTGCAGATCAGAAACAGCATTTGTTGTTAGTTGCATGGTTCTATCAAAATGACCAACATGCATTCTCGGTGCCTGTTCTTTAAGTCTCTGCAGCTGTTGATAATGTAATGGTCCGAATTGGACTGCTGGGAATGCTGCTACTAATTTTCCCAGTACACGAGCCACCTGTCTAATTGAAGGTTTTTGCTCGTTTAGGAGATTACTGCAATCTTAAATCAAATCCACCCTTTTCCCTGGGCAAAGTAATATTCATTTGGACTGAATCAATTGTGAACCCCAAATAATTAATAGAGGTACATGGTGTTAACCTAGATTTCTGTGGATGAATTAGAAACCCCAAATTTTCAAAAGTTGATTTCACAACTGCAACAGATACTTCTGTTGACTGTTTTGTCTTTCCTATAATCAAGACATCATCCAAATATGCCATTAGTACATGCCCCTGGCTACTCAGCAAGCCCAGAATTGGTTTTAACAATTTTTGTGAATATTCTGGGTGCAGATATTAACCCATTAGGCAGAGCTTTGAACTGCCACAACTGGTTCATCCATTTAAATTTAAGATACTTCCTATCTTCTGAATGAACAGACACTGAATAATATGCATCTTTCAAGTCTATAGTTGCCATATAACATGCTTCTGAAATAAGCTGTTTGGCAGTCACAAATGTTTCCATTTTAAAATGTCTAAATTGCACAAAAGGATTCAGATTTATCAAATCTACAAGAATCCTACATCCTCCATCCTTTTTTGATCGAGGGAATATATTTGACACAAATTGGTGACTTTGGTAGACTGATTTTTCAATAACCCCTTTTTTATATAGGGTTTCAATTGCAACCTGAACCTCCATCACTTCTTTTTGTACAAAGTGCAGAGTTCGGCTAGGAACATGCTGAACAGGCAAATCATAATTTGGATTGAATTCAATTCGAAATCCTTGTATATTATTCAGGATTACCACATCTGAAGTAATTTTCTTCCAATTATTATAGAAGAAATGTAACCTGCCTCCAACTTTTGGACTTAATCCAGTTAGTATGTTCCCATGAGAACCAGGTCCACCTACCTCTTGAGTCATTTGAGTACCCTGAGATTCCTGGGTTCTCCCGGAAGCACGCCCACTGGTTCTTGCTCCCGCTGCAGGCCGCCAACTACGTCCCTGCGTTGATGAGCGACTTGGTCCAGGATCCGTATGACGTCTGCAAGGATACTTCCTCTTTACAGACTTCACAACCATTGATGTCTTCATCAATCCTGTTTTCGCTTCATCTTCCAACTCTTTAATACGTCTCCCGAGATCTCTCCAAAGAGTAAGTTGGGTAATTTGTATATTACTTGGTTTGCAGAGTGCTGCGAATTTCGGATTCATAGTAGACCGTATAGCACTTCTCGTAGTGGGTGCTGCATAGCAACCCCAGTGCTTGCTGATGCAACTTCGTCATCTTTTGGTTGTTACCTGCTATTCTGGTAAAAGCAGTTATTCCAGAACCCAGCAGCTTTAATATTCTCTGCAACTGATTCCAGATACTCTTGCAGTCTCATCCATTTCATGCTGTTCCAGCTAATGGTAAACCAAGTAATTTATTAAGGAGGCCAGTTCTTCCTAATGGCTCTCCTGACCCTGACGGGGCAGCGAATCCTACTACCAGGGGTGGAATATCTGGCAGCTGCCTTTCATCGCCTTGTACAGCCTCACCGTCAGTCGGGGTCTGAAATCTCATGACCCGTAGCACGCTCCTCATTCCTGAGGGTGCATTCCATCAGCCCTGAGCCAGGTGCTGTTAAGCTGCTCTTGCAGCTTGGATTACAGTACACTCCTTCCTGAGTGAACTTTTGCTCCAACAACCTATGAAAAAGGCTTCTATTTGGGCAATACGCTCGAAAGCAGTATCTAGCCCTGTACCAGGAGCTGTTTGAGCTGTTTCCAGCAGCTTGGCTTTCAGAACACTCCTCCCTGAGTGAACTTTGCTCCAACAGCCTGTGTAAAAGGCTTTCTATTTGGGCAATACGCTCTAAAGCAGTATCTAGCCCTGGAGCTTCTTCATTGCCTGGGACTCCCTCCGTTGGGATTTAAACTTTGTCTTTTGCCCGACAGGCGCTGACTGTGTTTTCACCAGCCCCAGGTCCACAGTCGCTATGCTCACCGCTGGCGACTGTACCGGGGTTTAGAGGCGGTTGGTCTCTAACCGCGGACTCCCGACTTTCCCGACTTCTGTCGGCTATGTCGCTCGCCTCTTCCCCCTGTCCGTTTTTTCCCATGGCGTCTGTGGAAAAAATCACCATAGACCCACAGTAAACGGACCTGGAAAACCTGTAAAAAAGTTTTTACTTACCTTGTAGTTGAAAAACTACAAACCACTCGAGGAGCACTGCTCCTCACGTCCGTTTGCGTCAAGGCGTCTGATGTAATGACGCGCAGGCGCACTGGCGGGGTTCTTCACGTAGTCACTCACGTGACTCCGAAGTAAAATTCCAGAGATTCACCACTCTGTGTGAAAAATGTTTTTCTCATCTCGGTCCTAAAAGACTTCCCCCTTATCCTTAAACTGTGACCCCTTGTTCTGGACTTCCCATACATCGGGAACAATCTTCCTGCATCTAGCCTGTCCAACCCCTTAAGAATTTTGTAAATCATAGTCCAACCATATTGACACGACAGCCAAGCAAGCACACCAATGCCTATGCTTCCTCAGAAGGCTATGGAAACTTGGCATACCTCCAATGACTCTTGCAAATTTCTACAGATGCACCCGAGAAGGCATCCTATTGGGATGCAAGATAGCTTGGTATGGCAACTATTCTACCCAAGATTACAAGAAATTGCAGAGAGTTGTGAATGTAGCCCAGTCCATGATGCTCACCAGCAACTCTCCACCCCTCATCGACTCCACCTACACTTCACATTGCATCAGAAAAGCAGCCAACATAACCGATGGCCACTCACACCCCAATTATTCTTACTTCTCTTCCTATCCTATTGGGTAGACAATACAAAAACTTGAAAGCATGTACCACCAGATTCAGGAACAGCTTCTTTCCTTGTAATTAGATTTTTGGCAGTGCTGGATGAGCAGAGTTACTTGACTATGTTATTCAATTAATATTCCAATGCACTTTTAATTGACTTTTTCTTTAGAATTTACACACCAAATATATTTTCCAATGAACCCAGTAAGTTTCAAGGGAACTCGGGTAACATAAAATGGAAAGGGAGCACTGAAACCAAGGGCTGGGTAAGTTGAAAGGATACATGGGAATGCAGGACAGGCCTGGCATGGGATCTCAGGAAGCACAAGAATCAGCGAGTTAAAAGGGAGCCCAGGAACCCAGGTCCGGCAAATTGTAAAGGGGGTACAGGAACCCAAGGCCCAGTTGAGCGGAAAGGGAGCACAGAAACCTAGTGGCAGCTGAGTGGAAAAGAAGCACAGGAACCTAGGACCCAGTGTTGAAAAGATGTGTGCAAATCACATGAATGGAAAGGGATCAAAAGAACCAGGGCTCCAGTTTGTGAAAAAGAGCTTAGGAATTAGCATCTTGTGACCCAAATAGCAAATCATTGGGACTTCCGAATTGTCAGACAACAGGTTAAAGGAGTCACAGTATTTATACCAAATTGAGTAAGGTTGTACAACTGGCCCAGGAAACATAAATGGACTGGGAAAGAGAAAACACCAGACAGTAGAATCAAACTTTCATCCTAATGTACGACAAAAGATACAAACCCCAGTAGTAGACTGAAGAGCATGTTACACTAACCCATTGCATCATCCAGTTTCCGCAATAACTATTTTGAAGAAGCAATATGTGATAACTTTACTATGAAATAACTTCACATTTTTCCTGAATCAATTTTATTGCCATATATATTTCCTCATTTTAATACAAGAAAGATAATTTCAGTGCAGTATAGTGTATTTGAAATGGATAAAATTATATATTTTTAGCAACTTTCCTGTATTCAACCTGTTCCAAGAGACGAACAAGGTATTGAATACAATTTTCCCTATTTAAAAAAATGTAGTTTCCTTACAGTAATTTGCACGTTCCAATTCCTTACAGTAACTGGTAAAATTGACAAGTTGAAACATGTCCATGCATAACTTTATGAAGTGGTATTCTTTGGTAAACTATTTGTTCAGAGTTCGGTTATTTATATTTATTTAGCTACTGTACCAGTCCAAATAATGCACAAGATTGTAATTTGAATATTACAACAAATGACCATGGATTCTTAACCCTGGACCCAAAGACTGAAACTTACTGCACACTGAAAGTAACATTCCTTTGCAACCATCATCTTTTGTGGGAAAAGTAACAAGAAATTATAGCCTGGGCATCAATGGCTCTTCAACTAAGAAATACGAGTTGCTCTGGAAACTTCCCCTTCAATATTTACCAATGCACATATTCATTTAAGCATGTCATTACTAACATTTAAACAACTTCTGATGTTGTTGCTAGTTATTTATGTTTGTGACCAAATCCCAAACTGCATAAAATCTTTCTCAGAAGTTTGAGGAGATCAGCATGTCATCCAATACCATCTTGAACTTGTAAGGCTACATAGTAGAGTGCATTGTAACTACTTGTATCATGGATGGGTAACTCGAATGCTCAAGAACGAAGGAGGCTGCAGAACGTGGTGGACATAGAAACATAGAAAATAGGTGCAGGAGTAGGCCATTCGGCCCCTCGAGCCTGCACCGCCATTCAATATGATCATGGCTGATCATCCAACTCAGTATCCTGTACCTGCCTTCTCTCCATACCCCCTGATCCCTTTAGCCACAAGGGCCACATCTAACTCCCTCTTAAATATAGCCAATGAACTGGCCTCAACTACCTTCTGTGGCAGAGAGTTCCAGAGATTCACCACTCACTGTGTGAAAAATGTTTTTCTCATCTCGGTCCTAAAGGATTTCCCCTTTATCCTTAAACTGTGACCCCTTGTCCTGGACTTCCCCAACATCGGGAACAATCTTCCTGCATCTAGCCTGTCCAACCCCTTAAGAATTTTGTAAGTTTCTATAAGATCCCCCCTCAATCTTCTAAATTCTAGCGAGTACAAGCCGAGTCTATCCAGTCTTTCTTCATATGAAAGTCCTGACATCCCAGGAATCAGTCTGGTGAACCTTCTCTGTACTCCCTCTATGGCAAGAATGTCTTTCCTCAGATTTGGAGACAAAAACTGTACGCAATACTCCAGGTGTGGTCTCACCAAGACCCTGTACAACTGCAGTAGAACCTCCCTGCTCCTATACTCAAATCCTTTTGCTATGAATGCTAACATACCATTCGCTTTCTTCACTGCCTGCTGCACCTGCATTCCTACTTTCAATGACTGGTGTACCATGACACCCAGGTCTCGTTGCATCTCCCCTTTTCCTAATCGGCCACCATTTAGATAATAGTCTACTTTCCTGTTTTTGCCACCAAAGTGGATAACCTCACATTTATCCACATTATACTGCATCTGCCATGCATTTGCCCACTCACCCAGCCTATCCAAGTCACCTTCCAGCCTCCTAGCATCCTCCTCACAGCTAACACTGCCCCCCAGCTTCATGTCATCTGCAAACTTGGAGATGTTGCATGCAATTCCCTCGTCCAAATAATTAATATATATTGTAAATAGCTGGAGTCCCAGCACTGAGCCTTGCGGTACCCCACTAGTCACTGCCTGCCATTCTGAAAAGGACCCGTTTACTCCTACTCTTTGCTTCCTGTTTGCCAGCCAGTTCTCTATCCACATCAATACTGAACCCCCAATACCGTGCGCTTTAAGTTTGTATACTAATCTCTTATGTGGGACCTTGTCGAAAGCCTTCTGAAAGTCCAGATATAACACAGCCACTGGTCCTTCTTTTCCATTGCGTTAATCTCCTCTCTAACCAGCAACGCTACCCCACCTCCCTTTCCTTTCTGTCTATCCCTCCTGAATATTGAATATCCCTGCCCAGTCCATCATGAGTATTGACCTTCCCACCATAGAAGGAATCTAAAAGAAGTGCTGCATCAAGAAGGTAACCAATATCAAAGACCCACACTACCTTGGCCATGCTCTCATCTCAGTACTATCATTGGGAAGAAGGTACAGGAGCCCAAGAACTGTTAACTCTCGGCAGGGCCGGATTTACGTATAAGCTTCACAAGCTTAAGCTTAGCGCCTCGAGATCTAGGGGGGCCTCGGTGGGGCCGGATTTACCTACAGGCCTCATAGGTTGAAGCTTAGGGCCTCAAAATCTAGGGGGCCTCTGGCCAAGGTGTTTTTTTCCCCAAAGTAAAAAAAATCTAGAGAAAAAAAAATTGGAGCGCTATCAGCGGTTCCACTTTGACCGAAATTACCCGAAATTCTGGTTCCGGCCGCTGGAAGTTTTGGGGAAAAAGATTGTGACCATCCGCACCTGCGCAGTTGGGGGAATCCAGTGACGCAGTAGCGACGCAAAATGACGCTGTCTCTCCGCGCGTGCGCAGTGGGCCCGGGCGGGTTCAGATCTCCATTTGCACTCCACACAATCACCTCGATGCCTCGTGTCTACTCCAGGTAAGTAGTGGAATATTGTGTCGCGGGAGCGCCCGTTTCTCCGGGCTGGGGGGGGCTGCGGTGTCTACGGCGCGGAGTCGGAGCCTCGCTGCGTGGGAGGGAGAGAGAGGGGGAGGGAGGGAGAGAGAGAGGGGGATGTGAGAGGGGAAAAGGGGGGGTTGAGACAGAGGGGGGGAGAGAGAGGGAGGGGAGGGGTGAGAGAGAGGGGGAGGGGGAGAGAGAGAGGAGAAGGGGGGAGGGTGGAGAGAGAGATGGGGAGGGAGAGAGGTGGAGGGAGAGGGAGGGGGAAGGAGGAATGGGGGAGAGGGAAAGGGGGATTATCTTTAGTGAGATTGCAAAATTAAGGTAGGTTTTAGAGCAATTACATTTTCTCCTCTATATGAATAATATCAAACAATTGAAACTGCTTTCTTTTCCTTGATAACAATACTGAAAAATATGAATTCCATAGTTTGCGACTCATTTTGCATCATATTTTTAATGTGCACACACTAACACATTTGAACAGTAACAGGCAATCAAATCAACACACAAAACATTTTTTTTTTAAACGTTTTATTTACTGCAAAAACTTACAGTATTTTATTTGCAGTGTTTGCATGCTCCTTTATAACATTTTACATAACATTTTACAGTACTTGATTATTAAAACAAGGACAGCTTCAATTCTTGATTTAATAAATGTATACAACAATGACCCCAATCATCCCATTCCAACCACTCATTACTCTTGACAACCAAAAATATTTCTGAAATATTGGTCATAAATTTGGTGCAAAAATGTACCAAAATAAGGCTCAGAATGCACCAGAGAGCATCAAAAACCCCAGAGCTTCCAGGCCGTAAGGGTCTTTCAGCTTCGCGCTTGTGATATGTGCTTCGTGCACTTATTTCACATAACTTTTTTGTAAACCTGCCATGCCACCCCCCTTTTTGAAAAGCTTCGTACGGGCCTGGTGTATAATATTTTTGACTGTCATAGTCCTTTCTTACATATGCTGTCACAACGCACTGTAGTCTCTAAACAACACCAGTAATTTTCCTTGCCCTCCATTTCAGAATAATAGTGTTTTAAGCTGATAACTCGACACTAGCACTGGCAATAAATAAAAAGCGCAGCTTTCCAGCGCTTATCTCATTGGCCACGCTCGGCTGCACATCGGTGTCAATCTGGTGGACTCTTCCATCTTCCTCTCATCGTGGGGGTGGGGGATTGGGAGGGGCCTCACAAGTGGAATAGCCTAGGGCCTCTCTTCATCTAAATCCGGCCCTGCCTCTCGGTTCAAGAACAACTTCTTCCCATCAGCCACCTGGATCTTGAACCATACAGCACAGTCCTAACCACAATCCCTACCTCAGCAATAAATTACAATGGACTTTCTATAGGTTGCCCTACTTACTTTGGCTTGCAATATTATGGTTTGGTTCGATCATATCTGATAATATGATATCTGATAATCTATTGGATTATTGTTTGTTGAATATTTATTTGTTGCGTTAATATGCCTGTAAAGCTGCAGTAAGTTAGAATTGTATTGCTCTCTTCACACTACATATGACAATCATTCTTAAGTCTTTTGATAGAGGCAACTTAAATTTGTGAAAATTTCATAACTGCTGATAAACCAATTATAAATCAGCTCTCTTCGGTATCTTTATAAAGAAGCTTTTAAATTTCAGTTTACATTACTGAAGATCCATTAAAAAATGACACTGGAGATTACTGGGAACAAAGGTTTCATCTATGTCACAACTAAGGTGGTGACATCTTATAATACTCTTGAGTAATTAAGTTACCTCTAAACCAAGGAGCATTTCAAGAGTCTAAAAAATGGATTAATCCACCCTTTTGAACACCTCCAACTGATTTCATTAGTTTTCTTCAAATATTTCTCAATCCTTCCAAAATGATTGCTTTGACAATTGTTACATGCATCTCATAGTTACAACTACCAGATGTTACCTCAAGAGAAAATTTCCAATTCATTTTATATTAATCTGGAATACATTTAAATTTGTTTTTCAACAACAAAACATCTAATTACAATCTTAATAAAACTATGTAACTGATCACTTTATAGAGCCCATTACAATATCATTTTAAATATATGGTAGATATTATTGAGACAAATTTGACTTTTGACAAGGGTGATAAATTGATGGTTGCAAGTTGGTTGCCATCCTTGTCCTTGTCCAAATGACTTAATTGAACTGAAATTCATGTAGGATATAAAGTGAAACCAGCCACAATATAATCCCATTAGAATAGAATAGAATAGAATGCCTTTTATTGTCATTCAAACAGACAAGGTTTGAACGAAATTTCATTCCTGCAGTCATGACATTACAAAAAAAAAACAAGACACACAGTTAACACAATTTACACAAACATCCATCACAGTGAATCTCCAACACCTCCTCACCGTGATGGAAGGCAAAAGTCTTATCTCTTCCCTTTGTTCTTCTCCCGCGGTCCAGCAGTCCAACTGCAGCGTCGAGGCGACTGGGGCTCACGATGTTAAAGCCCCGGTGGGCGATGGTATGTCCCGCGGCCGTTTAAGCCGCGCCGGGCGATGTTAGGCCCCGCTCCAAGTCATTTAAACCCCGCGATTCCATCGGGAGAAGTTTCCATTGCGGGAGCTCCAAAAAGCGGTCTCCCACCAGGGACCTGCGAGCTCCCGATGTTCCTGTCCACCGGGCCTGTGGCCGGAGCCGCCGAAGCTCCGAAGTCGGGTTGCAGCCGCGCGCAACCACAGCTGTCCCCGTTGCGAAGTCGGCCAGCTCTGCGATGGCGAGTCAGCAGGCTCCACGACCGGTTGGTTCCGGTTGGAGGCCACCGCCGGCTCCACGATGTTAGGCCCAATGACACCGGAGACCCGACAGGGAAAAAGTCGGGTCCCCGTACAGGGAAGAGATTAAACGGTTCCCCCCAACCCCCCACATATACACAGCTAAAAAAGAATAAAAATCTGAACCAAAAACATACATCTAACGGGACAAAAATTAAAAAAAAGACAGACGGACTGCAGTCGAGCCGCTGCCGTTAGGCGCTGCCACACTCCACACATACCTCACTATTAGCAACATATTAACAGACAAATAAACTTAATATGGTTTTAACCTTTCCTCGACAGTCACATTAAGTCACCTGGGCTCATTATGTCAGAGATAATCCCTTTGTCCGTTGCATCTCTCCTCCACCTTCCCTGCTATCTAACACTTACATCTCTCTTTGCCAGTTCTAATGAAGGGATGCAGGCTTCAAACAATAGTTTTCTCTTTCCACAAATGCTGCCTTAAGTGCCGATTGTTTTCCGAAAATTCGGTTTTTATTTCAGAATTACCAGCTTCTGCAGTTTTCTGATTCTCTTTTAGGAATGCCTCCTGATTATATTAATTAAAATAGAATATGATTTATGTACAAATCTGCTTAAAAATGAATCATACATATTATTCTTGAGAAAATAGAAACATCCATAAATATTCTGCAGTGGACATACTCTGAGTTTTGTGGAAAAATTGCCATAAAAATAACAGGACTATTATTGGTGCATGCCATTTATATGCAAATGATGCAGCACTTCAATAGTTAATTGCCAAAATTCCAGGAAAATACTTTGTCATTCAGAAATATTGAAGATGTTCATTGTTTTAATGTCTATGTTCCATTATAGATCTAAAGACAGTTTAGAAACCTAAAAGGATAGTACAGTAAAATGACTGGTTACAAAGTTTTACTTGATTCATTTTATTAAATATTTTTACATTCCTGAATCTATTTCAGTCATAAGAACAAAAGTAAGCTGACTGACAACGTCCATTTAAAAAATGCCTTTTAATGTAATTAAAACATTACATGCTGCTTTGTAGGACTCTAATCAGAAGTGATGATGAGTCAAGCAAATAAAAGACACATCACCAAAGATTCAGTAAAAGAATGCCAAGAGGCCATGGAAGGAAAGTCAATAGCTGAGCGTTTTGGTTGATGCTAATATGGTTGCTACTGGTGGAATGATTAAATTATGAGATTTGCAGGAGGCCATAATTGGGGATTTTAGTGTCAAAGGGGTTTACAAACATAGAGCTATAGAGACAGCAAGAAAACAGGGCCTTCAGCCCAACTCGTCCTCACTGACCATGTTGCCTATTTGCGTTTACCCATTTACCGAGCCTGGCTCATATTCCTCCAAATATTTCTTACCCATGTAAATGTCTAAATTTCTTTAAAATGTCATTATTGTATCTACCTCTACCACTTCATCTAGCAGCTTGTCCCATATTCGCAGCAACCTGTGTGTGAAAAAGGTTGCCCTTCAGGTCACTTATGAATGTTTCCCTTCTCACCTTAAACCTTTGCCCTCTTCGTTTAGACTTCCCTTCCTTTCACAACTCCTGCACTCAATACCTTGTTCAATGAAGGTAAGCGTATCAAACATCTTCTTCACCATGAAGGTACACAAAAATGCTGGAGAAACTCAGCGGGTGCAGCAGCATCTATGGAGCGAAGGAAATAGGTAACGTTTCGGGCCGAAACCCTTCTTCAGACTGATAGGGGGTGGGGAGAAGAAAGGAAAAAAGGAAAAAGGCGGAGGAGGAGCCCGAGGGCTGGGGGAGGGGAGGAGACAACCAGATGGCTGATGAAGGGGAGGGGACAGCAAGGGCTAGCAGAATTGGGAGAATTCAATGTTCAAGCCCCCAGGATGTAGACTGCCCAAGCGGAATATGAGGTGCATTTCCTCCAATTTACGGTGTTGCTCGCTGTGGCCATGGAGGACACCCAGGACAGAGAGGTCAGATACGGAATGGGAGGGGGAGTTGAAGTGCTGAGCCACCGGGAGTTCAGGTTGGTTATTGCGGACCGACCGGAGGTGTTCGGCGAAACGATCGCCAAGCCTCCGCTTGGTCTCACCGACAAACATCAAACATCTTCTTCACCACCCTGTGTTAAATAGGTAGACAAATAGTTGATAGCAAAGACAAAGGCAGGAGATAAAAAGACAAAGACCAGTGATGAAAAGACCATAGGTGTGAGACAATAGGATTGAAGAGTTGTGAAGCTATGAAATAGGTGCAGGTCAGAAGCAGGGCACATGAGAGAGAGGGGTTAATGTTGGAGAATTCAATGTTCATACTATTGGGTGGTAAGCTACCCAGGCAGTATATGAGGTGTTGTTCCTCAAGTTTGCTTGTGGCCTCACTCTGGCAATGAAGGCGGCCTAGGACAGAATGGATAGCAACCGGGAGCTGCACGCCTTGGAAGACTGAGCCCAAGTGTTTGGCAAATTGGTTGCCAAGTCTACGATTGGTCTTACCAATGTACAGGCCACAACGGAAACACCTGATGCATAGACGATGAACCTCTGTCGCATCTGGAAGGACTGCTGGGATCCCTGGATGGAGTGAGGGAGGATGTATAGGGACAAGTACTATTCTCCTGCAGGGGAAACTGCCTGGGGGTGGGCTTGTATGGGTGGGAAGGGTCAGGATCCAAATCCACCAACATCTCTACTTTCTTAAAAGGCTGAGGAGATTCAACATGGCCCTAATTACTTTTTATCAGCTTTTACAGATGCACTCTAGAAATCATCCTATCAGGATGCATCACAACTTGCAATGGCAACTGCTCTGCCCAAGCAGAAAACATGTGAATGCTGCCCAATAAAGACTAGCCTCCCCCTTTGTCTCCGTCTACAATGATGTAAAGCCTTAAGTATTTGTAGTTAACAGTAGAAAAATAGTATAGCTATTAAAATACATTTATTATTGAAAATCTTACCCAAAAACTGTTATTGTAAGTACAAAACTCTATCTCCTAACCTCCATTCCCCCATTGACATAATTGCTTTTATAACGTGATTTTCCATTATACAAGGTTTCTTCAGAACGCACTAATTATGTTAAAGCAGAATGTATATCAGTACACATGACAGAAATAATAAACCAAATTAAACAAGCTCACGCTTTACTATAATAAACTCCATTGGCCAAACATTTGCTCCTTCAGTCAACCTATCTATATCCAGTTGCACTCTGAATGTCCTCATTGCATCATTTTGCCCCACTATTTTCACATCATCAGCAAACTTGGATACCTAAACCATGCATCTTCCTCAAGGAAGCTCATCATTAATATCAATTACACATACTTAAAGGCAAAGAACTGATCATTGGTGCATTCCATCCAGCTATATTTATCCAGCCTGAAAAACACTTGTTTATTCCAACTCTCTGTAATCTATGTGATAACCAATCGACCCGAAACATCACCCATTCCTTCTCTCCAGAGATGCTGCCTGTCCTGTTGAGTTACTCCAGCATTTTGTGTCTATCTTCGATTTAAACCAGCATCTGCAGTTCTTTCGTACACATAGAAGGGTAGACAGTCAGAACCCTTTTCCCAGGGTGGAAATATCAAAGTCTACAGGGTATAGATTTAAGATGAGAGGGCCAAAGATGATCAGTGAGGCAAGGTTTTTTTTAAAACACAGAGTTGTGGGTGTCCGGAACGTGCTGCCAGTGGTGGTAGTGGATACAGATATGATAGGAGGCATTCAATTGCATTTATATAGGCACATAGATATGCAGAGAATGGAGGGATATGGATCACGTGCAGGCAGAGGAGTTCAACTTGGCATCATGTTCCAGACCCGTTCCTGTGCTGCATTGTTCCATGTTCGATGCTCAATCTTCAATCCATGTTAATGCACTTCCTCAAAAGATACAATTTATATGGTATATAAATATGACAAATGCCTTATTTTGAACAAATATTTTGAAGGCCAATATCGAAAGATTTTTGATAAACAAGGGTAGAAAGGTTATGCAGTAAGACAGGAATATGGAGTTGATGTTACAATCAGATCAGCCTTGATGAGGAAAGGAGTAGCCCAATTTTGCACCAAATTCTTATGTTTGTTACTGTTTTCAACCACAATAGAAGAAATCCTTTGGAATTCTCTGCTGATGAGGACTGTGGAGACTCCGTCACTGAGTATATTAAAGACAAAGATCTCAGAATTTTGACTATTAAGGGCCTTGAGGGTTTTGAGGTTAGTAGTGGGAAGCGATACCAGGGCTTCAAGAGGGCCCAATACAAAAATACGGATGTAATGTTGAGGCTTTATAAGGCACTGGTGAGTACGCATTTCGAGTATTGTGAGAAGTTTTGGGCTCCATGTCTGAGGAAGGATGTGTTGGCACTGGAGAGGGTCCAGAGGAGCTTTACGAGAATGATCCCAGGAATAATTGGGTTCACATGTGATGAGCGTTTGAAGGCACTGGGCCTGTACTCGCTGAACAAGGGAGGAGGACTGACTGAACTTTGTTGCCTTCCACCACAGTGAAGAAGGCTGTGGTGGATGTTTGTGTTGAATTCTATTCTGTGTTGTGTGTTTTTTTGTGTGTATCGCTGCCTGGCAAATTAATTTCACTGCACCTTCGTTGGTGCATGTGACAAATAAATTTGACTTTGAGTTTACAAAAATGAGGTGGGACTTTATTCAAATTTACCGAATAGTGAAAGGCCTGGATAGAGTATTGTATTGTATTGTATATCTTTATTGTCATTTCCTGAGTATTCGCATACCCAGAGGAAACAAAAAAACGTTCCTCAACCAGTGTCCATTCCAGTGTGCAGTAAAAAATAAATAGAAGCAAAAATACATATATCATGAACAAATTAACACTCTACTCTACTAAACATCAACAGGCGTTCTGATCGGCAGCGGCACGACAGTGGCTCTGCTGCAGTGTGTCCAGGTTGGTGGTTGGTGCACGATACTTTGGCAGGGGACAAAGTCCATTTATCAGTCTTATAACCTGCGGGAAGAAGCTGAGGAGCATCCTGCTGGTTTTGCACCTAATGCTCCGGTACCTCTTCCCAGATGGCAGGATGGAGAATATGTGATGCGATGGGTGGTAGGGGTCTTTGATGATGGAGATGGCTCTGCTGATACATCTCTTCCTGTAAATGTCCAGCAGGAAAGGGAGTGGAGCACCAATAATCCTGCTGGCGGTCTTCACAATCCTGTCTAGTTGGTGCCGTTCGTACGCCTTGCAGCTCCCGAACCAGGAAGTGATGCCGTAGGTTAATGTGCTCTCGATTGTCCCCCTATAAAAAGTTCGTAGGTGTGTAGTGGGGAGACCTGCTTTACGTAGTCTTCGGAGAGGGTGTAGTCGCTGCTGGGCTCTCTTGACCAGTGCTGTGGTGTTGGTCGTGGACGTCAGGTCATCTGACAGGTGGAGTCCTAGGAACTTCACGCTGTTGACCCTTTCCACATCAGCTCCATCGATGTGCAGAGGTGTATGGTGTTGTTTTCCCGCCCTCCTGAAGTCAACCACCATCTCCTTAGTTTTTCCCACGTTGAGAATGAGGTTGTGGGATTTGCACCATCCTGTGAGCAGCTCCACCTCCATCCTGTACGCCGACTCATCATTGTCACTGATGAGACCCACCACTGTTGTGTCATCAGCGAACTTGTTGATGAAGTTGTTGTTGAGTGAATGTGGAGAGGATGTTCCCATTAGTAGGCGAGTCTAGGACCAGAGGCCATAGCCTCAGAATAAAAGGATATACCTTTAAAAAGGAGACGATAAGGAATCTGTGGAATTCATTGTCACAGACGGCTGCAGAGGCCAAGTCAATGGATATTTCTATGGTGGAGATTGACAGATTCTTGATTAGTAAGGGTATCAGGGGTTATGGTGCAAAGGCAGGAGAAAGGGGTTGAAAGGGAAAGATAGATCGCCCATGATTGAATGGCGGAGTAATTGATGGTCTAATTCTGCTCTTGGTACTTATGAACTAAAATGGTCGGCCAAGATCTTACCAAATGGTGCAAGAGGCACAATAGGATCTAATTACCTGTGTCTTATGTAATGTTCTTAATTGGGGAAGGGCAATAAGGTGAAAATTATTTGTCAATTCATCCTGCTTATGTAGATAGACAACATTGTTGGATATATTCTAGAGAAGGGTCTCTAGAATATAGAGAAGGGTCTCTACCTGAAGGGTCTCGACCTGAAACGTTGCCTATTTCCTTAATTCCATAGATGCTGCCTCACCCGCTGAGTTTCTCCAGCATTGTCTACCTTCGATTTTCCAGCATCTGCAGTTCCTTCTTAAACAGACATATTCTAAATGTCATTTACTGCTTAGATTGTGACAGTCCAGAAATGCCTCAAATTTTTAAATTCAACATTTAGCATGGCTTTTCCTTTGTTCTTCTACACACCAAAATTTCTGCAATTCTGCCCTTTCACATTCTTGATATTCCAATTACTTCAACATTGACTGCATGACTCTCAAATTCATTCCACATACTGATTGCTCTCTATCTCTCGCTTAACTCCCTGAAATCAACCTCTTTGGACAAGCAACAGGCCTCCTATTTTAACATCTTAGTGTGTTTGAAGTCAGATTTTATTTGATAGCATTCCTGTCAAGTTCCTCTAGATAATTTTAAACATGATAAATGCATGCTGTTGTTGATTGCAACATAGAATTGCATAGTGGGCATTAGCATTCACAAATGTGGAAGTATATAGTTTCAATTATCAGAAAACAATTAGTCCTTAGTTTGATTATAATGCAGTGGATCTCACATAGTACTTTGTACATAGTACATAGTGCATAGAGTATGTTACATCTCAAAAATAAATTTTTGTGTTCATATCCCTTGAGCTATAACAGTTTAATACATTTAGAATGCACAAGATAAAGCATGTGACAATAAACCACGTTGCTTGTTTTAGTTCATAGAAATGCATCCTCAAGGGACTCAACTATTTTATTTATCTTCTTTTTTTCCCCCTGTGAATCATCTCCAGAAATTCTCATTCAAAAAAACTGAAGGTGCTGAAAATCTAAAACAAAAAGTGTGGTAAAACCTCTTAGGCAGCATCTATTTAAAGGATTCGGAGTTAAGTCTTCAGGTTGAAGATCCTTCATCTAGAAATTCTGTACTTATTCTTTATGGCTATTTGGCTTTAATTTCCCATCCACAACACTACGATTTAAGACTTGTACTCTTTTCATTTCAAAATACTGCAATTGGTCACAATGCTGCCTCCTGTACAGAATGGATAAAATAGCAAGCTGTAACATGACCACCTGACTCTTATACTCAATGCCCCAACTGAAGACAATGCCATCTTTACTATTCTATCTACTTGTGTGCCCCATTCAAAGAGCTATGGGCTTGGACCCCAATATCCCTCTGCACATCAATGCTATTAAGGGTCCTGCAATTAACTATATATTTTTCCCTTACATTTGACCTCCCAAAGTACAACATCTCACACTTGGCTGGATTAAATATCATCTGCTTTTTCTACAACCATCTCTGTAACTGATCTATATCCTGATTTGTCCTTTGACAGCCTTCTTCACTGTCCCCAACTCCAATTTTGTGCAAACGAGAATCCACAAACCTGTATTCATCGATGGCACGGTGGTGGGGAGAGTCAAAAGCTTCAAATTCCTGGGTGTGCATATTTCTGAAGATCTGGCTTGGATCCAGCATATTTATGGGCTTTATGATTGCATCAACACCTATATTTCCTTAAAAGGTTGAGGAGATTAGGTATGTCAACGAATACTCCCTTGAACCTCTACATAGCAATGTTACAACATTTTGTGATTTAAAAAATAAAGTCTGTAATTTATCCCATCAGATAAAGCATAAAAAGAAATTTAATTTGACACCTAATTCACTTTCGTATCTTCAGTATTAAAAAAGTTATGGCCATTTTCATACTCGGAAATTAGCATCTTGTTCCCTATTGCTTTTTCATTGACTTAACACAAAAGCTGTGATCGAGGACAGTCAAAAGCCCATAACTTTCTTAAAAATTAAGAGAACTGAAAGAAATTTTCAGTTATTATAGATTGAAGCATTCTGAAACAAATATGAAACAATCTTACTTAGATGACATGAAATTAAAGCATATAATTAGTTAGTTACTTAATTGTAGCTAATTACAAAATTCAATTACTGGATCTAAACATCTATCAATTTCTTAAGAATAGATTAACATTTTTAAATAGCCTAAGTGTCCAAATAACATTCACACAAGAATTCACAATATAACATAATTTTTAAATCTCATTGTCATGGATTTACAGGCCAAATGGAAGGAATTTAATGTTTAATACCTGTAAATTAATGGGCATTTAAATCATCTTGCGAGTGGGGTTTTCTGGAACGCGATCATTTGGAACGTTGATTTGTGGTGAATTTAACCCCGTATTGGCATGAAAAATTCTGCCATTAGTTCGGGGAAAAGAATCACCGTTTCGCATTAAAAAATGTGAATTAAAGAAGCACTTTTATACATAAAAATAAACTGCTTTCGTTTACCTGTCCCGTGCGTGAAATCCGTCCCCGTTGTCGGCGTTGACGGCTTTCGAAGCTGATTTTAAAATAACTCCAGCGCTGACATTGTCGATCGAATAAAAATAAAAAATACACAAAACGCCCGTCGGAACGATTTTTCAGCAAACGCTTGCACTCCAACTAAATATAATTCAGGACAAGGTAGGAGAAACCCGCGTTTTAACCCCGCCCCCCCCCTCAAAGGCGCCAAAATCGCGCACACGGCCAGTGGCAGAATTGCAGCGCCACTGAAGGTAAGTATTGTAACATACCTACTCTACAGGTGAACAGTAGAGCGCATATTGACTTGGTGCATCATGGCCTGGTTTGGCAACTCGAACGCCCACGAATGACGATTGCAAAAAGTTGTGAACACTGCCCAGTCCATCATGGGTACTGACCTCCCTACCTTTGAAGAGATCTACAAGAGTCACCGCCTCAAAATGGCAACCAGCATCATCAGAGACCCCACACCACCCTGGCTACTCTCATTTCACTCCTGCCACTGGGAAGAACCATCAGGCTATTAAACACGACAACCTCCAAACAGGCTCTGTAGATTGATGACATCCGAGCCCCACACCAACTGCCAGCTCGCTTGCAGCGCATGATGATGCAGCTGCAGCGGTACGACTTCTCTATTACCTACACAAAGGGTAAGGACATGCATGTCGCTGACACACTCTCTCGTGCACCTCGGGCATCTTGCGAACAACACCCCCATGAACGGGAAAATTTTACGGTCCTCGGTGTCGATCTCGTCTCCAGTAAGCAACTGCGCACCCTGGCCGCGCACACTGCCACTGACGATACGCTTCAAACCCTCTCCTCCATCATCAAAACAGGCTGGCCAGACAAACAATCCGACACGCCCACAGAGGTGCAGCCGTTCTTCTTGGTCCGTGATGAACTGGTGGTTCAGGATGGTGTTGTTGTTAAGGGTCACAAGGTAGTGATACCCTCGTCGCTACGAGATGAATACTTCAAAGAGACACACAGCGGCCACCCAGGAGCCGACTCCACACTGGCACGCGCTCGTGGTCTGTTCTACTGGCCGGGAATGGCCAAGTACATCCGGGACCGCATAGCCTCCTGCCCCACTTGCAACAACCTTGCGCCTCATCAGCAGCGGCAACCCCTTCTGCAACAACCTCCACCAGCACTGCCCTGGACTTCGCTGGCGGCGGACATTTTCGAATGGTGCGGAAAGCACTACCTCATTCTGGTCGACTCCTTTTCTAACAGGTTTCCTGTCAGCCTGAGAGCCGACAACGGTCGGCAGTTCACCAGCCACATGTTCAAGCTTTTCGCAGACCGATGGAACTTCCAGCACATCACGAGCAGTCCCGAGTATCCACAGAGTAATGGACTCGCTGAACGCGCTGTCAGAAGCGCCAAGCACTTGCTGGAGGGAGCGCGCATTTCAAAGTCAGACGTCCATCTCGATCTCCTGAATCTCAGAAACATTGTCAGAGACGGAACCTTGGGATCGCCGGCACAGCGCCTAATGTCAAAATTGACGAGGTCTCCAGTCCCCATCGCACAACAGCAGCTGGTCCCTCGGGTGCTGAAGCCTGCCACTATCCAGAAACGTCTCCAAGAGAAGCATGACATCCAGAAACGGTCATACGACAGTTCCAGCAGACCACTCAAGCCTCTACTGCCGGGCCAGGTCGTCCGTCTACGAACTTCAACTGGACATTCCCGTCTGGGCACTGTTGTCAGCCCGAATGACGTGCCATGATCCTACCTTGTGGACTGTGAGGGAGCGGTATACCAAAGAAGTCGACAACACCTGCTTGCTGTGAGGGAGCCCCGACCACCGCCTGCTGGTCCCTATGCTCCGCCGCTCCAGTTCCAGCCGCCTTTTGCAATGTCTCCCACCTGTCCCCGCATGCCTTGCACCTCTCCATGTCCCTCGGTCTCCACTAACCACGGGATTTCACCGAACGCATGTTTCCCTTTTCGGTCACCACAAGCCTCTCCCACGCCATTCTCGCCTCCAGGCTCTCCGTCTCATCTTTCAGGTGAGGGAGGGGAGGGTTGGGTCCGCACGCGCTCGGGCCGTGTTAGTAGACCACCAGACAGATATGGCGAGTATGTTTAACTCCATGGTATGGGTGCCCTTTCCACACATAATCTTTAGGGGGAAGGATGTAGATTGATGATGCATGTGAACCAATCACACATAAGCCAGCATCACTAACTCCACCCCACTATAACACTTATACTAACATTCGTTCCCGGCACTGCCAGTCTGAGCAGCTAGGATGTACTGACAACCTATCGTCCTCAACGCTGCCAAGTTTCAGTGCTGATTAAAGATGTGTTTAAATCATATACTGTCTCTGGTGCCTGTTTACAGGCTCCGAACTATATAAACTTGGGGACAATATTTTTGACTTTAATTCAGAATTTCATTGTTCCGTTTCAGGACATATGACAATAAAACACTCCTGACTCTTAACTATCTACGTTTTCATCCAAATCATTGGATATAACAAACAATCAAAATATAACAAACAACAAGCACTGATCCCTGTAGAATACCAGTTGGCCACAGGCCTCTAGCCAGAAAAAACACCATTTCCACCACTATCCTGACTTCAATGGATAACCCTGTTCTGAATCTGAACTACAAGTCACTGAGGATCCTATGCATTTTAATTTTTATATCAGTGTATCATAAGGGTCCTTGTAAAATCTATCTAACTATCTATCCATACATAAGTAAAACTCTAATCTTGTGCTCTTCCGGTTTTTCTATTTGCGCAAAAACGGTATGGAATAGCTCTATGATGTTTTGCCAGGTTACTCAGCGTTCTCCTGTACTGCGAGTGCAACAAGTTACGTTCCGATCGGTGGTATACTGTAAAAGTTATAGAAAGTTATAGTTAAAAATCTTAAAAACTGCGCGTGCGCAGATTCCTTCAGTCAGCGGCACGCAGATTGGTCTCTTCTCCTGTCAGTCAATGCCACGGCCGGGATGGCGACGCCCCTTCCTGCCCCACCGGTGGCGGCCTGTCCCGCCTCACACACAAACTCCTCTCTCCCCTCCTCACAGTAACTTGTCTATCGTCTCCCCCACCACCGGCGGCGGCCGCGCGAGTGGGGGGGGTGGGGTTCAGTGGAGGCCCAGTGGAGACCTTGGTCCCGTCTCTCTCTCCCTCATCACTCACCCCTCTCCCCCACCCTCCCTCTGAGGCAATGGCGGTCCTGTCTACCTGTCCCCTCCTCCGCCGACATTGTGGTAATTCACCCTCACGGCCTTCTCGGAGATCTCCACCAGCTCATCGAAACTCATGGTGCCCACCGTGACGAACACCGACTTCATCACCCGCCCCTGCGGCCCAGTGGCAGCAGCGAGCAGTCAGGCAGGTAGGTGGGTGGGCAGGGCGGGGTCAGGCGGCGGGGATGGGCCGAGCGGCGGCAGCGGGCGGGTGTGCTGGGCAGGGACGGGCCGAGTGGTAGCAGTGATGGTCGGGGACAGGTGGGCAGGACGGGGACGGGCCGAGCGACTGCTGAGCCGGAGTGGGCAGAGGGAGGGAGGGAGATGTAGGGTGGTCGAGCAGTTTGCACGGAGACGGGGACACACACGCACGCACGCACGCAAGTATAGGAACAAAGAGGTCCTTCAGCAGTTGTACAGGGCCCTGGTGAGACCACACCTGGATTATTGTGTGCAGTTTTGGTCTTCAAATTTGAGGAAGGACATTCTTGCTACTGAGGGAGGGCAGCGTAGGTTCACAAGGTTAATTCCCGGGATGGTGGGACTGTCATATGATGAAAGAATGGAGCGACTGGGCTTGTATTCACTAGTATTTTGAAGGATGAGAGGTACTCTTATAGAAACATATAAAATTATTAAGGGATTGGACATGCTAGATGCAGGAAACATGTTCCCGATTTTGGGGGAGTCCAGAACCTGGGGCCACAGTTTAAATATAAGGGGTAGGCCATTTAGAACTGAGATGAGGACAAACTTTTTCACACAGAGTTGTGAATTTGTGGAATTATCTGCCTTAGAAGGCAGTGGAAGCCGATTCACTGGATGCATTCAAAAGAGAGTTAGATAGAGCTCTTAGGGCTAGCGGAATCAAGGGGTATGAGGAGAAGGCAGGAACGGGGTACTGATTGTGGATGATCAGCCATGATCACATTGAATGACGGTGCTGGCGTGAAGGGTCGAATGGCCTACTCCGGCACCTATTGTCTATGTATCTATGGGATATACTAATTTGGCATTTTGAGATCAAGAAGGAGGCGGCGTTGGTTCTCGAAGAGATTCAGGTGGTTAATGCCACATCCTCACGAGATCTAACACAGGTTATTGGTATTAGTTTATTATTATCACATGTATCGAGATGCAATGAAGAGGTTTGTTTGTGTGCTTTCCAGTCAAATCTATACATGAGCAGAATCAAGCCCCACGTGAGTACAGCAGGTAGTGTGAAAAGAAACATACCGAAACATATTATACGCTGATTATAATGCTACATATGGTGTATAGGTGCAGAATAAAAGTGTATTCTCAGCAATGAGATAAAGTGGAAGAATAGGGACTACACCCTGGCTTGAAGTATAGATGGTCAAATGGAGGAGTGGGGAATGTGGCTGGTGGTGGGGAAGGTTGGTCTGATGATAGACTGGGCTACATCCACAATTCTGCTATTTCCTGTAGTCTTAGACAGAGCTTTTCCCAAACTAAGCTGTGACATTCTGACAGGCTGCTTTCTATGGTGCATTTGTTTAAGAAGGGAAATGTGGATAATCCAGAAAATTGTATCAGTGAGCCTCGCATCAATGTAAGGGAAACTATTGAAGACTATTGTTAGCGATGGATTTACTTGTGTTTGGAAGAGAATGAGCTAATTATGGACAGTCAGAATGGTTATGATTTAAGGATGTTATGTTTTAAGTTCACAAGGGATAGGAGCAGAATTAACCCCCAACTAGTCTACTGCGCCATTAAATCATGGCTGATTTATATTCCTCCTCTCAACCCCATTCGCCTGCCTTGTCCCCATAACCCCTGATACCCATACCACTCAAGAATCTATCTATCACTGCTTTAAAAATGTCCATTGACGGCCTCCACAGCTTTTTATGGCAAAGTAGACAAGTTTCCAAACTTGATTCAGTTTTATGAGGGGGTGACATGGGTGATTAATTGCGTAGGGAGTGTTGTTTACACAGACTTTAGTAAGGTACTAGATTAAGTGGGACCCGTTGGGTCCTTGTCACACGGGAGGTCTGGTTCCCCAACGCAACCCGTTCCCCAATGTAATATTCCACCACTCACCCAGTCCCCCAATGCAATATTGCACCACTCAGCATAGCCCCCAACTGCGCAGGCACTGCTAATTTCCCCTCATCCCCAGCACTCCCTCCCCTTCTTTCCCCCTCCTCGCCCCAATCCCTGGGTGAATAAAGGGTGAACGTATTGAGATATATAAAATAATGGGGGACATTGATGGGGTAGATAGTCAAACTCATTATCCCTGGTGTAGTGGAGTCTAAACTAAAGAACATAGGTTTAAGGTGAGGGGAAGGCAGATCTGAGGGGCATGTTTTTCCACAAAGTGGGTAGTGAGTATATGGAATGAGCTACCAGAGGAGGTGATGGAAGCAAGTACAATTACAGCTTTAATAAAAACATTTAGACAGGTGCATGAATAGGAAAGATTTAGTAGGATTATGAACCAAATGTAGATGAATGAGATTGGGCATTTTGGTCGGCATGGATGAGATAGGGACATATTTCCATGCCGTTTAACTCTATGAATAAATCATCACTTGTTTAAAAAAATTAAACTTAATTTAAATTTTATAGTGGTGAGTTTTGTCGAGTTGAAGCTTCAATAAATAGCTTGAAACGTCGGAGTAAAGTACTCTGATGTAATATGTACTATGTGAGTACCGTTTACTGCAAACTAGATTTTCACATAATTTAAACATCTCCACGTGTATTCTCAGAATCTTTTAACAATTCTGAAAATTGTTGATATCCTTGGTCAAAGTTCAAGTTCAAGTTACATTTATTATCATGTGCACCAATTGGTACAATGAGATTTGATACAGCCATACAAATAAAAATAACACAATACATGATAGAATTTAACATAAACTCCCCACAGCGGAATCAACATTTCTCACTGTGAGGAAAGGCAATAAAGCTCAGTCATCTTCCTCTTTGTTCACCCGTGGTCGAGACCGTTGAGCCCTCCGCAGTCGTCGCTACGGTGGCCCGATGTTCAGGCCCTCTCGCCGGGATGATCGGAACTCCGACGTCGAAACGGAAAAACTCTTACAGCAGCTTCGAGTTTCCGAATCGGCCACTTCTTACCGCGGCTTCCGAAGTCCACACTCCGAGCTGGGCGGAGAATCAACACTGGCGACCCTCGGCAAAATATCCCAGGACTCAGCGTTGTTAAAGTCAGAGGCGACCGTGGCTAGAAGCTCCGCAAACCACAGCTCCACGGTGTCAATCAGCAGGCCCAGCACTCCGGAGCTTCAACAGGCGATCTCCGATAAGGCATCGTCCCGATCCGCGATGGAATTCAGTGCTGCGCCGCTGCTGAAGCTCTGGCCGGTCTCCGGCAGGAAAGGCCGCGCCAATCCAGATGGTAGGCCACTGGGGGGGCGAAGATGCGACTCGGAGAAAGGACGCATCTCCGACCAGGAAGTGACTGGGAAATGGTTTCTGCTTTTCCCCCCCACCCCTCACATAAAAAAGACTAAGAAACCTTTAAAAACATACTTTTAGATACACTAAAAATAACAAAAAGGGTGAAAGGACGGACAGCTGCTGGCGAGGCTGCCACACTCGATGGCGCCACCCGATTGTCTAATGCCATACAATTACATATACACGTTATCGTGAGATACCTTGATAAGGTGTGTGTGTCTTTCATAAACTTTGTGTCGGGTGTCTTTCATAATTTTTCCTGTACTCTCTTCCCCTTTAACTCCATCCTTATATTCCCAATTTGTCAACCGCTCCACCCCGCTATTTAGTTTAAACCCTACCGTGTAGCACTGGCAAACCTGCCTGCCAGAATGTTGGTCCCCCTCCAGTTAAGGTGTAACCCGTCCCTTTTGTACAGGTCATCCCTACCCCAGAAGAGATCCCAGTGGCCTATAAATCTAAATCCCTGCTGCCTGCACGAGCCACTCAGCCACACATTCAGATCCCTATCTCCCTGTTCCTGCCCTCACCAGCACAAGGTACTGGAAGCAACCCAGAGATAACCACCATTGAAGTCCTGCTTTTCAGCCTTCATCCTAACTCTCTAAACTCACGTTGCAAAACCTCGTTCCTCTTCTTCCCAACATCGTTTGTGCCACATGCACAACCACTTCTGGCTGCTCACCCTCCTTCTTGAGGATGTTCTGAAGTCGGTCCGAGATATCTTGAACCCTGTCACCTGGGAGGCAACAGACCATCCTCAAGCCTCGCCTGGAGTCACCCACCACTATGGCTCTGCCCGATGTCGGTCTCACCAGTCGGGTCTCGTCGCTAGGATTGGAGCCGCCTACCTGTCCGCCGCTCGGACTGGAAGCGTGGTCTACCCCGACAGCTCCCAAGAGGGTGTACCTGTTTTCATTAGGTACAGCCACCGACCAGGGTCCCCTGCACTCCACATTTACTCTTCTTTCTCATAGTAACCCACATTCGCTCTTCGGGTATCCTTGGTGGGACAACCTCACTGTAGGTCCTTTCCAGGAAACTCTCGTTTTCCCGGATGGTCCATATTGATCTCACTATCCTCCATACCCTCCTCCTTGGTGAATACCTCTGCAATGTACTTATTTATAACCTTATGTACATCTCTTTTGTCAATTAATCTATTTTGCATTCCTCGTTACAAGACTTCCTTTTTATTCTCCTATATATCTCCCCATCTCTGCATCATAAAATAATTAATTTTTGCACAGTAGGCTCTCACAAACTGTTAAGTTTGATATCCTCAGAGAACATAAACTTTATTTCAAACCCAAAAAATGTTTTAGCAATATTCATTGAGGGTTATATTCTAGGCAACCAATCTGGAATTTAGAATGGCCATGAGAGCAGATGTCATAGAGTCATAGAGTGATACAGTGTGGAAACGGGCCCTTCGGCCCAACTTGCCCACACCAGTCAACATGTCCCAGCTACACTAGTCCCACCTGCCAGCATTTGGTCCATATCCACCAAACCTGTCCTATCCATGTGCCTGTCCAACTGCTTATTAAATGTTGGGATAGTCCCTGCCTCAACTACCACCTCTGGCAGCTTGTTCCATACATCCACCACCCTTTGTGTGAAAAAGTTACCTAATTAAGATTCCTATTAAATCTTTCCCCCTTCACCTGAAACTTATGTCCTCTGGTCCTCGATTCACCTACTCTGGCAAGAGACTGTGCATCTACCCGATCTATTCCTCTCATGATCTTATACACCTCTGTAAAATCACCCCTCATCCTCCTGCACCCCAAGGAATAGAGTCCCGGTCTACTCAACCTCTGCCTATACTCAGACCCTCTAGTCCAGGCAACAACCTCGTAAATCTTCACCGTACCCTGTCCAGCTTGACAACATCTTTCCTATAACACAGTGCCCAGAACTGAACACAACGTCTTAACTGCAACATGACCTTCCAACATCCCAATTCACTGGATGTATTTAAGAGAGAGTTAGATATAGCACTTGGAGCTAACGGAATCAGGGGACATGGGGAGAAAGCAGGAATAGGGTATTGATTTAGGATGAAGATAGACACGGAATGCTGGAGTGACTCGGCGGGACGGGCGGCAACTCTGGAGAGAAGGAATGGGTGACGTTTATGGTCGAGACCCTTCTTCAGACTGATGTCAGGGGAGTGGATGGGCCAGAGATAGAATGTAGTCGGAGACAGTAAGACTGGTGGGAGAACTGGGAAGGGGATGGAGAGAGAGGGAAAGCAAGGGCTATTTGAAGTTAGAGAAGTCAACGTGCATACCGCTGAGGTGTAAGCTACCCAAGCGTGAGATGTTGTTTCTCAATTCACTCTGACAATGGAGGAGGCCCAGGACAGAAAGGTCAGATTGGGAATTGGAGGGGAGTTAAAGTGCTGAGCAACCGGGAGATCAGGTAGGTTAAGGCGGACTGAGCGGAGGTGTTCAGAGAAACGATCGCCGAGCCTGCACTTGGTCTCGCCAATGTACAGAAGTTGATACCTGGAATAGCGGATACAGTAGATGAGGTTGGAGGAGGTGCAAGTGAACCTCTGCCTCACCTGAAAAGATTGTCAGGGTCCTTGGATGGAGTCGAGCGGGGAGGTAAAGGGACAGGTGTTGCATCTCCTGCGGTTGCATGGGGAAAGTACCTGGGTAGAAGGTGGTTTGGGTGGGAAGGGACGAGTTGACCAGGGAGTTGCGGAGGAAACGGTCTCTGCAGAAAGCATAAAGGGCTGGAGATGGGAAGATGTGGCCAGTCGTGGGATCCCGTTGGAGGTGGTGAAAGTATTGGAGGATTATATGCTGTATGCGATGGCTGATGGGGTGGAAGGTGAGGACAAGGGGGACTCTGTCCATGTTGCGAATGGGGATAGGGGGAGCTGCGGGATATCGAGGAGACCCTAGTGAGGGCCTCATCTATAATGGTAAAGGAGAACCCCCGTTTCCTAAAGAATGAGGACATCTCTGATGATCTAGTAGTGAGAGCCTCATCTATAATGGAATTTAGGATGATCAGCCATGATCATATTGAATGGCGGTGCTGGCTCGGAGGGCCGAATGGCCTACTCCTGCACCTATTTTCAATGTTTCTATGTCTCTATGTTTCAATACTCTGGCTGATGAAGGACAATGTGCCAAAAGCCTTTTTGACCACCTGATTTAGCTGTGACTCCATCTTCAGGGAACTATGCGGCTGCACTCCTATATCCCTCTGCTCGACAGCACCACCCAGAGCCCTACCATTCACTGTGTAGGTCCTGCCCATGTTAGACTTCCCAAAATGTAACACCTCTCATTTTTCTGTCTACTTGGCCTTATCAATCCACTGAAATGTCCACTTCTACTTATATATATTTTTCTCTGGAGCGGGATTCCATGCAATTTTAATGTTCCTTGATAACATACTGTTGGGTGGTGGGGGTGACAAGATTACTTTGCAGCAAAACAGGCTTAAAATAATTGACAGATTCTTAAGATTCATAACTCCAAATGTAAGCAAACATTCATGGGCAACCTATCCTACCCTGTCATTAACAGAAGAGTTTATTTGGTTGTAAGGTTGCTATTGTCTATTTTCACAAATCTTCGCAGAGGAACAACTCCAGGACTGTTTGGAGTCTGTAGACTGGGCAATGTTCAGGGACTCGGCAACGGACCTGAACGAAAACGTCACAGTCGTTACAGACTTCATAAAGAAATGTGTGGAGTACTGCATCCCAACAAAAACCTTCCGAGTGTTTCCCAATCAGAAGCCTTGGATGTACTTTGAGATCCGCACTCTTCTGAAGACCAAACACCGGGCATTCATGTCTGATGATACAGTGGTCTACAAGAAGTCCAGATATGACCTTGGTAAGGCCATCAAAAAGGCCAAAAGGGACTTCTGCTCCAAGCTGGAGGATGAGACGGATGTTCGGCAGCTGTGGCGGGGCCTGAATGCAATCACTTCCTACAAGGCGAAATCAGGAGGTAGCTCGAATGTTGGCTCCCTGATGAGCTCAATGCGTTTTACGCACGCTTTGATAGGGAAAACACTGATGTGCCTTCTCGAGCCCCCATTCGCTGTGATGGTATTTCAGTCAGTCACAGAGGCCGACGTCAGAATATCCTTCAGAGGGATGAACCCTCAAAAAGCGCCTGGACCTGATGGTATACCCGGTCGTGTTCTAAAAACCTGTGCGGACCAACTGGCTGGAGTTTTTATGGACATTTTCAACCTCTCACTTCTGAGGTCTGAGGTTCCCACCTGCTTTAAAAGGGCATCAATTATACCGGTGCCCAAGAAGAGCAAGGTGACGTGCCTCAATGACTATCGACCAGTGGCACTAACGTTGGTGGTGATGAAGTGCTTTGAGAGGTTGATCATGGCGCAAATCAACTCCTACCTCGACAAAAACCTGGACCCACTGCAGTTCGCCTACCGCCACAACAGATCAATGATGAATGCAACCTCGCTGGCTCTCCGCTCTGGACCACTTGGACAACAAAAACTCATATGTCAGGCTGTTATTCATTGATTACAGCTCGGCATTTAATACAATCATCCCCTCCAAGCTGATTACCAAACTCGCAGAACTGGGTCTCTGCGCATCCCTCAGCAATTGGATCCTCGAATTCCTCATTCAGACCACAGACTGTTCGAATTGGTGGAAAGGTGTCAGCCTCGATAACAATCAGCACGGGATCACCTCAAGGCTGCATGCTCAGCCCCCTGCTGTACTCACTCTATACTCATGACTGCGTAGCCAGTCATAGTGCGAACACCATCATCAAGTTCGCTGACGACACCACTGTTGTGGGACGTATCACTGTTGCGGACAAGTCAGAGTATGGAAGAGAGATCGACCGACTGACCAAATGGTGCCAGCACAATAACCTGGCCCTCAACACCAGCAAAACCAAGGAACTGATTGTGGACTTTGGAAGGGGTAGGATGGGGACCCACAGTCCCGTTTATATCAACGGGTCGATGGTGGAAAGGGTCAAGAGCTTCAAATTCCTGGGCGTGCACATCTCTGAAGATCTCTCCTGGTCCGAGAACACTGATGCAATTATAAAGAAAGCACATCAGCGCCTCTACTTCCTGAGAAGATTACGGTATGTCAAGGAGGACTCTCTCTAACTTCTACAGGTGCACAGTAGAGAGCATGCTGACCGGTTGCATCGTGGCTTGGTTTGGCAACTTGAGTACCCAGGAGCGGAAAAGACTACAAAAAGTAGTAAACACTGCCCAGTCCATCATCGGCTCTGACCTCCCTACCATCGAGGGGATCTATCGCAGTCGCTGCCTCAAAAAGAATGGCAACATCATCAAGGACCCACACCATCCTGGCCACACACTCATCTCCCCGTTACCTTCAGGTAGAAGTTACAGGAGCCTGAAGACTGCAACGTCCAGGTTCAGGAATAGCTACTTCCCTACAGCCATCAGGCTATTAAACTCAACTCATACAAAACTCTGAACATTAATAGCCCATTATCTGTTTATTTGCACTTTATCTGTTTATTTATTCATGTGTGTATATATTTATATAATGGTATATGGACACACTGATCTGTTCTGTATTCATGCCTACCATTTTCTTTTGTGCTGAAGCAAAGCAAGAATTTCATTGTCCTATCTGGGACGCATGATAATAAACTCTCTTGAATCTTGAACCATTACTGTGAGGAAGAGCAACTAGCTAGGGATTCAAATTTGATTTGTTCTTTCAGTTTTATTGTTCAGATCAATTGTGAGCTTCTAATGTTTTAGTTCACCCAGGCTGAGAATTCATACCCACAGAAATCAAAACTGTCAAATTCCATTGTCTAAAGTAGTTTATGGCCCCAAACAAACACAATTATTTTTAAAATATCTTTACTGAAGGTAACTTCTTGTTGTTCAGGACAAATATCAAAGTCATGAGGTCCTAAGGTCATAAGGAATAGGAGTAGAATAAGGCCATTCGGCCCATCAAGTTTAATCCGCCATTCAATCATGGCTGATCTATCTCTCCCTCCTAACCCCATTCTCCTGCCTTCTCCCCATCACCTCTGGCACCAGTACTAATCAAGAATCTATCTATCTCTTCCTTAAAAATATCCACTGACTTGGCCTCTACAGCCTTCTGTGGCAAAGAACTCCACAGACTCATCACCCTCTGACTAAATAAATTTCTCCACATCTCATTCCTAAAAGAATGTCCTTTAATTCTGAGGCTATGACCTCTAGTTCTAGACTCTCCTACTAATGGAAACATCCTCTCCACATCCACTCCATCCGAGCCTTTCACGATTCACACCTCCCTCCTCATTCTTCTAAACTCCAGCGAAACAGGCCCAGATCCGACATACGCTCATCATAGGTTAACCTAGTCATTCCTGGGATCATTCTTGTAGACCTCCTCTGGACCCTCTCCAGCACCAGCTTCCTCAGACACGGTGCCCAAAAATGCTCACAATATTCCAAATGCGGCCTTACCAGCACCTTATAGAGCCTCAACATTACATCCCTGTTTATGTATCCAAGCCCTCTTGAAATAAATGCTAGCATTGAATTTGCTTTCTAAGTATCTAGCATGTTGAGTTTCTACATTACCCACTTTTGAATATTCGAGGAACCTTTTCAAATTAAACTCTGCAGACTCAAAAGCACAAAAAGACCCATTTAAAAACCAAAGTACAGTGGTGAACCAAACCATACATGTGCAGTTAAAACACACACAAAATGATTTGTAGTTTCTATTGGCGATTCGGATATAATGAAGATCTATTACAAAGCATGCTGTATTATGCTATAATGCCATATATCACACTGGCAAAGAGTTAATTCCTAAGGCAATTTGAATACTGGTATTCCAGTCACTCATGCCAAGTTCCCATAACTTGTTAAACTTGATGCTCTAGATTCCTGCAAATCATGTCAAGACCTGACATTGCAGGTGTCGCAACTGTTTTTGTGGTGCTTTTCAGAGTTAACACATGGACAAGATTTTATGAATTCATTGGTCATTTTTTTATTAGACATAGAAGACATCTAGTCATCTATGAGAGCTCCGAGTCATCTCAGCAAACTTGTGTGTATATATTTTTTATTATTTGTTCTTTTTGTACATACTGTTCTTTCATGCATTCAGTATTGTCGACAATCACTTTTAGAGATATGAAAGTCAGCCAACGGGGACTTTAAGCCGGTTATTGATATCACGGACGACAGCCTCACCTTGGTGCTTTGCTTACCTGCATGGCGGCGGCAGAGGAAAGCAAAGAGAGGGAAGCGTGCCGGCGTGCTGTGCAGAAGCCAGCGAAGAAACAACAAACCTCCTCTGCCCAGCATCCTGCAAGCAAATGTGCAATCCCTGGACAAAAAACTGGATGAGTTGCCCGCACGGATCGAACACCATTGGGACATTAAGAACTGCTGTGTTCTGGCGTTCACAGAGACGTGGCTGGAGACCAGCGTACCCGACTGTGCCGTAACTCTGGAGAGTTTTTCCGTCTACCGTCAGGACAGAACGAAGGAATCAGGCAAGTCAAAAGGAGGGGGAGTATGCTTTACGGTTAACTCTTTGTGGGCCACGGATGTCTGCGTTTTAACTACTCACAGCTTCCCGGTTCTGGAGCTGCTGACCATTAAAGCTAGACCTTTCTACCTCCCGAGAGAGTTCAGCTCAGTCCTCCTTACAGCTGTTTACATCCCCCCACGGGCTGATAAATCCCTAGCCCTGGACGAACTGTATAGGACTGTAAATGAGTTGGAGAACTCCCACCCTGAGTCTGCAGTCATTGTTCTGGGAGACTTCAACAGAGCCACATGAGGAAGGTTCTCCCAAAATATTACCAACATATCACTTTTCCCACCAGGGGAGAGCAGACCCTAGACCATTGTTACACCCAATTCAGAGACCACTACAAGCCCATCCCCCGCCCTGCTTTTGGGAAGGCAGACCACTGTTCCATCCTACTGCTGCCTGCATACAGGCAGAAACTAAAACAGGAAAAAACAGTTTCCAGGGACATTTACAAATGGAACAATGAGGCTGATGAGGTCTTGCAGGACTGCTTCGACAAAACTGACTGGCAGATGTTTGAGGATGCAGCAGAAGGCAGCATCAACGAATACACAGTCTCTGTCTTAGGCTACATACGTAAGTGCATCGATGATGTTGTTCCAAAAGCCACCATCTGCAATTACCCAAATCAGAAACCCTGGGTCAGAGGGGAAATTCATGCCAAACTCAAAGCACGGACCACTGCCTTCAACTCAGGGGAACCCCAATGCCTACAAAGCAGCTAGATATGACCTCCGGAAGTCCATCAGGAAAGCCAAGAGAGCCTACAGGGACAAAGTGGAATCTAACTACTACAGCTCTGACCCCAGACGCATGTGGAGTGGATTACGTTGCATCACGGATTACAATGGGAAAAACAGGAGCACTGTCCAGCCTACCGGTTCGCTCCCAGACGAGCTTAACACCTTCTATGCCCGGTTCGATGCAGACAACACAACGTCCACCATGAGTCCACAGGTGTGCAGGGGGACTACCTCACTGACCCTACAAACGGCAGACGTGAGGTGGTCCTTCAAAAAGCTCAATGACCGCAAAGCTCCAGGGCCGGATGGTATTCCAGGGCGGGCTCTCAGGGCGTGCGCTGATCAACTGGCAGAGGTGTTCACCAACATCTTCAACCTCTCCCTGAGTCAGTCTGTGGTTCCCACCCCCTTCAAAGCATCCATCATTGTTCCTGTTCCAAAGAAACCATTAATCTCCTGTTTAAATGACTACCGTCCTGTCGCACTGACATCAGTCATCATGAAGTGCTCCGAGTGACTAGTCAAAACTCACATCTGCTCCTCTCTCCCTGACACCTTGGACCCTCTTCAGTTTGCGTATAGACCAAACAGGGCCACGGACGATGCCATTGCCATGGCAACTCACACTGCGCTCACCCACCTGGACAAAGGGAATACATATGTGAGAATGCTCTTCATTGACTACAGCTCGGCATTCAACACTATCATTCCCTCAAAACACGTCCCCAAGCTCCTAGATCTTGGACTGGAGACCTCCATCTGCGGCTGGATATTCGACTTCCTGACGGGCAGGCCCCAGGTGGTGAGAATTGGCAGCCACACCTCTTCCTCACTGATCCTCAACACAGGCACACCACAGGGCTGTGTGCTCAGTCCTCTCCTGTACTCCCTGTTCACACACGACTGTACTGCTAAGGACAGCTCCGACATCATCTTAAAGTTTGCTGACGACACGACCATCCTGGGCCTCATCACAGACAATAATGAGACGGCCTAAAGAGAGGAGGTAAAGGCACTACACAGCTGGTGCCAGGAAAATAACCTCTCTCTCAATGTCAGCAAAACTAAAGAGATGATCGTGGACTACAGAAGACAGCAGGGGAGTGAACACCTCCCCATCCACATCGGTGATGTTGAGATTGAAAGGGTCAGCAGCTTCAAGTTCCTCGGTGTGCACATCACTGAGGACCTCTCTTGGACACTGCACACGGACACAATAACTAAGAAAGCCCGCCAGCGGCTCTTTTTCCTGAGAAGACTGAGGAAGTATGGCATGAACGCCAGCATCCTCACAAACTTCTACAGTTGCACCATCGAGAGTCTGCTGACGGGCTGCATCAGTCTGGTCCGGGAACTGTTCTGCTCACAGCCACAAATCACTACAGAGAGTGGTGAAGGCGGCACAGACACATCACTGGCCATTCAGGACATTTTCCACAGGCGGTGTCTGCGGAAGGCACACAGCATCATCAAGGACCACAGCCACCCAGCACACAGACTGTTCTCCTTGTTACCGTCAGGCAGACGATAGAGGAGCATGGCTGCACGTACCACCAGACTTAAGGACAGTTTTTATCATCATGCCATCAGGCTTTTGAACTCATAAACACATCATATATGTTGATTATTTTATTTATTATTGTCATTTACCTACCAATGTCACTTATCTTTTTTTTAACGTTGATTTTATCCTTGTAATATCATTGCTGAGGTGACCCGTTGTCTTGTCAAAAACATTTCATTGTACCGTTGACCCTGTGTTAACCTACATATGACAAATAAAAACTGAACTGAACTGAACATATTAACCCCCCCTGCAGCCCCTCATCATCAAGGGGACTGTGGTGGAGAGGGCTGACAGTTACAGATACCTGGGATTACAAGTAACATCAGATCTGAACTGGACTTTGAACACTGTTGCAACAGTGAAAAAAGCCCAGCAGAGACTGTACTTCATCAGGCTGCTCAGAAAAGCTGGTCTGCACTGTCGCCCTCTCACCCAGGTCTACAAAGGACTGATAGAGAGCATCCTCACCACAGGCATCACGGTGTGGTATGGAAACACCACACAGACAGAGAGGAAGGCTCTGCAAAGAGTCATAAAGACTGCAGAGAGGATTATCAGAACGGAACTTCCCTCCATGGAAACAATCTACACACAGCGCTGTCAAAAAAGAGCAGAGGGAATCATCAGAGACACACTACATCCAGCTCACTCCCTGCTCAAACACAAAAACTGCACATACAACCTCAGGCACAGACGAGCGGACAGCATCGCCACAAACAGAACACGCTTTTTCAAGAGCTTCTTCCCTGCCACAGTGAGACTCTTGGCCAAAACAAAATGAACTGATGTCCTGATCCACCTCATAACATATAGGGTTTTAGGCACTTTCTTTTTTATTTCTAGAGAAGTATATGTTTTTATAGATTATGTGTCTTTCTGTGTGTCTTTTTAACTTGACTTGACTCTCTGAACAACCGCACAAGAGTTCCTATGTGTGTAAGCACAAATGGCAAATAAAGTTTTTGATTTGATTGATTGATGTTTCCACTTTGCAGTAAAATTGGCATCATGGCTCGTTCCATACACCCACCATCCTCTGTGTAGAAAGGTTACCCCTCAGGTTCCTATTAAATCTTTCCTTCCTCACCTTAAACCTATGCCCTAGTGTCGCGATTCCCCTACTCTGGGCAAGAGACTCTGTAATTTACCAGATCTATTCCGCTCATGATTTTGTACACCTCCCTAAGATCACCCCTCATCCTCCTGTGCTCCAAGTAATAGAATCCTAGTCCAACCTCTTCCTATAGCTCAGGCCCTCGAATCCTGGCAGCAGCATCGTAAATCATCCCTGCACTCTTTCCAGCTTCACAACATCTTCCCTATAACATGGTGCCCAAAATTGAACACTATACTCTAAATGTAACCTCACCAACGTCTTATACAACCCCAACTTCTATACTCAATATTCTGACTGATGAAGGCCAATGTGCCGAAAGCCTTTTTGACCACCCTATCTCCCCGTGACGCCACTTTCAAGGAACAATGTATCGGCACTCCCCCATCCTTCTGCTCTACAACACCACCCAGAGCCCTACCATTCACTGTGTTGGTCTGCCCATTAGACTTCCCAAAAAAACTCACATTTCTCCGCATTAAATTCCATCAACCATTCCTCAGCCCACCTGCCCAACCGATCAAGATCCTGCTGCAATTTTTGACAACCATCTTCACTATCTATAATACCACCCACTTTTGTGTAATCCGCAAACATGCTAATCATGCCATGTACATTTTCATCCAAACCAGTGATAATGATGATAAATAGCAATGGGCATAGCACCGGTCCCCGATGCAAACCACTAGTCACTGGCCTTCAGTCCGAAAAGCAACCCATTCGCTGCTTCCTTTCATTGTCAGTTTTCTATCCTTTGAGTTATCTCTCCTTGGATTCCATGCACTCTAACCTTCCAGAACAGCCTACCATGTGGAACCTTGTTGTTCCTTTTCCTTCAAACAACTTTCTCCCAACAACTTGAGCGAGTTCCAGTCTCATATCCCCAAAGTTGGCCTTGCCCCAATTTAGAATTTTAACTCGTGGGGTCGCTCTGTCTCAATCCATAACTATCTTAAACCCAGGCACGGAAATCGCTATCAAAACATGGAGGGGACCGGGGGACATAGGGGGTACACAATTTCTTGGCGGCCACGCGCGCATGCGCACACTCACACACACACACACTCACACACACTCTCACACACACTCTCACACACACTCTCACACACACACACACACACACTCTCTCACACACACACACAAACTCACACACACACAAACACACTCACACACACACGAGGCTTCGGAGGCTTCAGCCATGGGCCCTATGGACGGTAATTAGTAACGGTGCCGGCAGTCGCCGAAAAAATCGCGTAAGGCCCACAGCCAGCGCGGAGAAGCAGCGCTAAATGCAGCTCAACTCTGCCTGTCTCGCCGGGTTAACCTACAGCCCTGCCTGGACTGACGGGACAGCAGTCGGGAGCCGTGGAGCTAGCGCTGCTTCTCCGCGCTGGCTGTAAACCTGGGCCGTCGTTGGCAGGCAGAGTTGACAGGCAGAGTTGAGCTGGGTTTAGCGCTGCTTCTCTGCGCTGGCTGTGGGCACCGCTCCCGTCTGACTCCCGACGTCTCTGGCCACCCCCGGGCATGGGGGGGGGGGGGGGGGGCGGGGGCACTTGGGTGGGGACGGGGATGGTCCAATGGCGGTGCGGCAGTGGATGAGGCGCAGGTTTGTGTCCAGGGCTGCGGAGAGTTTTACACTTGACCTTGGCATGCAAATCAAGTTCCGCTCTGATCTTTGCCCCACGGACGTCTCCCTCCTCCAATCACCGTGCTCTATCCTCAGTCCCATCCCCCCTACTTCCGCCTCTGACCGACACCTCCCTCCTCCAATCATCGCGCTGAATTATCATGGTCCCGCCCCCATTGCCTGCTGACCGACGTCCCTCTCGTCCAATCAGCGCCCTCGATCAGCAGTCCTACTGTCTCGCGGAAAGCGGAGATTTCACAGAGTTTTAAAATCCGTACTACAAAAAATGGGGGGGATCGTTCCCCACCTCTCAAAACAGGGGGGAGGGGGACGTGTGTCCCCTGGCCCCCCCCCTCCCCCGGGATTTCAGCCCCTGTTAGACCTAATAGAACAGTGTTGCTTGTCCCAAAAGGCTCATCCACTTGCGCCCCCCCCCCCCCAATTTCCCAAGACTAGATCAGGTGTTGTCCTCTCCCATTTGCCAGTGGAAAATCTCCTGAACACATTTGACAAATTCCACCCTGTCTACATCTTTCGCACTGACATTCCCAGTCAATATTGAGAAAGTTAAAATCCCCTACTACAATAACCTTATTAGACCTTCAGCTGCCTGCGACCTTCTGGCATATTTGCTCTTCCTTTCCTGTTGACTATTTGGTGGCCTGTAGTACACTCCCAACAATTGATCACCCTTTCTTGTTCCTCAGCTCCACCCATACAGCCTCACTAGACAAATCATCCATAACATCACCTCTGACCACTGTTGTGACATCCTCTCTTAACCAATAACGCAACCTCCTCATCTCTTTTAACCTCACCTCTGTCTCTCCTGAAGCACCTGTTCCCTGGAACATTGAGCTGCCAATCCTGCCCATCTCTTAACCAGGTTTCTGTAATAGCTACAACGTCCCAGACCTATCCATGCCCCAAGTTCATCTGCCTTACCTGTCAGGCCTCTCACGTTAAAATGTACAATTTAGACTAAAATTCCTTCCTCGCTCCCTGCCTTTCTCCTGGCTATTCTGTCCACTAAACCTCTCGTCATCCTCCATATCAATTTATAACCTTTCACTTTTCTCAGTCCTGTATAAGATCCCACCCCCCTGCCAATCTAGTTTAAACGCACCCGTGTAACACTAGAGAACCTGCCTGCCACGATATTGGTAAGCCTCCAGATAAGGTACAACCCATCCCTCTTGTATAGGTCATCTCTGCCCCAGAAGAGATCACAATGCTCCAAAAATTTGAGTCAGTTTCCCCTGCACCAATGCCTCAGCCACACATTCATCTCCCCTATCTTCCTGTTCCTACCATCCCTAGCACGTGTCATTGGAAGCAATCCCGAGATCACTGTCCTGGAGGTCCTGCTTTTTAGTCTGTTACCTAACTCCCTATACTCATATTGCACAACCTTCTTTCTTTAATAACCTATATCATTTGTGCCAACATACACAACGACTTCCAGCTTTTCTCCCTTGATGATGACATGCTGCCGCTCCAAAATGTGCTGGACCCTGGCACCAGGGAGGCAGCACACCATCCTGGAGTCTCAAGTGCTGCTGTAGAATCTCCTATCTGTACCCATATAGAGTCGCCTACCACTATGGCTCTGCCTGACATCGTCCTGCCCTGCTGAGCCTCAGTGCCAGATTTGAAGTCACATCCCTGCCTGCTACTGCTGGTCAACCTTGATGTGTCATCCTCCCCGACACCATCCAAAAAGGTTTACCTGTTTTGAAGAGGTACGGCAACTAGGATAACCTCCACTCCATGTCAAATTCCCTTCTTCGTGGTCACCCATCTATCTTACTGGCCTCTCGATGTGAATAACCTCGCTATATATTCTATCCAAGAAACTCTCATTTTCCCAGATGGTCCTATGGTCATCCAGCTGCTGCTCCAGTTCCTTAATGCGGTCTTTAAGGAGCTGCACCTCCACACAATTCCCACAGGTGTAGTCATCAGGAGTACCAACAATTTCCAGACTTTCCACATCCTGCAGGGGGGGCATTGTACCAACTTACCTGCCATCACCACTACAACTAAATGTGTGTACCATGGGAAGGGGTAGAGGAAGAGGGGTTATTACTTGAAATTGGAGAATTCACACCATTCATACCGTTGGGTTGTAAGCTACCCAAACAGAATATGAAGTTCTGTTCTTCCAGCATGTGTGTGGCCAAAAACCTGGCAATGGAAAAGGACCGAAAGGTTGGTTGTTAAAGTGGTTAACTACCACGAGCTCCAGCAGGCCTTGGTGGACAGAGTGTAAGTGTTCAATAAAACAGTTACCGAGGCTGCACCTTGTCCTACCGATGTAATGGAAGCCACATTAACACACCAAGAGCATTGAATGTTGGAAGAGATGCACGTGAACATCTGACTCAACTGGAAGGATTGCTGGGGTCCCTCGCCTTTGTATCTGGCCCTAGTAAATTTAGTGGGCAGGAGTCTTTGGTCCAAGTCATCAACACAGTTAGAATCTTTCTAATAGTAGAAAGAGGAACGGTTAACATGTCGAATCGAAGAGTCTCCATCCGATCAGGTTTTCAACCTGAAATGTTAACCATTGCTCTTTCCACAGATATTGCCTGATCTGCTGTGTTTTTTTCCCAACACTTTCTGATTTTATTTCAGTTTTCCAGCATCTGCATTTTTCTTGATTATAATTGATGCAAATAATAATTAGTTGAGGTTCTAGCATTAATCATGCGACATCCCAACCTTCTAAGGCTTGCCAACTTGAAAATTACTCAATTACCCATTCCTTGTGTACAATGGCCCCTTTTTTGCACTGAATCTCACCTACCTTCTTCTCGAGTCTGGTCCCATTGCCACAGAATGTTCCTTTTAGTTGGACCTTGAAGCAGCACTGCCTTTTGTGGAGCACTTCATCCAGAAGGACACCTTTGATTATGAATTACAGGCAATGGTCTCCATAAAATGTCATCGCAGCCTGAAGAAAAGGAGACAGTGGATCCTGTTACTTGATTTCCAGAGTAGACTGCCAAGGCCATATGGCAGAATGCTTCATTGTCAGAATTTTCAATCAGCCAGCAAGACTTTGGTCGGCAGGTGGTGGGCAAGATCATTACTGTATGATTATAACACCCGCACTGCATTTGTGACAGCTACATATATTAAAAATGTGACGATTGGCCATGGAGATTGATTTTTGCCAAGAAGGACTTCAGGGGCAAAATTTTCACTTAGTTAGACTGTATCTGGAATGAGCTGCCAGAGGAATCAATAGAAGCAGAATCAATTATTACTTTTAAAAGACGGTTGGACAGATAGGAAGGGTTTAAAGAACCAAGGGCCAAATGCAGGCAAATGGGACTGGGCCAATATGCCATCTCAGTCAGCAGAGACAGCATTTTCTGTTTTGTTTTTATTTGGAACCTATGTGGTCAGATGGGCAGAAGGCACTGTTCACTCGCTGTACAGCTCTATGACTACGGCTCTGATCTGCCCAAAATTCACGAGTCTTCCATGACAAGGTATTATCCACAACCAAGTGTTGCAAAGTGGCACCCTCTAAAGGTCTAGAATTACACTCCAAGAGATGTAGTGAAGCTGGTTGCAACCACTGCAAAGATTGTGTGGGGAGAGCCCACACAGATTTTAATGACCCTGTGATAATAATCTGCTTTCCTGTTTTTGCCACCAAAGTGGATAACCTCACATTTATCCACATTCAACTGTATCTGCCATGCATCTGCCCACTCACTCAACCTGTCCAAGTCACTCTGCATCCTCATAGCATCCTCCTCACAGTTTACACTGCCACCCAGCTTTGTGTCATCTGCAAATTTGCTAATGCTACTTTTAATCCCTTCATCTAAATAATTAATTATATTGTAAATAGCTGCGGTCCCAGCAATGAGCCTTGCGGTACCCCACTAGTCACTGCCTGCCATTCTGAAAGGGACCCACTAATCCCGACTCTTTGTTTCTTGTCTGCCAACCAATTTTCTATCCATGTCCATACCCTACCCCCAATACCATGTAGCCCTAAGAGGTCTTGCTTTTCTCTGAACCAGTATTATAGTGGTCATCTTCAAGCAGATGGGTACCTCAGAACAGAGTAGGGAGAGATTAAAGGTGTCAGTGAACACTCCCGCTCGTAGGTCGGTCTGCACTGTTCCTAAGGACGTGGCCAGGGACTCCGAATGGGCCAGTTGGTTTTCGTTCTGAGGTTCACCCTCAGGAAGGTCGATCTAACTTCTGCAGCAGTGACTTTGGGAAAAGGCACATTCAAGTCTGATGGGACAGATGTCATCACCCTGTTGGCCTTCTGCGCAAGCAAGCATAGAATGCATTAGGTTCACTAGCGATGCTGCCTGACTTCGATTTGCAGCCAGTTATAGTTTTCAGGACTTGCCACAGTCGGCGGTTGTCCAAGTGATTATACTGGAACTCAAGTTTGTCCCGGTGTTGCCTCCTGGCATTCCTGATGGTTTTGCTGAATGGCACTCCTGAATGTCTATGTTTTCCAGGGTCTTCATACGTTCATAAGTCATAGGAGCAGAATTAGACCATTCAGCCCATCTTCATATCACCAGCAAACTTAGCCATAAAGCCTTAAATTCCCTTATTCAAATCATTGATATATACAATGAAGAGTAGCGGCCCCAGCACTGATCCCTGCGGAACATCAATAGTCACTGGCAGCCAAACAGAAAAAGACCCCTTTTTCCCCACTCTTTGCCTTCTGCCATTCAAACACCCTTCTACCCATGCTAGTATCTTCCCTCCAACACCATGGTCTCTCATCCTCTTTAGCAGCCTCATGTGTGGGACCCTATCAAAGGCCCTCCGAAAATCCAAATAAACAACATCCAATGACCCTCCTTTCTCTATGCTGCCATTTACTTCCTCAAAGAATTCCAACAGATTCATTCTATTCTTGAAGATAGCAGAGTCAGGGGATATGGGGAGAAGGCAGGAACGTCTTCTTCTTGCGTATGGCGTGCACAGCCTAAAGTTGTCAGACAACTTATTCTATTTGATCTTATTTGATTGTGCACGCCAGGTTAATTGCATTTGTTGAAACAGGGCGGACCACGTGAAGGTTGCAATCTCCCACTCCAAGGCAGGAACGGGGTACTGATTGTGGATGATCAGCCATGATCACATTGAATGGCGGTGCTGGCTTGAAGGGCCGAATGGCCTACTCCTGCACCTATTGTCTATTGGGCAAGATCTCCCCTTCACAAAGCCATGCTGACTTCGGCCTATTTTATCATGTGCTTCTTGGAAACCTCATCCGTTTCATGTAATCTTACCAACCACTGAAGTCAGGCTAACCAGCCTATAGTTTCCCCTTTTTTCCTCTCTTGTTCTGGACCATTGTTGTTGTGGAACAGTGTTGTGAAGCAGGACAAATCCTCCATTTCGCAGATATTAATCTGTAACTCCCATCCTCTTCCATGCTTCAGTGGATTAATTAATGACTTGGGCTTTACCCTCCAAACACTCATACACTGGCATAATTTGCTATACTAGTCTGATGACTGAATTTGATTTCCACTGATCAATCATTACTGCATTTAGAAAGATTGAGGAATGTGATGGGGTAAAGGCATAGCCATGCTTGACGGAAGTCTGCACTGAGGTTAGACGTGTGGTAGACCCATTATTTAAGATCATGGCTTAGATGCCATCTTAAACCAGATGAAAGTTTAAAAAAAGGTTTGCTGCCCGAAAAGTTTGAGAAGCTTGCTTCACAGTTCCTCCGAAATGATGAAGTAAAAGGTTTTGCAGTCAAAAAGAAAAGTGTCATTGACAACGGAGTGAAGATCTTATCTGTTGTGCCTCAAGATGATTATATCCACACCACAATTTGTGGTGACTGGGATGGGTACTGTTGAGGATTTGACAATGTTGTTTCCTGTGGCAGCAGGGAGACTTATCTGTAATTAAGATAACTGGATTTTTCTTTCTTGATGGTCAGGATTACAATGTCTCTAAGGTACCCCGGCATGTTTTCTTCCCAGGTAAAGGTGTTATGAATTGCAACTGAATTTCTTCTCTACGAAGTCTTAGAACATCAGTAGGTATATCATCTGTTCCTCTGAGAGCCCAGTGGCACAGCTATGGAGTAGCTGCCACAGCATTCCAGTTTTGATTCTGACCCTGGGTGCTATCTGCAGAGTTTACAGGTTTTTCCTTGGACCGCGTGGGATTCCTCCAGGAGCTCTAGTTTCTGCCCAGATCACAAAGATGTACTGGTTGATAAGTTATGTGCCCACTGAAAATTGCCCCAAATGTTTAAATGAGTATTAAGTAGAGCTGGGGGTGGGTGTTGAAAGAGTACATAGGAAAGTTGGGAGAATATTTTTTACAAGAAAATTAGTGAGTTAATGGAAATGATAAGAAAACTGGCATAGTCTCAATGGGCTGAAAGGCCTCTTTCTATGCCATAAGGAAGTTGCAAAATGAATCTTCTAGTTTACCAATTGACAATTAACTTTTACAACATTTTATCAATCAGATGTGGTGCTGTACCTAGACAGGATAGAGGATGGTCAAGGAATTCTTTGTCATATTCACCCTATGGGTGTTGATTGCTCTGTGTCCTTGATACGTTCACCTTCGTTTTTGGCTCTGACCAAGGTAGGGTTAGAGCTTTTGAGCTGTAAATAGTCATAGTGTTGTGCAACAGAGAAATAGACCCTGATCTCAGAGACTGAGGAAGGGTCTTGACCCAAAACATCAGCCATTCCTTCTCTCCAGAGATGCTGCTTGTCCCAGTGACTTACTCCAGCATTTTGTGTTTATCATATCTATCAATACTAATCTCATTTGCTTGAGTTAATTTCATATCTTCTATGCTTCCCTCATGCAAGTACATATCCAGGTACATCTTAAATGCTGCTACTATTTCTGCCTCTGCCACTTCTTCTGGCCACTGATTCCAAATTGTAACCACTGTGTGTGAAAAATCTATCTTTCAAATCCATATTAAATCTTCTCCCTCTCACCTTAAACTTATGCCCTCTAGTTTTAGACACCCCTACCACAAGGAACAAACTTGACCTTGATATCTTCAGAGATGCTACATCATGAGGTGGACATCATGGCAGCCAAGACCCTTGCTGCTCCTGTTTTATGGGAGTTGTCAGGTTGGCTATGAGGCACTGTCCATAAAGGACCACTGTACAGGGATTTTAAAACTTACTGCACCGATTATTTTTTTTTGAGGTAACCATTCTGCTGTAATTGTTGTTTGGAGCCTGGCCAATGGTGATAACAGGGTGATAGACCTAAAATGCAGGAGTAACTCAGCTGGTCAGGAGCATCTCTGGAGAAAAGTAATAGGTGGCGTTTCGGTTTGAAACCCTTCTTTCGACCCTAAACATCACTACTCCTTTCTCCAATGATGCTGCCTGACCCGCTGAGTTACTCCAGCATTTTGTGTATATCTTCAGTGTAAACCAGCATCTGCAGTTCTTTCCTACAAGAGGGTGGTTTGGGTCATGAACAGTCCTAATGTAACTGCTGCATTTTTGGTTATTAAGGACACCCTGTCTATCTCTCACCCAGAAAATTATAAATTTAATAGGTACCAGTGCTTGGATCGGGGGTGTTACCATGAGGTCCTGAACTCACCCCTCTAATGAGGAAGGATATTGGTTATGACAAATCTGTTCTCCAAGAAATTTGTTAGAAGGAGATCCCATTTTAATCAGCCTTCCTTCTTCCCTCTTTGCCAATTATGTCACACCAGTAGCTATTATCATTGATTAATTTAAGACAAAGGACATTTATTGTCACATTCACCAATTGGTGCACTGAAATTTGAGTTATCATGCAGCACACAAATAAGATAAACACAACACTTTAGAATTTAACATAAAACATAAAAAATACCCCCCACAGCGGAATCAACATTTCCCACTGTGAGGGAAGGCACCAAAGTTCAGTCCTCTTCCTCTGTTCACCCGTGGTTGGGGCCTATTGAGGCCTCCGCAGTCGTCGCAACGACGGCACGATGTTTCAGGCCCTCGAACGGGAGAACACTCTCAGCGGCCCGGAGCCTCCGAATCGGCCGCTTCCTACCAGAGACCGCGGCTTCCGAAGTCCACAGGCCAAGCTGGGCAGAGATTCAATGCTGGCGACCTCGGCGAGAGATCCCAGGCTCAGCGATGTCAAAGTCAGCACCGCCAGCGGCTGGAAGCTCCCGCTACCCGTGGCTGGAAGTTCCGCAGACCACAACTCCACGGTGTTCAAAGTTGGCTGTCCCAACACTCCGGAGCTCCAACACGGCGATTCCCGGTAAGGCATCGCCCGCCCCGCGATGGAATCCAGTGCTGCACCACTGCTGAAGCTGAAGCTCTGGCCGGTCTCCGGCAGGAAAGGCCACGCCAATCTAGATGGTAGGCTGCGAGGAGAGGCGATGATGCGGCTCGGAGAATAGTCGCATCCTCGACCAGGAAGTGACTAAGAAAAACAGTTTCCCCCTCCCCCCACATAAAAAAGACTAAAAGACCTCCAAAAGCAAACTTTAAAAGACTAAAAAATAACAAAAAGAATGAAAGGACAGACAGCTGCAGGCGAGGCAGCCACACTCGATGGCGCCACCACTCGACAACTTAAGAGTTCAACAACGTAGAGGATTGGACAGTGTAGATGCAGGAAAAATGTTCCCGATGGAATCCAGAACCAGGTGGTCACAGTTTAAGAATAAGGGGTAGGCCATTTAGGACTAAGATGGGGAAAAACCTTTTCACCCAGAGAGTTGTGAATCTGTGGAATTCTCTACCACAGAAGGCAGCGGAGGCCAATTCACTGGATGTTTTCAAGAGAGTTAGATTTAGGGATGTGGGGAAAAAGCCAGAACAGGGTACTGATTTTGGATGATCAGCCACGATCATAGTGAATGCCGGTGCTGGCTCGAAGGGCCGAATGGCCTACTCCTGCACCTATTTTCTATGTTTCTAATCATCGATCAACCATTCATACTAGTTCTATGTTATCCCACTTTTGCATCCACTCCCTGCACACTAGAGGTCAATTAACCTACAAACCCACGGGTATTTGGGATGCGTGAGAAAACCACAGCACCTGGAGGAAACCCACGAGGGAGAACGTGCAAACTCCATACAGACAGCACCCAAGTTCAGGATTGAACCTAGGTACTGTGAGGCAGCAACTCCACCAGCTGAATCACTGTGCTGCCCCATTCTTCCACTGTCACCTAGAACGCTCAGTTTCTCAACCCTCCACTTTTGTCAGATTTTATTTTAAATAGAATATTTATATGCTGCATTCAATCAAAGGCAAAATACAAAAAGCTGAATATTTTAAGTAGTATCTTCAAAAATATGAAACTATTTGATACATTACAGATCATTGTTCTTATTGATAACCTCCTGACCAAGTCTTACCTCAGGTTACGTTGATAATTAAATTGATTATATACCAATCCCAGTGAAAGTTACCCTCGCTTTATACTGTATCTTAGTTATACTTGGCCGTGAAGCTAATTTGTCTACTTCAATTAGCTTTTTTTGAAAATTGCAATTTAATGAAAATAGATTGCACGACAATGCCAGAATACTATCTGTCAATGCCTTCGCGTACAGGGACTTACTTTTTCCAAATATTATTTTTACTTGAGTAAACAATTTTATCAGCAAATGATAAAAGACGCATTCACAACTGGCCCCACCTCCTGCCAGATCAGCTGGAGCACATAAACAGCATTAAACCTATATTGTGAATATTCAGCCAATTTCTGCCCAAACACAGACTCAATGCAGTAATGAACTGCAGGTTTACACCAAATATACTAGAGGAGCTGGTTTACACTACACGAACACCTCCAAACGATCTCACAAGTTGACAGCCCATATTTTGTGCTGTGAGGCTTTGCTCTACATTGAACAGTGGAGCTTGCAAAAACAGGACGTTTAAAAAAATCACCAACATGCCAATTTTACTGCAGATTATTATTATTATTATTATTAACTAAATCTAAAAGTATGTTTAAATGAGTACGGTAGAAGCGTTACCCCTTTGCAGAGCCACCCTTGTGTTTAGCAGCAGGCCCCAGCAGCCCTCGGACTCGGCCGTCCGTACGACGCGCCGCCGGTCGAGCAACGGCCCAGCTGTTGTCGGGGCGCGCGGCGGCTCCGCGCGGGCACCAGGTTAACGGCCGCGGGGCGAGCGTTAGCGCGGGGCGAACGCGGTGGCCCAGGCCCGCTCCCTCCCTCCCTCCACTGGGCCGGGCGGCATCCGCTCAACCCGAGGACCGGTATATCCTTACACACACACACAAGTGTGAGTGGGCTTGGCTGCGAATACCACCGAGAATTAGCACAGAAAAATCAGGTTTGCAGTTATTCACCTGTTCTTCCTCACTGGTGAGTGACTCGCCGAGCGGTGACACAAGAGTTTCTTACCCGTTATTTCCAGGTCACCACGTTTTATTTTTGTTAAATGCAACAGAACTAGTACTCACAGCCACTGACTGATCATCGGTAGAACTCGTCTTAAAATAACCCCGATGATTGTTGTGAAATTTCATAATGTTGTGAAAGTAATTCCCCTCTAGAAATGGAAATATTATTTTTCGAAGTTTTTCTTTGGTATGAAGGTACAGAAGCGATAACGTGTTTCATATTTTGTTAAATGTTCGTTCTATCAAAATATCAAAATATCTTATTGTGAGTTACACAATCCCTAAATTTCCCACTTTCTAGGAAAAGCCAACCGATATTGTGAAGGCCTCTGAAATGCAAACCTGTTGGTGCACAAACCAGCATCTGCAGATCCTTCTTACACAATCCTTATCAGAGTTCATTCATGAAGCACGGTGATTCTTGTTGAAAGAAATCCTATACATTCCCATGTACCGTAACAAGCCAAAAAAAACATTATTTTCAACAAATTGACACTTATTATTTCCCTAAAAATAATTTAATAAAGTATCTGAAAATAATAAACGATTATTATTATAAATAGCAATAAATAATAATAAATGGTAGAACCTGAACTCGAGTATCTTGCTCTGTTGAAATAATATCGCGATCATGATCTACGTGATTAATTGTTGTTGGTTGTTAAAGTGATAAAACATATTTTAATATTTAAATTTCAGTAACAACACCTTCAGTTAGGCGAGGGGGGAGGGGGGGGGGCATAAATTAAGGTATGGGGGGGGGGGGGGGGGGTAGATTTATTCATTAATAGGATGGTGGGTAAATACCACAAGCTGCCAGGAGATAATTGAGACACACCATTACATCATTTAAAAGACACTTGGATAGATGGGCAGAAAAGATTTTAAAGGATGTAGACTAAACACACGCAAATGAGACAGATGGGGCATTGTGGAGAATGGCCTGATTCTGTGCTGTATGCCTCAATGACATTATTATTATTATTATTCCCAACTATCACCTTAAAGAAGAATGGCCCTAAATTCCAGCTAAGGTAAAAGAGAATGCAAGACCTTATGTAAGATTATGAACAGTAAAATGATTGGCAGGGGGACAGATTAAAAGCCTATTGTTAGATACAAAAGACATGGCTCCCTCACATCACCTCTGTTTGTATAGGTCATCAGTGTTAACCTACATATTCTCCAGTTATCACTGCAGACTGATGACTGAAATCAAAGGAAGGACAGCAGCTGGTTTTCAACTGGAGTCACAGAGCAGCCTCATTGTTGCAAGCTGTTCATTAAAAGCATAAACAACATTTATATCATTTCAGATGATTTCTTCTGGAAATAGGTGTGCCTCATGATTTTTTGCAAATGAGCACTATTAATAAAAGATCAATTCTACTTTTCCACCTCATCATTTGTCTTGCATGAAATTCAGCAGCAATTGTTTTGAAGATTATTCGACAGATTTAAGCAGGGCCTAATGATGCATAGTGTAATTGTGAGACTTTGGCTGCATGCCATGCTATAGCACCTTCTAGTGGTTTAAAACTATATTTTATGGACATCTTGTTTATTTCTGAGAGTAAAATTTACTTTGTGTGAATTTTGTGATTTGTCAGCTATTTTCTGGTAGACTCAGCAAGAACCTGGTGTCTTTAGCTGTGCCCTTTCAAATACCTTGCTGACCAAGTTAACTAGAGATTTGTCAGGGTGTTGAATGGCCTCTCTTATTTGTATGAATAATTGACTCAGGAATTTAAAATTTTATTTCTCCACAGTTATTAAAACATGCATTTCTATTTGTGTTTCATTCATTGGAATGGAAATTACTTTTAGTTATAATGATTCTATATTGTGCTAGTTTTCAATAAGGTACTCAGGACACCATAAAGCATTGTACAACTAATATAAAACCTTTGATATGTATACATTATTACAGTTAGGGAATCACGCAGCCAATTTATATTCAACAAGCTCCTACAACCAGCAATGGGTAAATCTTTGAATTTTAGATAAACTTTTCATCCAGTGATGACAGTGAAAAGGATAAACATTAGGCAAGATGGTAAGGAAAACTACATCTCTGCTTCAAAGGGGTGCATTTGATCTTATTAACAGAGGACAGAATACAAAATACATTATATTTTTCAGTTTTGCTGCACCATAGTCTTTCAAATAAGATTTGAACACCCAATATGTTAATGTGGACTATTTTTCCCCCCAGGAAGATTGGGTGGGAAGTAAATATTGATCAGGAAGGATGGTGAGGATAACTCCACTCCTTCAAAACAATGGCATGGAATTTTACAACGGTGTGGGAACATAGAGTTTAGCGGTTCATCCAAAAGATGACATGAATATCAATACAGTATTCCCTTAGTCCTGTATTGGAGTGCAGCCCAGATTTTTTAAGTCTCGCAACCCACAGCCTTCTGGCTCAGAGGCAAAAGTGATATTTGCTGTTCCATAGCTGACACTTACTATTTACATATATGACATCTCAAGTATTAAACTTGTGACTAGAGGACTTCCAGGACCCCACAATTAATTAATTGTGTCAAGTTAGGAAAAGGGGAAGTACAACGAGATCTGGGTGTCCTAGTACATCAGTCACTGAAAGTAAGCATGCAGGTACAGCCGGCAGTGAAGAAAGCTAATGGCAGGTTGACCTTCTTAACAAGAGGAGTTGAGTATAGGAGCAAATAGGTCCCTCTGCAGTTGTACAGGGCCTTGGTGAGACCACACCTGCAGTATTGTGTGCAGTTTTGGTCTCCAAATTTGAGGAAGGACATTCTTGCTATTGAGGGAGTGCAGCTTAGGTTCACGAGTTTAATTCCCGGGATGGCAGGACTGTCATATGTTGAAAGAATGGAGCGACTGGGCTTGTATACACTGGAATTTAGAAGAATGAGAGGGGATTTTATTGAAACATATAAAGTTATTAAGGGATTGGACACGCTAGAGGCAGGAAACATGTTCGCAATGTTGGGGGAGTCCAGAACCAGGGGACACAAGAATCAAGAGTGTTTTATTGTCGTATGTCCCAGATAGGACAATGAAATTGTCACTTGCTGCAGCACAACAGAATATGTAAATATAGCACATACAGGAGAAGAAAAAAAAGTTCAGTGTGTGTATACACATGCACACATACTCAATAAATAACAAATAAAGTGCAATAATAATAATAGTCTGTTGCAGTTCAGAGCTTATTTGTTGTCATGTTTAATAACCTGATGGCTGTAGGGAAGAAGTTGTTCCTAAGAATAAGAGATAGGCCATTTAGAAAGGAGATGAGGAAAAACTTTTTCACCCAGAGAATTGTGAATCTGTGGAATTTTCTGCCTCAAAAGGCAGTGGAGGCTGATTCTCTGGATGCTTTCAAGAGAGAGTTAGATAGAGCTCTTAAAGATAGCAGAGTCAAGGGATATGGGGAGAAGGCAGGAACAGGGTACTGATTGTGGATGATCAGCTATGATCACATTGAATGGCGGTGCTGGCTCGAAGGGCCGGATGGCCTGCTCCTGCACCTATTGTCTATTGTCTATTGTCTATCATAAAATTGTAAATAAGTCTTTGCCATTGAGCCAATTAGAAGGTAGTAAAGGACAATCACAAGTTTTCCCTCTTTCTGAGAAAAAGCCTATGTTCAATCAACACCACTAAGATCATAAGATTGAGAGTGTCATTTACTGTATGGGCACATACTGATTAGTTGGCAGGAATAAAAAAAATAGCTTATGAGTCCAGCATGCCAAGCTGTTGTACTGCACCAATTATTATTTATTATAATACTGATAATAAATAATTATTTATTATCAGTCCACTACATATCTTTTAAAAGAAAAGTAGTCAGTGAACCAGCTTGAGTACAGCGACATTGACTGTATTTTACCTTTATTATTCCTTTTATCATCTATAATTCTTGACAAGTAGAGAGTTGAGATGGGGAGGCATTAAGAACAGGAAGATTCAATGTAGCTAATAAAGGAAATTCAGAAGACATCGCACTCGCTTGTTGATATGTAAGTCTTTGTGATGAACTTATGATTGCAGTCTCGGTGCACTCGTATTCTGGAGTACGTGTTCTGAAAGTGGAAGGGTAGAGAAAAGGATAAATCTTTGAAGTAAGGGATGCAAGTTAATAGTTTGATATCAAATTACAGTAAACCCTGATTATTACCGACCTCTTTATAATGGACTTTGGTTAAAGTGGATGGAGGGTTCCCACAGTAATCAGACCACTGTCTCTTTAAAGAACACAGACTGCTAGTTATACTATGTAGGTCAATGAAATTCACAAATTGATAAGCAATTATTTTGATCAACACGTGCAATAATAAAAGACATAAAGTGCTGGAGTAACTCAGCAGGTCAGGCAGCATCTCTGCAGAACATGGATAGGTGATGTTTTGGGTCGAAACCCATTGCTGGATCCATGGGCAGAAATCCTTGGGGGGATGGGGGGGACTTACCCCCCCCCCCCATGTTTTGAGAGGTGGGGGACAATCCCCCCCATGTCTTGTGAACAATGTTGCAGCAAAACCGCCCGGGACTGGCTGTAGCGCCCAGGTTGGCTCGCTTGCCCCAGGTCTGGCTGTAGCGCCCAGGTCAGCTCGCCTGCCCCGGAAATGGCTGTAGCATCCACGTGGCCTTGCCTGCACCGGGACTGGCTGTACCGCCCAGGTCGGCTGGCAGGTCTGGCTGTAGCGCCCAGGTCGCCTGCATGCCTCGGGACTAGCTGCAGTCCCCAGGTCGCCTGCGTGCCCCGGGACTGGCTGCAGTTCCCAGGTCAGCTCACTTGCCCAGGTCTGGCTGTAGCGCCCAGGTCGCCTGCATGCCCGGGATTGGCTGCAGTTCCCAGGTCGCCTGCGTGCCCTGGGACTGGCTGCAGTTCCCAGGTCGCGCAACTTTTGGCACTGACGAGTTACGAATTCCTTCTTAATGATATTTTATCTACATCTGTGCTAAATTTCAGGTAGATACCAGACATGGGTCACAAAAGTTAAATTCTAGACGCTTTTTCGATGCTCGGTCCATGGCCTACTGCCACCCGGCTGCTTCCAGGCCAGATCTATCGACCTTTAACGTCAGGATGAGCTGCCGGCGCCACCCCCGACCTACTGTACATACCTCCCCAGCTGCTTCCAGGACAGACCTACTGCCTCCACCACCAGCCTACACAGCTTCCTCGGCCACTTCCAGGCCGTGCCCACCGCCACCATTGCCCCTTGCCTGCACTCTGGCCTGTGACCAATAACTCCACCGATCCTCGCCTCTCCTGAGCTTGGCCAGGCCAAGGACGCCAGCTCAACTGGATTCCGGGCCCAGTTCCAGACCGAGAGTCTGAATAAAGATCTCGACCCAAAACGTCACCTATCCATGTTGTCCAGGGATGCTGCCTGACCCGCTGATCGCTGTTCGGCGCAGACTCAGTGGGCTGAAGGGCCTGTTTCCATGCTTTATCTAAAAAATAAAAACAAAAAAAATGTTTTAAAGATTAAGGTACCAGTTATATTTTTGCTGGAGATTAATTTTTTTCAGTCTTAGACCTTAGACCCAGCTCCAATTTGAAATACAAGCTGGAATACTGCCCTGGAACAGCAATATATAACCAGTTTCAGAAAGAATCCAAATCCATTCTCTGAACACTGAAGTGTATGTAACATGAACAATAAATCCACAGAGTAGTGTATATTACGTTGAAGTGAATTTGGCAATTGAAGAAAATATATTTGAAAGCAGACTTTTTGAAATTAATATGCACTTTCCATTTGTTTCAAACAAAAAATGAGAATTGATGAAAATTGTTTAAACCTAGCTCGAGCAACTGCCTGGCCTAGGATTAACAAAATATATTGCAAATCAGCCATTTTTCACGGTGTTCTAGTATGAGCCTTTTCTGGGTTAATTTTCTGTGCTTAAATATATAAGATATTATTTGAAGTACAATTGTTTTTATAAAAGATACAATGAAAATGTTTAACACAAAAGCACATTCATTTTCAAATCCACATTATTATATTAACAAAATAATTTGGGGGCTATTGATCCAGGCACCTGAGGAGCCACTTTTTCACTCAGAGTTATAGACAATAGATAATAGACAATAGGTGCAGGAGTAGGCCATTCAGCCCTTCGAGCCAGCACCGCCAATCAATGTGATCATGGCTGATCATCCCCAATCAGTACCCCATTCCTGCCTTCTCCCCATATCCCATTGTGGTGGCTAAATGGAGCGAGCTGTCAGAGGAGGTAGTTGGGAAAGGTAATGTAATAGCATTTAAAAACATTTGGACAGTTACATGGATAAGAAATGTTGAGAGGGATCTGACCCAAACACGGGCAAATGGGATTAACTTAGATGGAGCATCTTGGTCGGCATGGACGAGTTAGGCCAATGTGCCTGTTTCCGTACTGTATCACTCTATGACATTTATATTTCTCTTATTATCTTTTAACAGGTCTTGCTTTTGGAATGAATGGACTTCTTAAAATCCACATAAGAATTTCCATTTCATAATCCCACTTTTATATAAATAACTTCCAATATACTATGGTTAGGTGGAGGTTGGGAAGCTGATGGATGGTTCTACAAACAATAAGTTTTAGCTAACTTCATGATCAATACGAAGCAAGGGATTTAGCAGATATGGCACTTTATTTAAGGTAGACACTAATTGCTGGAGTAACTATTTTTTTTTACACCAGCATCTGCAGTTCTTTCTGGCACCTTATTTAACTAGCTGTAAGACAGTTTATTATTCATAAATATTTCTATAGTGTCCTTTAAATCAATTTATAACTATGACAGATTTATGACAGATTTAACCGATTTAACAAAGCTACTGCATGGGTTCTGTTCCATTCACACTTAAATAAACCAGTCTATGTATACATGCAAATTAACAGAAAATATTCAGGTTTGGTGGCAATTTTCATTTATAACATAATAAAGGGAAAACTAAATCTAAAAGCATCTGAAGACCAAGATCCAATGCAAAATTTAAGTACAAATGATGGGTAGAAAGAACACAGGAGATGCACCAACACCCAGAACATACAAGGATTCTTTAAATTTGTAAAGATTATTTACAGCCCAAACCTCGAAGTACCCACATTGTCTTGAGTAAAAAATGGGGGCAAGCACATTGAGGTTAGTAAGACAATCAGTATCAGATGGAAGAGGCACTTCTCAACTCATCTGTGTGTCAAATGTCCATGACACCATAAATCATCCATCAATGGGTGTCATCTGTAGGAAGGAATTGCAGATGCGGTTTACACCAAAGATAGACACAAAATGCCGGAGTAACTCAAAAGGACAGGCAGCATCTCTGGAGAGAAGGAATGGGTGACATTTTGGGTCAAGACCCTTCTTTAGACTTCAATGAGTTTCACTGAACTTGAAGGATTGAAAAGACTATCCAACAGTGAAAAGCAACAAAACCTCTGGAGCAGATGAAATTCCTGCTGTAGTACTTCTAATACAAATGATCACCCTCACCATGGCATCTCATTGACTTGATGATCATGACTAAAAACTGAAAATGCTTGAAATACTCAGCAGGTCAGGTCATAATGCTGTTTCTCTTCCCATGATATTGCCTGACCTGCTGAGTATTTCCAGCATTCCTAATTTTATTTTAGATTTCCAGAATTTGTTTTTTTATTGTTATTCTGGACATCCGGTGGCGCTGTTACTGGCTGACTCCGCCTTCAGTCTGGTGTCTTTTTTATTTTTTGTTGTGTTCAGAGTATGTTTTTTTTTTTGTTTTGTTTTATGTGGGGGGAAGAGGGTATGGTAAGGGGGAAACCATCCTACAGTCGCTTCCTGGAGAGGATGTGACTATTATTCGAGTCGCGTCCTCGCCCCCCCCCCCGCGGCCTACCTACTGGATTGGCGCGGCCATTCCTGCCGGGACCGACCAGAGCTCCAGCAGCGGCGGCGCAGCGCTGGATACATCGCGGAGCAAGCGATGCCTCACCTGGGATCGCCGTTTGGAGCTCCGGAGTGTTGGGCCTGCTGCATCGATATCGCGGAGCTGTGGTTCGCGGAGCTCCCAACGCGGGCGGCGCTGACCAACATCGCAGAGTCCTGCGACTCTTTGTCGGGGGTCGCCAGCGTGAATCTCCGCCCAGCTCGGCCTGTGGACTTCGGGAGCCACGGACTCCGGTGGGAGGTGGCCGATTTAGAGGTCCGGGACGCTGAGGATGTTCTCCCGTTCGACGTCGGGGTTCCATCATTCCCGGCGAGAGGGCCTGAAGATCGGGCTGCCCGTAGCGGCGACTACGGGGTGCTCGGGAGGCCCCGGCGACGGGTGAACATCTGGGAAGATCAGCGAGGAGATTGTCTGGACTTTGGTTCCTTCCCTCACAGTGGGGAACTTTGGTGCCGCTGTGGGGATGTTTGTGTCGTGGACTTCTGTGTTTTGTGCTTTTTTTTATCTGTATGACTGTAAGGAAAATAGCATTTCGTTGTCTCTAGACAATGACAATAAATTGAATCCAATCCAATCCAATCCAATATAGTTAAAAACATATTTAAGGAAGGAGACAAGTCTGATTGCAATAAATATAGAAATGTGTCCATGGTGTCTACTACAGGGAAAGGTATTACAGGAATCTTCCTCTGATGTCTATTCCCTGTGGCTAAAGAATTCTATCTAGAGTTGCAATGTATCTCAGGGAATACAACTGGAACAATATTCACCATGCAGCAAATCTAATAAATATATAGGAAGCAGCATCTACCACTGTACCAGGCTTTACATGACCTCACTTAAGCCTTTGACTTTGTTAACCAAGAGGAATTATAGAGGATCTCAAATTTGGCTGTAGAACCATAGTGGGAACAAATTGTTCTCGAGTGTCCAAGAGGAGAACATCAGTTCCATACTACTACCAAGCAATTACCATCTCCAATAGGACAGCCTAACTTATTTCCTATTGCCATCTTCAATGCTGCCCACTATCTCTGAGTGCCCATGAACTGACAATGAACAAGATCAGCCACAAAACTAGTGTGGCTAAAGGAGTAGGTCAGAGATCAGTGGCATAAAGTAATGTGCAATTTAGAAACATAGAAAAATAGGTGCAGGAGTAGGTCATTCTGCCCTACGAGACAGCACCGCCATTCAATATGATCATGGCTGATCATCTAAAATCATTACCCCGTTCCTGCTTTTTCCCCATATCCCTTGATTCCTTTAGCCCTAAGAGCTAACTAACTCTCTCTTGAAAACATCCAGTGAATTGGCCTCCACTCCCTTCTGTGGCAGAGAATTCCACAGCTTCAACTCTCTGGGTGAATTTTTTTTCCTTATCTCAGTCCCAAAATGACCTACCCCTTATTCTTAAACTGTGACCCCTGGTTCTGGACATCCCCAACATTGGAACATTTTTCCTGCATACAGCCTGTCCAAACCTTTAAGAATTTTATATGTTTTTATAAGAATCCCTCTCATCCTTCTAAATTCCAGTGAATACAAGCCCAGTCGACCCATTCTTTCATCATATGTCAGCCCCACAATCCCGGGAATTAACCTGGTGAACTTATGCTGCACTCCCTCAATAGCAATAATGTCCTTCCTCAAATTTGGTGACCGAAATTGCACACAATACTCCAGGTGCGGTCTCACCAGGGCCCTGTACAACTGCAGTAGGACCTCCTTGCTCCTAAACTCAAATCCTCTCGCATTGAAAGCCAACATGCCATTAGCTTTCTTCACTGCCTGTTGTACTTGCATGCTTACTTTCAGTGACTGATGTACAAGCACACCCAGGTCTCGTTGCACATCCCCTTTTGCTAATCTGACACCATTCAGATAATAATCTGTCTTCCTGTTATTGCCACCAAAGTGGATAACCTCACATTTATCCACATTATACTGCATCTGCCATGCATCTGCCTACTCACCCAACCTATGCAAGTCACCCTGTAGCCTCAAAGCATCCTCATCGCAGTTCACACTGCCACCCATCTTTGTGTCATCCACAAACTTGGAGATGCTACATTTAATTCCTTTGTCTAAATCATTAATATATATTGTAAATAACTGGTCCCAGCACCGAGCCTTGCGGTACCTTACTAGTCACTGCCTACCATTCCGAAAAGGACCCGTTAATTCCTACTCTTTGCTTCCTGTCTGCCAACCAGTTCTCAATCCATGTCAATACCCTTCCCCCAATACCATGTGCTCTAATTTTGCACACTAATCTCTTGTGTGGGACCTTGTCAAAGATTTTTGAAAGTCCAGATACACCACATCCACTGGCTCTCCCTTATCAATTCAACTTGTTACCATCCTCAAAAAATTCCAGAAGATTAGTCAAGCATGATTTCCCCTTCATAAATCCATCCTGTCACTGCTTTCCAAATGCGGTGTTATTACATCTTTAATAATCGACTAGATCATCTTCCCCACTACCGATGTAAGGCTAACTGGTCTATAATTCCCCATTTTTTCTCTCCCTCCTTTCTTAAAAAGTGGAGTTACATTGGCTTCCCTCCAGTCCACAGGAACTGATCCAGAGTCGAGAGAACATTGGAAAATTTACAGCCTAATTCCCTAAAGTCCCCAAATGCTTCAGAATATCATGCAATACTCTACACAAGCCTCCAACAACACTTAAGCTGCTTGGCATCATCTAGCACAAAAGCAGTCTTCTTCACCATTACCTCCACCTTAAATATTCTGTCCTTTCACCATCTTATGCCTTTTACAAGATATACTGTAAATGTTGGACAAGCTTCTTTGGCACGACCTTTGTAATCCATAACTTCTGACACCCATTTTGTCATACATCTTCATAGGTCCATTCAAAGAGACCAGCCTGTCCCTCAATATTTTTGGAGGCAACTCAACTTCCTGCCCATTAGCATTGATGACAGCCTAAACCTCACGCCATAGTGGTTTAAGAGTTTAGCTCACCATCGCCTTCTTAAAAACACAATAAAAAAAGTTGGGAAATTTAGCTAAACTCTTTCAAACTAGATTAGATCACACTTAGATTATACTTCTCACCGTTTTATTTAAAAAAAGGTAGAGGCAGAAGAGAGGGTGCATGGAAGATTTACAAGTATGATACTAGAAAAGTGAACAGACTGGTCTCCTTGCTTTTAATTGAAGAAGGCTGAGTAGTGGCCTTATAGGGTTATTGTCTACTTCATCACGGCTTGGACTAGAACATATCAAGGGTAATGAAGTTGAACATGGGGAATAGAGGAACATTTATGGAGGAGAAGGATGAACATGACTGAAGAAATATAAAATCCCATGACCATAATTACATGACCATGAGCTGTGATGCTGCCACAAAACTGCAACTCCAAGATGAGACTAAACAGCCAGTCATCAGTCCATAAATATTTGATTGGAGCATTTATACAAAATCCTCTCTTTCGAAATTCCTGCCAACAATGTCTAGCTTTGCAGTAAGGACATTATAAAATCTGTTATACAACTTGGTGTAGCTGATTCTCAGTGCACCTGATCTTGCATTGGGTGTTTTGATGTAACTTTCTGGCACGTATCAGACTCACAGTCAGACTAGGAAGTCAATCTAATTTTATGTTTGACAAGTTCAGGCTAAATTCTGCATTCAGGTTAACACTACTTATTAAAATATCATTCTCTTAAACTGTTTGCTATTATTAAAATTAGATTCTTTTGTTGTTCGGAATTTCAATTAAAAAAAAATTTCTGAGTTTAATTTTTTGCATATTTATTCTATTTGTGGTACTTGTGGCCGATATATATGCGACACCAAGCGCGGGCTCGGCGATCGTTTCGCTGAATACCTCCGCTCAGTCCGCCTAAACATACCTGATCTCCTGGTTGCTAAACACTTTAACTCCCCTTCCCATTCCCACTATGCCCATTCTGTCCTGTGCCTCCTCCATTGTCAGAGTGAAGCCCAGTACAAATTGGAGGAACACCCCAGCAGTATGAATATTGACTTCTCTAACTTCAAGGAACCCTTACCTTCACTCTCTCTCCAACCCTCTCCCTTCCCACTTCTCTGACTAGTCTGACTGTCCTCATTTACATTTTATCTCTGTTTGCTCTGTTGTTACCTTCTCCTAGCTAACAATGATCTATTCTACATTTTCCTTGTTCTTCATCCCCTTTGACTTGTTTTCACACCTTACACTTCCTTATCTCTGTATCTCCCTCTCCCCTGACTCAGTCATAAGAGGGTCTCGACCCGAAACGTCACCCATTCCATCTATCCAGAGATGCTGCCTGTCCCACTGAGTTACTCCAGCATTTTGTGTCTGACCCTTTGTTTCTTTATTTTCTCATTACCAACCTCTTTCATTGTACGCTATCATCATACTGTTGAAACTTTTCAAATATTGATGAAAGATTATTGACTTGAAATGCTTTTAAGCCTCCATGGGAGCTGTTTCATTTTCTGAGTCTTTACGACCTTTCAATTTGTATTTCAGACTTCCAGCAGTTGCAGTTGGAAGACCTAATCATTGTCCTTAAAAACATACATTATGTTTTTCCAAGAGAGATCTTGGAGTACAGGTGCATGGTTCCCTAAAATTGATGAGTCAGGTGGACAGTGTAGTGAAGAAGGCTGTCTTCATTTGGAAAGATATTTAGATGTCCCAACTCAAGTCGTTAGTGAGAATATACTTGGAGTCATCGTGGCTATCCCTCGAGGTTGAGGATGATGGTCTACGTTCTGTTGTTTTTATGGACTCTCAGGTGGCTTATTCAATTCAATTCAATTCAACTTTAATGTCATTGCACAAATACTGAGTATGGGTACAACGAAATGCAGTTTTGCGTCAGTCCGTAGTAGTAGTGCAATATAGAAATAAAAAAAATTTAAAAAAAGAGGATACAGAATAATCAAAAATACAGAATAATTAACAATGGGGACGGAGGGACCGGAGGAATCTATCGGCGGGACTCCGAGTTCAGCAATGCGACGGTATAATTGTAGAAGCTGTTCCTCATCCTACTGGTACGAGACCTGAGGCTCCTGTACCGCCACCCTGATGGGAGGAGGGCAAACAGTCCATGGTTGGGGTGGGAGGGGTCTTTAATGATCTTCCCAGCCCGTTTCAGACACCGTTTTCGGTGGAGGGCATCCATGGCAGGGAGCAGGGCACTGATGATGTGCTGTGCGGTTTTCACCACCCGTTGTAGTGCCTTCCTGTCCGCAACAGTGCAGCTGCTGTACCATACCGTGAAGCAGGTGGTCAGGATGCTCTCGATGGTACACCGGTAGAAGTTGGTCAGGATCTGGGGGGACAGGTGGGCTTTCTTGAGCCTCCTCAGGAAGTAAAGGCGCTGCTGTGCCTTTTTGTCCAATCCTGGCTTTGAAAGTTCTTCGACATTCAGCACAGATAATTCCAGATGGCAGATCGGGCTTTGGTTGTTGCTGTCTCTCTTTCCGTTTTCTTCTCTTTTCTTCTAATTCTGCGCATCTCTTGGCTTCGAAGGTCGCTGTTCCTTCTTGGATGATGGTTCGCCAGAGTTTCCTGTCGTTGGCATTGGTTTCCCAATTGTCGATGGCGATTGCACATTTCTTCATGCTGGCTTTTAAGGCGTCTTTGAATCTTTTCTTTTGTCCGCCTCTTTTCCGTTTGCCTTCTTTAAGCTGGGAGTAGAAGGTTTGCTTTGGTAGACGCTCGTCTTCCATCCGAACAACATGACCGACCCATCTTAGTTGGTTCTTGATGACGAAGGCTTCGATTCTTTTGCTTCATCAGCACGCTGACGTTGGTTTTTCTGTGTTCCCAGCTGATATTTAAGCTGCTTCGAAGACATCGTTGATGGAACTATCCAAGTGTTTTCAGATGGCGTCGGTATGTTGTCCAGGTTTCTGATGCATACAGGAGCATTGGAATCACCACTGCCTTGTACACTAACATTTTGGTTTCTGTTCGGATGTCACGATTTTGAAAGACTCTCGTTCGAAGACGTCCAAAAGCTGTTCCAGCACACTTAAGACGATGTTGGATCTCGTCATCAAAGTCGAGATTGGAGGAGAGGTGACTTCCAAGGTACGGAAAGTGATCCACATTTTCCAAGGTTGTTCCACCAAGTTGAATTGACGGTTCTTTCCGATTTGTCTCAGTTGGTGACGATTGGTAGATAACCTGAGTCTTCTTGGAGTTGATGGTAAGTCCAAGTTTTGTGTATGCACTGTTGAAGGCAGTCAGGATCTGTTGCAGATGATTTTCTGAGAGAGCTGCAACACTGTTGTCGTCTACGTATTGGAACTTGATGAGGGAGCTCATAGATATCTTAGTTTTGGACTTGAGACGGGCAAGATTGAAAAGTCTGCCATCTGTTCTGTTCGATTCCTGCGGGTAGGTCGTCCTGGATGATGTGGATGGTTGTCGCAATGAAGATGGTGAACAGTGTTGGGGCTATCACGCATCTCTGTTTCACTCCTGAACTGACTTGAAACGGCTCACAGTTGCTGATGCTGGCCATGACTGTGGCAAGCATGTCATCGTGGAGGAGTCTCAGGATTTGAATGTACTTTTCAGGACATCCAAAGGTGGATTGGACATCCCATAAGAGTTCCCTTGATACCGAGTCGAAGGCCTTAGTGAGGTCGATGAATGCTATGTACAAAGATCTTCAAAGTGCTCCCTCCATCTAGAATTGATGTCAGCATTGCTCTTCAGGATGGATGACCCATACTTGGAGTACCATGTGCAGTTCTGGGTGCCCAGCTATAGGAAGGATGTCATTAAATTGGTAAGGGTACAGAAGAGATTCACCTGGACCAGACCGAGTTGTGCAGGTTTGAAAGATAGGGACAGTTTGGATAGGCTGGGCCATTTTCTTTGGGGGTGTAGAAGGCTGAGAGATTACCTTATTACACACATGACATGATCATGACTGGCATGATTAAAGTAAATCCTCAAGTTTTTTTCCCAGGATAGAGGATTCTAAAACCTGAAGGCATAGGCTTAAGGTGAGAGGGGAGAGGTTTAAGTTGTGCCTCTGGGGCATTTTTTTCATTCACGGAATAGTCCCTATCTGTAATGAACTCCTAATGGAAGCTACAGAAGTGAATACAATTACTATTTAAAAAATATATTTAGGCAGATATATGGACTGGAAGATTTAGAGGCTAATGGGTCAAATGATGGCAAATGGGATTAGCCCAATATGCCAATATATTAGAATATTTTTGACATGGACAAGTCCATAGACAATAGACACTAGGTGCAGGAGTAGGCCATTTGGCCCTTTGAGCCAGCACCGTCATTCAATGTGATCATGGCTGATCATCCCCAATCAGTACCCCGGTCCTGCCTTCTCCCCATGTGCAGGTTTGAAAGATAGGGACAGTTTGGATAGGCTGGGCCATTTTCTTTGGGGGTGTAGAAGGCTGAGAGATTACCTTATTACACACATGACATGATCATGACTGGCATGATTAAAGTAAATCCTCAAGTTTTTTTCCCAGGATAGAGGATTCTAAAACCTGAAGGCATAGGCTTAAGGTGAGAGGGGAGAGGTTTAAGTTGTGCCTCTGGGGCATTTTTTTCATTCACGGAATAGTCCCTATCTGTAATGAACTCCTAATGGAAGCTACAGAAGTGAATACAATTACTATTTAAAAAATATATTTAGGCAGATATATGGACTGGAAGATTTAGAGGCTAATGGGTCAAATGATGGCAAATGGGATTAGCCCAATATGCCAATATATTAGAATATTTTTGACATGGACAAGTCCATAGACAATAGACACTAGGTGCAGGAGTAGGCCATTTGGCCCTTTGAGCCAGCACCGTCATTCAATGTGATCATGGCTGATCATCCCCAATCAGTACCCCGGTCCTGCCTTCTCCCCATATCCCCTGACTCCGCTATTTTTAAGAGCCCTATCTAGCTCTCTCTTGAAAGCATCCAGAGAACCTCTGAGGCAGAGAATTCCACAGACTGTGAGAAAAAGTGTTTCCTCGTCTCCGTTCTAAATGGCCTACTCCTTATTCTTAAACTGTGGCCCCTGGTTCTGGACTCCCCCAACATCGGGAACATGTTTCCTGCCTCTAGCGTGTCCAAGCCCTTAACAATCTTATATGTTTCAATGAGATAGCCTCTCATCCTTCTAAACTCCAGAGTGTACAAGCCCAGCTGCTCCATTATCTCAGCATATGACAGCCCCGCCATCCCGGGAATTAACCTTGTAAACCTACGCTGCACTCCCTCAATAGCAAGAATGTCCTTCCTCAAATTAGGGGATGAAAACTGCACACAATACTCCAGGTGTGGTCTCACTAGGGCTCTGTACAACGGCAGAAGGACCTCTTTGCTCCTATATTCGATTCCTCTTGTTATAAAGGCCAACATGCCATTCGCTTTCTTCACTGCCTGCTTACTTTCATAGCTCCTCCCTGTAAGTGGCAACATGAGTGGAGAGTGGTAAAAACGGTGTATGGAATGCTTGCCTTCATATATCGGGGCATTAAGTCAGGAAGTCATGTAACTTCTTTTTCGGACTTTGATGAGATGACCTTTGGAGTATTGTATGCAGTTCTGACTACTTCATTACAGAAGAGTGTGGAGGCATTGGAGGTATGGGGGGCTGGGGGGGGAGAGAGGTTGGGCAAACTTAGATTGTTTTCTCAAGGGAGACCTGATAGAAGTTTATAAAATTATACTATCAAGTATATAAAATTGATAGAATGGACAGTCAGAACATCTTTTGCAGCGTGGAAATGGCAAAGGAAGGCATAAATTTAAGATGAGAGGGGCAAGGTTTAAAGGAGATGTGCAGAGCAAACCTTTTACACAGAGAGTGGTGGGTGCCTGCCTGAAATGTGCTGCTAGGGATGGTGGTAGGGAGATATGATAGTAACAATGAAGAGGTTTCTGGATAGGCACATGGATACCAAGGAATGGAGGGATATGGATCGTGGAAGCAGAGGAGATTAGTTTAACTTGGCATCATGTTCGGCAGATTCATTGTTGGCCGAAGAGTCTGTTTGTTTGCTGTACTATTCTATGGACAAAGTAGTCTGTAGGGCCTGTTTCCTTGTATAAGCTCCAGGAATCTTATAGTAATTTTTCACATAAATTCAATGGATTTGGTTGGATGCAACGTTCATTGATGAAGCCTTTGTTGACTATACAAAATTGTACTTATGTAATAAAGTATATTTTATATTAATGTTCATTTATATAAATGTAGATAATAGTCATTTCCACCATAAATAATCATTTTTTTAGATAATCGCTATCGAAAATGGTATGTGGGAATATATTATCCTGCTGTCTTTAAAGATCCCACTGATAAGGAGAAATGATTTAAAGATAGCGGAGCTACAGTTGGCTCTTTTTATATGGATGAGAGCCAAATGTTACATTCCTTTCGACTATTTAGAATGGCACTCGAAACACACTGGGGTTGGCCGCTCTGGGTCAGTCGACAGAACATTGTGAGTGATCGTTTTTGCTGGCATCGTTGAAAACAAGTCACAACAATCACCATACAATAATTTTCCATTTTCAGCCTCCGACGCAGGACCATCATTCTCGGTGTATTTTTTCGTGGGGGAGAGCTTAAACCTTTCTCATATTTGGATTTAATCTCTTGCGTGATTTCTCTGCAGTCAACTTTGCAAAGAATAGGAACAACTTTGGTAATATTTCTCCGAAATCGACCATAAAAATAAAGCGTCAACGCATTATTTTCATGAACTATTTTCTTTTTGACCAAAACTCACGTCAGTACTGTATTACAAGAACTGACCTGCTGTGCAGTTTTCCCCTGTGAACAAGTCTATTATCCCACTTACTGCAGTCGCGGTTCTGGATCATGATGTGGAGTAAACAGTTTATTTTGCTTTTCGTGCTCGAACTGGTATGGTTTTTGGATATTGCTGAAGCAGGGTGCTCCGAACCTCTCAAATGTTGTAATGGCAGGAACCACGGGTGCAGCAGCACAGGTTGGAGAATGGACCGAGTTTATGGGACGTGCTACTGCGATGCGGCATGTAAAAGTACTGGTGATTGCTGTTACGATTACATTCGCTCCTGTCCAGGTAAAAGGGAACTCAGCAACGTTGGGCGCTCCACAATCGGTGCATTGCGTACGTCTTGTGATCCTTTATCTGAAAGCGGTTAATGTTTCCTGGTTGTGATTTAGGCAGGACAGCGATGTTGATTCGTTGGCTTATTAGGAAGGAGGAAAACATTGGAACGGAGCAAAGAGAAATGTATCGCTGTTGTCATTTCTTGAACTTAATGCATCGAGCAAGATATTTTGATGCTTCTGAAGTTTGTAACATGTTAGCATGTAATTTATCTCACATGTTCGCAAATGTCATTTTTTTACAATTTGAAACAGTTAAAGATATTTCACTAGAGTGAGTTACTAGTTTAATTTTCTGAATCGAGTTAACAACGGATAAGAAGAAAAGCATATTCAGCTTCAATGTGATGTTGAGATACCGTGTGGTCTTCCCTTACGGTTTCGTGCGAAAGTAGGTTAAACACATTTCTCGGAGAGCATGGAATTTGGCGCTGGTCTGTTACAATAGTCGCCTCTTTGTGAGGCCATCCATCTCCCGTCACCCATTTGTACTCACGGCCATTCTCCAATCTCATATTATCAATATTCAGACAACAAATTCGTGCCCATAAATGGAAATAATTTATAATCCATGAAGTTATTTGGAATGTTCTTACTGTCTTGGTTTTTAAAAAGACATCAAAACTTTTACTTGGATGATTGAATCTCATAATGTAAAACTAAAATGCTTCAAGTTGCTTTATATATGTGTTTTAATTTGTAGTACAAATTATATTTACAGTTAAAATCTATTATAAAAAATAGTAACAGGGGCCACAATGGTTTACTAAGAAGTTGTTTAAAAGTTAAAGTACACTGGTAGTACAGTGGTTTGTCATTTCATGGTTTAAGAATGATTATAGTTCCTTGCATAATATGAAAATTGAGATAAATTATTATTCACATCAATGCATACCGTAGTGATTTTCAATTTACATGTAAAATCCAAAGTTACATTTATTGAATTTTGCAACGCCCTGGACAGCTGTTCTTTTGCAACGAAGTATTTATCTTGATTTCTGCCATACATCTGCTTCACCTTCTGCTGATTCCTCTCTTCAAGAATTCATATCTTGTACTGGGGCTACATTTGTAATTGTAATGGAATTTCAGTATTACTGAAAAACAGTTTCCTCAACCCACAAGTTTTACTTAGATGAATTCAGACCTGAAACCTAATTCAGTTTAGTTTATTGTCACGTGTACCGAGGTACTTGTGTGCTATCTGGAAGGAGGAATCACCTGTAATATTGATTCCTGTTTGGGGGGGGGGGGGGGTTGGGGGGGAGGGGGGGTTAAAGAGTACTGAGCTGTGGTGATGATATGATCTAAAAAACTGTACATTCTCAGTATTTAAATTTTAACCATCGTAAAAAAGAACTCTGGCCAGTGTATGAAACCTCCGATTTATAGACTTCTTCTCAAAGGAAGGATTATAAGTCCCAGGTAGGGTTTAAGGTGATATCATGTTTTCTTGTTGGTTGCTTTAAAGAAAAGATGGCACAAGATGCACTTATTTTTGTTTTAATTACAGTTAAATTGTCTGTATTTATTCTCTATAATCATAAATGTAAATTTTTCTGGGAGTCAGTGCATCAGACACTTTATTATTAACATTTTTATTATTTAACATTAAATATATTTAAGAATATTGAAACAGAACAATGATATCAATACAACAAATGATGGGTTTATTGCCCAAACTAATCATTGATTAAAAGATCTGTTTCCCACTTGTAAATTAGTTGATTTAAAAACGCAGGAAATAACTCGGCAAAATACATACCAACCTTGTTTTACTGAAATGGAATATGAAAAAAATCATAAATGTACCTATTATTGCTAGTGTACCTTAAAAACTGAGTACAATTTGAAGAGCCTTCCAAGCCAAATCGGAATATTGTAATATTGATGCATTTTTCTCAGACGTGGTCATAGGATGTACCAAGGATTTTAAACCAAATTGGCACATTTTATCTTATTTCTTAAAAATGCCTTTGATTTGCAAAATTTGTTTGAATTCCACTGCAAATTAAAGGCAAATTGAATAAGAATTGAACATCACAATTAGGATAAGGTTGTTTGATTCTAATATATGATTAAAATTCTTCAATCTTTTTTGACGCTACAGTAGATTCTGATGATATCACTATCAGAGGTAAAAGGAAACTCTACAAGAAACCTGACCATCATTGACAAGAATCTGGACAAACTACATAAATGCTATAACTATTACAGCAGTTTACAGGCTAGGTATCCTGCAACAAGTGACTCACCCGCTGTCACCCCAAGGCTTTTCTACATCTACAAGGCACAAATCAGGAGTATGATGGAAAATTCTCCCCACACTAGTTGAATCAGTACACACATCTTCAATAACTCTCTTGGTTCATTCAATTTAATTAGCACCCCATGTACTATCATAAACATTCTTGCCCTCTGCCAACCATGCACAGTGTTTACTGTGTGCATCATCTGACAACACCTCCCAAACAAAATAACATCTACCCAAATAGGACAAGGGCAGTAGGACCTAGGACAAGACCACCTGCATGTATCTCTCCAGGTCACACACCTTTCTGGTGATGCTCCTTCATAATCACTAGGTTTCAATCCTGATACTCCCTGCCCAAAAGTGTAATGGAAGTATCTTTACCAGAAAGATTGCTGCGATTCAAGAAGGGCTTCACTACCGCTCTGTGATTGGGAACAAATTCTGGGCTTATCAGCAATATCAAATGCCAAAAATAAATTATAAAATGCACATCTGACTTAATAAAATGGTGTACTTTATTGTTTGAAACTGGTAACCATAGTTAATTCTCAGTGTGATTTATGAAGGTTTTTAATATATGCCATACTCCAATTTATTATGAAGTTGCGATATGTGTTTTGTCTGAACTCATTGTGACATCTATCTATATATTACTAAAACTCTCATCTTGTCTGTGAGTGAGTTTCAGTGTTTGTTTGCTTGCTTTTCATGGCCTGAACTTCGCCAAAACGGTACACGATAGCGCTACAATTTTTGCACCACCTTACTCACCATTGTCCTGTGGTGTGTTGTATCAAGTTTCATTCAGATTGATGTTATATTTTACGTTATTGACTGGGGGATGAGGGGAAATGAGCCGTGCCTGCGCAGTTGGGGGCTATGGGTGAGTGGTGGAATATTGTGTTGGGGAACGGGTTGCGTTGGGGGACCAGGCATCCCATGTGACAGGGACCCAACGGGTCCCACTTGGTCTAGTGATGATCCTAAAAATGAAGGAACAGTATGTTTATCTATTTTTTATTTCTCATGAATTCATCTTAAGGCTTAACTGTAGATTTAAGGGAACGCTAGCATATTTTTTAAATTACAGGATTAACAATCCATGGAATAGTTCAGAGATGTGTTTAATCATGACCGTTGGTTGAGTTTAATTTAGTTAATTAATTATTAGTAATAATTTTAATAACATAACCCTGAGATTGTTGTAGATACATAGATACATAGAAAATAGGTGCAGGAGTAGGCCATTCGGCCCTTCAAGCCTGCACCGCCATTCAATATGATCATGGCTGATCATCCAACTCAGTATCCCGTACCTGCCTTCTCTCCATACCCCCTGATCCCCTTAGCCACAAGGGCCACATCTAACTCCCTCTTAAATATAGCCAATGAACTGGCCTCAACTACCCTCTGTGGCAGAGAGACTTACTTGTAAAGTAAGTAATTCCATAGTAAGTAATTAGGGGCCCCTACCATCCCATACTTCATTAGTTTGATGCTTATCTTCCATCTCTAAACCACTCTGATGCATCAAATGGATATGTTCAAACATAAAGAGAAAATCTAACTAGCTGCCCTCGGCATTATCATTGCTGAGCCTACTGTCGGTGGGAGTTACCGTTCACCAGAAACTCAACTGAATTAGGCCTTTAGTAGGAGGAGGTTGTCAGAGGCTGGGTATGTGGTGACGAGTGACTCACCAGTCTTTTCACTGTCTATGAAGCACGTCAGGAGTATGATGGAATACTCTCCACGTGTTAGGATTTGTGCTGCTACAACAAGACCGAGGAAGGCTATCATCAGTTGTGTCAAATTGGTCCACTTCACTGCCATCTCTCCACATCCCTCTACTACACGTACCATGTTTTAGATATAATAATCCAATTTGAATATTGGATTATTATATCCAAAACAATATCCAAACAATTTGGATATTGTTTTGGATATAATAATCCTGAAACTCTCTGGCATGAGCACCTTCAGAAATTCATCTTCTAGGATCAGAATTCGGCCATTCGGCTCATCAAGTCTGCTCCGCCATTCAAACATGGCTGATCTAACTTTCCCTCTCAACCCCATTCTCCTGCTTTCTCCCCATAACCCCTGACACCTTCAGTACATGGATTGCAGTGTTTTAAAAGGCTGACTGATTGTCTTTTCAGGGTCAGTTAGGAATAAGCAAAATATATTGGCCTTGTTAGTGATGGCTTCACCCAATAAATGAACTGCAAAATAACATTAAATATTTTTTTAAATCCTTAAAATAGCAAATGACCAAAACTGGCCATTTTTACCTGATCAGCCTCACCTTAGGGCAGCGCAATGTTACAGTTGATAGAGTTGCTGGCTCTCAGTTCCAGACCTAGGTTCGATCCTGACCTTGGCTGCTATCTGTCTGGAGTTTGCACATTCTCCCTGTGACAGTGTGGGTTTGCTCCAGTTTTCTCTCACATCTGAAAGACATGAGTTTGTAGGTTAATTGGCCTCTATAAAAATTGCCCTTAATGTAGATGAGAAAGTGGGACATAGAACTAATGTGAATGGGATGATCAATGGTTGGCTTGGTCTCTGATGGGCCTGTTTCCATGCTGTATCTCTAAACTAAACTAGTTATCCATTCCTTTTCAGTTATTTATCTCTCATGTAGCAATTGTCACCTACAATTATTTTTACTTTCCCGCGCAATATATCCTCCCATTGATTGTTATTTTGTAAGTTTTAATTTGAATCTTATAACATTACTAAAAATAATAATGAAAGTCCATTAACATGTACTTTAATTCCCGTGTAACACAAGAAAATGTTACCTAAAATTGGATTGTTGAACCAGACCAGGTACTTAATTTGCATGATGCACACTTCCACAAATTTGCCCTTGGTCTTCCAAGCATTTATTAAACATGCACAGATTCCATTCATGTGTATTGAATCAAATACCGCGTGATGCGTATGTTGTCATGCATATTCATTCTGAAGTACACCTTCATGGAGGTTTGAGGCCTCCTCAACATTAATAAATAGAAGTTGGACCTTCTGTTGCTATAGTCCTGAAAGTAACTATCATCTAACAGGGGGGCTCAGTTGTAAATAATTGATTTACAGTTTGCTCCCAATATTTCTCATTCCCTCACAATTTCCTCTGTCCTCATAACTGTAATTTCCATGTTCAACTAAAAATTCCTGAGAACTGACCACCTGACTTCTTAAAATCCTGAGATCTAATTTGGTATCATACTGATCACCTGACCCTGATAACACTGCAATACACGTCGGGAAGGTCCTAACCAAACTTAAACCAAAACTAGCTTCTGATGGAATGTAACTTGATATGTTAATACTACTTCAGCCCCCTCAGATGCTGCCTGACCTGCTGATTATCTACACCATTTTCTGCTTTGACTTTCGTTGAACACAACAGAATGGTTATACTTTACCAAGAGATCCTCAGTGTCCAACAAGATAATTTCAAACACTTTTGCTATTATGATAGAAGCACTTACTAATTTATAAGCTAGCTTCTGATTTTGTAGGCAAAGCTGATGTTTCTGTCAACTCTTTACTGACATTGAAAACACAGAGAAGATTGGGAATTGGATAGGAGAAGAATTATGATTATAGAATATATAATTATGATTATAATCTGCCACAATGTGTCCTAGATTGTTGATGGAAATGAGGGAGAATTAACTGAGTCTCTGGCAACAATCTAAATAATCCTTGCATTATAGAATCAATGCAGAATCAGAATATTACATGAATGCAACAATCTGTAATTAGGAAAATATTAAATAGCTACCGTTAACATTGGCAGTTGAAATTGATCTATAAATTAACAGTGTCAGAATGCAGCAGATATTTTTTTAAAGTTGTATGACGAAACATCACAATTCAATAGAGTACAGTATAATCTGAACTTGGGCTTCTGGGTCTTTTAAAGTTGTAGAATTGACTATGAAGTTCTAAATCACCAACGTGTATTATTTATCCTTTTTTCTCTAGAATTAGTACTATTATGGTACTTGTTAGTTTGGTGAATTTCATGTAGCATAAAGTGCTGTATCCGGATAACTTATTTTACAGTAATCACGATAGAAAATCTGAGCCATTTCTCCTTATGGTGCAAAAATTATTGTCTTTGCCAAAATGTGGCAAGTTTGCTGTATTTATTCTAAAAACTGTAGCATATGCACATTATTACATTTTTATGTGTGCTGCTAGCCAGTGGTCGATCCCTTTCTAATTCCCTCCTATATCCCACATGAAACCTGATTTATGACCAAGCAATCTTATTGTATTTTGGGACTAGGCAGTAAACCTTCGGACAATGGCAGTGACCTGCAGTTTAATATTAATAAATGGATTCCTTTTCTGTGGTCTTGCATGGCATCATGACTGTTCCTAATTTAAGTGCAATCTAATTTCCATGCAGGAATTTACTTATAATTCCGCATTTTGGATCAATTAAAAAACATTTGCGTTGTAAAGTATAAGATACCAACTAGTCAAACTGTAACTTAAAACCAACAAGAAACTGTGGATGCTGGAAGTCTGACTTAAAAACATAAAGTGCTGGAAACATTCAGCAAATCAGGCTGCATCCATTAACATTTCAGGTTGAAGAAGGTTCTGATGAAGGATTCCGATGAAGGAGATTTTGATTAAGGACTTTTGACCTGGAATGTTACTTCTCCTAAAAATCCCTACTGTAGGAGAGCATAGCCCTGTTCCCACGGTATGAGTACATTCCAAGAGCTATCCCCAGTTTAAAAAAAAATCAAACTCGTGGTAAGCACGGAGAATGAACGTAGCGGGTACGTCGGAGCTCGGGGACGTCTCTTAGTGGCTCGTAATGCTAACGGCAGGTACTCGGGAAGACTCGCTAACGACAGGTAAGCACAGGAAGACTCGGGAAGATTTTTCAACATGGTGAAAAATGTCCATGAGTGCCCCGAGTACCGACGAGTGGCCATTACCGTAAATCTCCGAGTTCGAATCAGGGCAAACTCGGGAGAACTCTTGGAATGAACTCGTACCGTGGGACAGGGCTTTAAGAAGAACAATCTTGGGTAAAATGTTGAACTTTATGCTGTTCCCTTGATTCTAGCCAGTCCATGTGTAGTGAGTGAATGGAGTCACTGGAGTGGCTGTGCTGAGCAATGTGCACCGACTGTCAGGATTCGACGGCGTCACATTGAGCAAGAACCTCAGAATAATGGAGATCGTTGTCCTACCCTGGAGGAACGAGCAGGCTGCATGGATTACATGGATTATCAGGGTGTCCACTGTGGACAGTATTATGGTACTTCTTTACAAGTTTTTCATATTTACAGTACTAGTGAGTAACCAAAAAGAAGTTCTGAAAATTGATATTTTGAAATTTATTTTAATTTGTTAAATTGAATCATAACAGGTGTTGAGTAATAAAACATTGTTTTGTACTCTCTTTCACCCGCATTATTATCTGGCAGCCCTAACTTTGTTAATGTATGTATTTAAGGTATTTAAGTATGTAATTAAGGTGTAACAATATGATTTTTTTTCATGTTTTACACCAACTATTGTCTTATGTCTCAAAGTGATCTGGCAATTATGTCAAATCATGTCCATTTCTAGAAGTTGAATGCATCTCATTTTGCTTGGGATGTTTAGAGTTAACAGAGAGAAGACTGTATTGTTCCATTAGTCAGGGTTGGATTTGTATCTAAATTTCCACAGTGAAAGAACAGTGGTTTAACTCAGTGTGACGCTACGTATCTATTTTCTTTGAAATGTGATTGTCACCTCTAATCCTGAGAACGTTTATTACTGCATATGCTTTCTATTATAACTTTGCATTAATGAGCATGTACTGTTACCATGGATAAAGTTTGATGAACAGATATTTATTTGCATAGAAGATAGATATTAATATTCAAAGAATTCTGATATTTATCACAAAATACAATTGGTTTCTTCATTGCTATTGTAATTCTAGAATACCAAATGAGGCATTGTGATGTTAACATGTTTAGTTGGAGATATAGCTGAATGTTATTCATTAATATTAAATTATTCATGATGAAGAAACTGCTTTCATTTTATTGTGCCTTTTATGTCCTAAGGGTAGAGAATTATTTTTGAAATGTGGAAATTAATCAAAATGCAACAGATAGTAATAATGGACAAAAAAAAATGCTTCATACCCATGATTATCTGGGAAACCTAATAGACTATATTGGACATTATCTTATTTGGTTTGGTCTTTATACCCAGAAATAAATTAAGCAACTGGATATATTATTCAACTTGTAATTCTATCTTTTGTTATTAATATCCTAGTACCTGCTTTTATAAGCACAGCAAAATACAATAATGAGAGAAAGAAGCGTACTTTGTTTGGGGATGAAAAGATGCCAGGGTGAGTAACAATTGTCACTATCAAATCAGATTGTTCATTTCAACAAATTCGATTAGGTATCAATTCCATATAAAATAGTATATGTGTTCATGTTCTTAATTTGAATGGTTGTCAAGATCCGCATTAAAGTGCCTAAAATTTGTAACTTCAACAATGATCAATAAGGTATTTTTTAATCAGGTTTCTGCCTGAAACTTCAACGTCGTTTCTCTTTTTACTTAGCAGTTTCAGTTAAAGCAGATTTTCAGCACCTTGATTATTTTCTTTAAATCTTTACTAAGATAGGAATACATAATTTATTCAGAATATAAATAGAGAATAAATAACATAGAGTGCAGGGATTAATGTAAATACAGAGCAACATAAGATGTGCAAAAGACAAAGAATAAGTGCAATAAAACAGACTATCATCTGTCAGGGAGGGATACCAAAAAAGCAGGATCCTTTTATGGTACTGCATGGAGTAGCAATTCATGCATCACTGGAGTGGCTGGAATCTGACAATAATATAGTTAGAATATTTTATGTAAAAGGGCACGTATTAGACTTTGAAAGTATAAATGCAAAATGTTAACATGCCACTCTCCTCAGGAATTTCCTCTGGCATTTTGTCAACTTTGACCATGACAGTGAGAGGAAGTAGGGAAGATGAGCCAGAAGATACATTTTTTTGACAGGGCAGGCCTGCCTCCTGGCAACCAATTTATGGCACTTTGCCAGCAGAGCCCCCTGCAGTTTCATCATCCCATGTTTCTGAGCAACTGATAGTAAAGGGAGCATGGACAAAATGGAAAGCAGCACAGTAACATGTTTAGTAAACTTTTGCAAAGGTAATTAATTCTGACATTGAATATATGGTGATCTGTCAAGAAGTGTTCTGAAAGATTTTCAGTAAAGCAGGCTTCTTACTTCCTAGAGTACGATTATTCATTTAAAATTTTCTTTATACTGTAAATCCTGTTTATGGAAGACATGACTCTGTCAGGAATGTAGCCATGAAGAATCCACTTTTAATGGTAAGTGTGTGAAAGATGGAATGGAATGGAATACTTTATTGTCACATGTGACTAGGCACAGTGAAATTCTTTGCTGCATACCCAATGTATACAAATAGCAGCCACCTACAGCGCTGATATTTTGGAGCCGATTTTAACTTGGTTGATTCATTAGATTTGAAAAAAGAGGGCTATGCTTGAGGAACCTGATTGGATTTTTAAGAAAGATGACCACAGTAGTGGACAAGGGAACGTTGTGGACGTTATTTAGATGGAGTCGTGGAAAAAGTCATTGGAAGGAAGTGTTGAGCTATGCCATGGAAATCAGTGAATGGAATTGTGAAGATTTCTACTTTGGACCAAAATGACGATGGAGTACTTTCTAACTGGTGAAACACTTGATACAATCCAAACTGTTTCTGTGCCATATGACCACAGTTGCCACAGTGGCGCAGTGGTAGAGTTGCTGCCTCACAGCTCCAGAGACTGGGGTTCAATCCCAACTACAGGTGGTGTCTGCATGAAGTTTGTACATTCGTCCTGTGACCGTGTTGGTTTTCTCCTGGTGCTCCAGTTTCCTCTCACATTCCAAAGACATGCAGATTTGTAGGTTAATTGGCTTCTGTCATATTGTCCCTTGTGTATAGGATAGAACTATTATGCGGGTGATTGCTGGTCAGCGCGGACATAGAGGCAGCACGGTGGCACAGAGGTAGAGTTGCTGCCTTACTGGACCAGAGATCCGGGTTTGATCCTAACTATGGATGCTGTCTGTATGGAGTTTGTATGTTCTCCCTGTGACCGCGTGGGTTTTCTCTGGGTGTTCCGGTTTTCTCTCACACTCCAAAGATGTACAGGGTTGTAGGTTAATTGGGTTCTGTAAATTATAAATTGTCCCATAGTGTACGGGGTAATTGTTGGTTGGTGCGGATTCAGTGGACCGACGGGGATGCAGCTGAAGGCTCCCAGAGGGGTCCTCAGCCTACAGGGGAAGCCACCAAGCTGGTGGACCACGGCCGAACGCAAGACCCGGCGGACCGCAGTGGAACACAACACCCGGTGGACCACGGCCTGAAAGTGGAGCCAGACAAGCCACCGCTGCTCATTCCCTGAAGACCAGAGACCAGGATGATGCAGCCGGCAATGATGATACTGGACACGACGGAGAGGAGTGAGGCGATAGGAGAGGAGGGGGAACCGTGGTCGAGCCTACCGGGCCTTCAAGATCGGCTGCGGAAGGCTTCCCTGGGGAATAAAGTTGGACGGGCGAGTGGAGGATGTCGGTTGCTGGTTGACCAAGGGCGGCATTGGCTTGAGGCCCGCAGCAGCCTGGGGCTTGCCTGTATCAGCCCACGCTCATAACAACTGGAGCATGGAATGAACTGGGAAAATGGTGCCAAAACATGGCATCTCTTGCATGTGCGCTCAGTAGACAATTGCTAATTGGGGATGGCAAGGCAATATTCCACTGGACTGTTCGTAAGAAAATAATTTAATTATGCATTCGCACTTCGTACATGTAACAATAAAGCATCATTGAACTGTTGAATTACACAAGAAACCTATGCAGGGAATCTTTTGAGGGGAAAGCCATTGTACATGCCCTCAGTCATGAAAACTCAGAGGTAATAGCATATAGAACTGTTAGAGCTGGTAGTTCCTCAATTGCAGTGGGTGCCCATGTCATCTCTGTGCTTTGTCTCACTCTCTGAACTCCATATCTTTCTGTTAAACTGACTGTGGTATTCCATGACATTGATTTCCTCTGAGTTGACAGAGAGTCATTACCTCTGGTTCAAGAAGTTGGCTTATCACCACCTTTTTAAAGACACATTAATGGGCAATAAAGTCTAACCTGTAAGTAAAGTTTTGCAAGTTATTAAATGACATGATTTAGACTCTTGGATCTAAAATATATTTCTAAAGTTTGCAAATGACACTAAATTTCTGATATAATTAATATAGAGGAAGACTCCAATAAATTATAGGAATAAGGAAACACTGTAGAAGTTGGAATCTGGATCAAAAATAAACTGCTGGAGGAACTCAGCAGATCAAACAGCATCTTTGGAGATAAAGGGATGATCAGCATTTTGGGCTGAGACCCGGTATGAGGATTGATTAGAAATTAGAGGGGAACATTCTAACCTTGTCGAATGGGCAAATAACTAGCAAATTAAGTTTAAAACAGATAAATGCAAGACAGTACACTTAGTTGGGAATATGGCGAGGTTGACCATATGTAGAAGGTGCAAGCCTAGTTTGTATAAATGATCTCAGAGAATCCACCACAAAAGTTTTACCACTGATTTAGCAAGGCTATAATTAGAAGAATCAAATACACAGGACAAGATGTTAAGAAGTCCCTTGTGCCAATAGGTGGGGAGCATTTCACGACATTCGTTGATTGTTGAGAGTGGTAGACGCTCAACATCGGGGGGGGGGGGTGGGGGGGGTAACCTTCAGGACAGTTGGGCACAGGACACATCATCAGTAGTGTACCCTTGCATCACTGGGTGTTTCGGCCTTTTAACACTATACACCCTCCACAAGGGCGGCCCGCTGCAGGATGATCAACCCTCAGCGCATGTCCCGTGTCAAACCGTCCCAAAGATTCACCCCGACATACTTGGGGCCCAGCATGGGTCTTTCCGCTTGAGCCAAATCCACCGGCTGCTTCTTTCAGCCGCCTCTGAGAGTGATCTTATGGTCTTCCGCAGAGCCTGACCGTGGATTCCAAGCTCCTTCAGCAGTCTGATGGTAGATGACGCAACAAATCCTCTGCATCCCACTTCAACTGGATAGACTTTGGTGTTCCAGCCACGCTGCGTTGCCTCTGCTGCAAGCTCTGCGTAGCGCAGCTTCTTACGCTCATAGGCCTCCTCAACAGAGTTCTCCCATGGAACTGTGAGCTCTATGATGTAAGCAGTCTTCTGTGAAGGGGACCAGAACACCAAGTCTGGCCTGAGGGTGGTGGAAGCAATTTCAGGTGGAAAAATTAGTTGTCGGCCGATGTCCGCCAGCATCCTCCAGTCACGGGCCCTGCATTGGCTTCCTTCTTCTGATCTGGTGGAAGGAAGTTTAGAAGTTTTCTGTCCTTCTCGGACAAAGGTTATTACCCTTAGGGGAGGGTTGCTTGCTCTCGGAGGCAAGGAGTTGGTCGCACACCGCCTGTTCTCAAGGGCTGATGCCAGGCTTTTTAGTACCTGATTATGCCGCCACGTGTATCTCCCTTGCGTGAGGCTGGTCTTGCAGCCTACCATGATGTGTTTGAGGGTCGCTGGAGTTGGGCAGATGGCACAGGTTGGATCCTCGCCGTACCACTGATGGAGGTTCTTTGGTGATGGAAGCACGTCATATGTCGCTCTGATGATGAAGCTGATCTTGCTTGCTTCCATTTCCCATAGTTCTTTCCAGCTGATCTTCCTCCGCTCCACACCTTCCCACTGCATCCATTGCCCCTGCTTGGCAAGAGAGACCGCCTTTGCACTTCTTGCGGCCTCCTCCTGTCGCCGCACCTCCTCAACCACCAACGTCCTCCGCTCTGATGTTGTGGTCTTTCGCCAAGTTGGTTTACTTGTCGTAAGGCCAAAGCCTCCTCTTCCCTGCTGGACTTGCCCCACTATGTCTTTGTGCCTCAGGGCTGATGAAGCTTGCTGTACTGCATCAGATGGTGTCCACTTCCGGCCAGTTGCTAGGGGCGGCGCAACAGCACTGATGATCTTGTCTCTAGAGTCCCTCAGTGTCATCTGGAGTCTTACTTTAGAACACTTATATTCCTCTGTTAGACTAGTGAGAGGTAGTTCCAGGACCCCTTTGCCATAGAGGCCGATGTTAGTTAGACATCGTGGGACACCGAGCCATTTCTTCACGTATGAAGTTATGGTTCGCTCCATCTTCTCCACAGTTGTTATTGGGGCTTCATAAACGGTCAGTGGCCACATTGTCCGAGGAAGGAGTCCAAACTGTAGGCACCAGAGCTTCAGTTTCCCAGGCAGTAGGGTCTGATTGATGTTCTCCAGTCCATTGACAATTTCTTGCCTTAGTTGTTGCACCTGCTCTTTGTCCTTGAGACTTGCGTTATACCATCTTCCCAGGCTTTTAACTGGCTGCTCAGACACTGTTGGTATTGGGTCGTCACCAATACAGAACCATGTGTCTCTAAGCACCCCCTTGACTATGGAGATGCTTCGAGATTTACTTGGTTTGATTTTCATTCGGGCCCACTTGATGTTCTCCTGCAGCTTTCCAAGTAGCCGCTTGGTGCATGCTGCAGTAGTGGTTAGTGTTGTCATGTCGTCCATGTATGCCCTGATGGGTGGCAGACGGAGCCCAGCCCTGGTTCGTTCACCGCCCACCACCCATTTTGAGGCCCTGATGATGACTTCCATGGCCATTGTAAAGGCCAAGGGTGAGACTGTGCAGCCTGCCATGATGCCTACTTCCAAGCGCTGCCATGTTGTACTGAAGTCAGCTGTTGTGAAGCACAGCTGCAGGTCTTGGTAATATTTCTTGACCAGTGTGGTGATGAGCTCTGGTACATGGAAAAAGGCAAAAGATTCCCAAAGGAGTTCATGGGGAACTGAACCAAATGCATTGGCCAGATCGAGGAAGATCACATGTAGGTCTCTCTTGTCCTTCTTAGCTGCTTGGATCTGGTGCCAGATCATGCTTGTATGCTCCAAGCAACCCGAAAATCCTGGAATTCCTGCTTTCTGTACAGATGTATCAATGTACTTGTTTGTTACCAGATAGGTGGACAGCCTTTGTGATACAATGCTAAAAAAGATTTTTCCCTCGACGTTGAGGAGACATATTGGCCGGAATTGGCTGATGTCTGACGAATCCTTTTCTTTAGGTATTAGCACGCCGCCGGCCCTTCGCCAAGCCTTAGGTATTGTTTGCTTCTTCCACACCACCCTCATGAGCTTCCATAGAAAGCGTAACACATCTGGTGCGTTCTTATAGAGCTTGTATGGTACTCCGTTTGGCCCCGGAGCTGAAGCTGCTCTTGCTCGCCGGACCGTGTTCTCCACCTCTTTCCATCTCGGAGGGCTGGTGTCCATGTTGAATTCAGGTGGTTGAATAGGCGGGATGTCATGTGGGATGACCAACTGCTCATGCCTTTTCGTGTCTTTGTGGGCCTTTTCCAGGTGTTCCTCCAATTCCTGTTTTGATGTTTTCAAAGTTCCACTTTTTTCCTTTGCGAAGAGGTCTTTGATGAACTTGAAAGGGTCTTTATAGAACCGTGTTCTTGTGTGTTCTTTCTTCTTGCGAAGTTTCCTCAAGTTCTCTGCTTTTCGCAAGGTTGCCAATCGGTTCTTGATGTCCTCTTGGAGTAGCATGAGACCTTCTCTCTCTGCGTCAGTTGCTTTTTTCCATTGCTTTTTCAACTGTCTCCTCTCTCTGATTAGCCTCTCGATCTCCTGCTGCCTCCTGGACTTGATTGGTGTTGGTAATTTCTTTCCACCTCTCCCTTTACTCACCCCAAACCGTTCTTCTCCATAGCTGTAGATTGTGTTGCCCATCCTTTCAAGCTTTTCCACTGCTGTGCCCGTTTGTTGCTCCAAGATATGTATAAGGTCACTGTTGACCGTCTCCCACTCTTTCTTTTCAACACCCTTGGGCCATTTCACTCCAGGTTTGTGCCCTTTGATCTTTCCCTCCAATGGAGGTCTTTGTAGTTGTTGCGTGGGCTCCTCCACCAGCATTTCTGTGCTTGTATCACCCTCTTCAGTGACATGGGTGCTGATGCTCTGCGAACTTTGGTTTGTGTCCCGTCGCTGTGCTTCACTCGACTGATTTGACTGGTTGCTTCGTAAGAAGTACTGGTCAATGCGAGGCCCATGTTTCTGCTCTCTCAAGCACTTTTTCTTCCCTTGGTGGATCTTCAAGCCCTTCACTGATGTTAATTTCTCCCAACCACAGATGCACACCTGAAGTTTGTGTCCCGCAGCTGTTGTGGATGTCTCATGTGCCATGCTCTCCTTGTCAGTAGTCGTTTCCGTTCCTGGGTCTGTAACCGTGTTATCAATCGGTGAGCCATCTTCCGCCCCCGCTCTCGCAGGCTCTAGGGGTATTCTCTTTATTTTACTTTTAGTAGCATTTAGCGGGTGTCTCCAACTAGCTGAAACAGCGTTGGGGACTGCTGTCATGGGTAGCTAGCCCATGACGGCCCCAGTGGGGTCTGTTCCCTCCTGTCAGCTGTCTCTCCAAGCTGTCACATGGACTTTCCCATGTTGTCAGCTGTCCTTTCACAGCAGTCACTGGACGAGTCCAGATTATCAGAATCAAATACACAGGACAAGATGTTAAGAAGTCCCTTGTGCCAATAGGTGGGGAGCATTTCACGACATTCGTTGATTGTTGAGAGTGGTAGACGCTCAACATCGGGGGGGGGGGGGGGTGGGGGGGGAAACCAAAGTACAAGGATTTATTTCTTAATGAATGGGATTGAAATGTTTGGAAGTAATGCTAAGTCTACTTGAAATCTTGTTTAAACCACATTTAAGAATACTACCTACAATTCTGGCTGCCATATCATAAAAAGGATTGGTTGATTTATTAATATTGTTACATGTTACACATATAGTGAAAAACTTTGTTTTGTATCCTATCCAGGCAAATCATACCATCCATGAGTACACCAGGTAGTGAAAAAGAGAAAATAAACACAGAACAGAAGATAGTTACAAAGAAAGTACAGATTGTAAAGTGTGCAAGGGGTAGATTGGAAGATCAGAATTCATTCATAGCATATGAAAGGTCCCTTCAAGAGTCTGATCGCAGAGGGAAGAAGCTGTTCCTAAATTAGCTGTACTTTCAAGCTTTTGTATCTTTTGTTCCCTGAAGTTTGAGTGGTCTTTGTCAATGCTGGCTGCTTTTCCAAAGCAACTTGAAATATGGATTCAATGGGAGGAGGCTGGCTGGTCGTTTGATATACTGGGCTGTGTCCACAACTCTGCAATTTTTTGAAGTCTGGAATAGAGCAGTTGCCATACCCATGTGTGATGCATTTGGATAGGATTCTTTCTGTAGCATAGAAAAGTCAGAGATAAAAGTCAGAAATTAGGCGTAATGCATACATAGATAGAGCTGTCTCATAAGGATGTACTGTATCTGTGCTGGGACATCCATTATTCATTATCAATACATTAAAAACATAATAGCATTATATCCATGTTTGCCAATAACACAAAATATCGAGTAATGCTGGATGATTCATAATGAATAAAGCTGTGATTAATAATTTCAGTGCTGGTGAATTTAATGTCACCCATTTTCAATTAAAGAAAATTGAGTATTTTAATCGATGAAAAACAAGGTACATCATTCATGTATCCATCACTATAAACATTAAAATTGGATTGCAAAATAAAACATTCAGAAGGTTAATGGAATGCCTACTTTTATAACAGGAAGACTAAACAAATGGGAGATGCCTTTCAGGGAAGACCTCTTTATGCAAATGGTCATAGAACAGTAGAATACTCCACCACACAATGCAGTACATGCCAGCTCAATCAATAATCTTAAATCTGAGATCCAGTGCCTGGAATAATAGGCAAAAATATAAAGGGATATGGATTTGGGCTAGGTGGATAAAGTTTGGGAATAGATCAGCCATGATACTTGGGGCTGGATTGCTCCCATGTTTCTAATTTACTTTTTCTTATGTTATCAACCAGATATTGTGCAGAGTTTACAATTGAATCACTGTCCTTCCACTGCACTGTCGAGAATCGTCCATTTGCCAGATGGATGCAGTATCTCCGAGAGGGATACACTGTTTGTGTAACCTGTCAGCCACCGGCCATGAATTCACACAACCATCGTTGTCATGGTGATGAGGCAAATGCTAATGGGTAATTATGAACTCAAATATGATATGTGAACACCAAATACAGTAAATTAATTACCATAACAATTTTTTCCCATTTTCTGATACATCTCCATTATTGAACAAAATTGTTTCTTAGCAACTTTGAAGTAATTAGGTTTATTGTGCATAATTGTATGAGACAAATTAGAAACAGCAGATGTTTTAGGACAGGTTTCCAAATTGCTATACATTTAATGTAAACACCTTAAATGTAAACACCGTGTGCCCGACATGTATCTCTATGACTCAGAGCATTTATGGTTTGGTGTTGTCACACTCTGCTTTCCTCAGTGTACTTATCTACAGAAACAAATTGATTGTCAAGTCTCTTCATAGCTTTCTGCAGAAAAGACAAGACTAGAGGCTTTGAATGTCAGAGCTGCCAGGCTTCCCAGCTGTCAAATATTATCTTTTTTTTTAAATGTCTGTGAATATCTGACATTAACAAAACATTGAAAACAGTTCAAAAATAATAAAATCAATGATTGAAAACTTAAAATGTAAAAACAATTCAGAAACTTTAAAAAACACAATGAAAATACAATTAAAATATTGATTTTTTAAAACAATGAACATAATTAATTAACATCATCTCTCTTAGATTCATTCATTTCCTTTTAATGAATGGATGCCCTGATCCCGCATCAGGTCTTACCTGGCATAGTTTCCACTCCCAGATTTTTACTCTGACATTGCTGGAAGTTAGCACTCACTGGCTAACTTCCAGGCTGGAGTCACAATTGGAATCTACTTTCAATATGCTCAAACTGGAAGCAGCAGGGAGATCCCAGAAAGTTTGAAGCTTGGTGTTTTCCCAAGAAAGCCCCTGGGAAATGATTCAAATATTTTTCTGGCACTTAACAATGAAAGTTATTTTTAATTCCAATATAAAATATCACAACTCAATATACTGCATTATCTTTGAAATGCAACGCAATCTTACAAAATATAGACATGTTTTTTTTAATATGTTTTTTTTGTAACCAGGAACTAGAAAATTGGTAGCAGTTTCAAATGGCTTCAGAAGCTTACATTTATCTGCATTTACCAAGTGAGATCATTTATTTACAAAGAATAATTGAACAGTGACCTAAAAAGGCTAAAACGCTTGTTTAGCTAAACTCACGAGGCAGCAAATCATTGCTGCAGGGAATCTGAAAATACATTCACATAACAGGTATGAATTTCATTGTTGGTATCTTTTGAAAACAATTCACAGCAGCTTTGAATGTTTCAGGTATTCTTTACAAATGCAAGCAAAGCATAATATATATATATTTCTACCATTGTTTTATTTTATGGAAATTAAAAATTAGCACATTTTGGAAATCTGAAATTTAAAAAAAGCTGAAAATGCTGCAAAGCAGGTGAGGCAGCGTCTGTGGAAAGGGAAACGGAGTTAACATTTCATTTGGAAAGCCTTCATCAGAACTTGTAACTTTTTCTTCCATAGATGGTGCCTTACCTGCAGTTTTCAGATTTTTCTGTTGATTTTCAATTCAATGGTGTGATTTCTAAATTTCAGTTAAGCTTTGCTTGCTTCAAAACCAGACATTATAATGTCTGCATCTCTTTCGTAAACAGTTTTCCACATACACTCATAAGTATCTTGTGTTTGTATTGCTGACAGGACTCGCATTTCACAGTGGCAAGCAGTGGGTAATTTTCGGTGCAGAGGAACTTGGAAAAAGTTGCACGAGGGAGCACAGTGCTCATGTCCTGGTGTCCACAGTTTTATTTTCACTTGAGAATCCATTTATTATTTTAGAAACATTCCACACTAAGTTATAAATTTAAGCTTAACTTTATGCGGCAAGAGACAAAAACACCATTCATATTACTTTGCGATTATTATTGTCTAACAGAATTGTATCATTCTGAATTTGAATTAAGGTCTTTAAAAAGACCAGTTTGAATCTTTAATTAAAGTAGCACCCATCTGAAAACATAGTTGGTGATTTTTTGTGATGTTTATTACACACTTTTGCAGTTGTCTTTTGTTGAAAATTTGAAATGCTTTTTAACATCTCCCACAAAATGGTTGTACTTTTTGGTGCATCTTTTGAAATTTAATGGCATAATTTTCTCCAGACTAAAATCAATAAGAACACATTTAGAGGAAATTTCAGGTAGACCCAATTACTGAAATATTTGAAACACCCAAATGCCACACATTAACAGTGATGAATAATGTTATTACCTTAACATTAGAGTATAATGTGCAGATATGACAGGAGGCGCATAAGGTTCCAAGCATGTTCCCTGAATTTGTTATGGTGAATTCTGCATTGCATCTGGACTAGCGTTATTTGACCATGAGATAATAGTGCAATTAGACAACAACAAAATTGTTCCAATTCTTCAGGCAGTTTGTGATATTTTTTAGAAGCACAAAATCAATTGTGTGTTTTGGGATGTTGACTCAGTATTAATTAAAAGCTTCATTTAAGAATGCCAGTAAAAGGGAAATGAAAGTCTTCAACATTGACAGTGGCCAGAGGGAAACAGCAGGTGATGGCAGAGGTCAACTAAAATATTGGCTGTGGTTAGTGATGTGTTATCCTGACTATCAATGATTTCAATAGTTCCATATTAGATGGCAGCATTATAAATCAAATCCAACTGGGTTATCGGGTTACATTAGCAGCCAATGACATTTCCAGTTGTGGCACTTGCGGCTGACTATACCTTTACAGAAGCAGCAGTTAATCATCAGCAGAAATCCAGTGTGTGATATGGCTTCATCAGCAACTGAAAGCTTCACAAACATCAACTGATATAGATAGAATATGGAACAGTACAGCACAGAAAGAGGCCTTTAGGCCCACAATATCTGGTGGCAATTAGTATTTGTTTTAAATGTGTATGTTGGAAGGCAAAGTTAAAATTAATTTAATGGAAAGAATATTTCTCAGTTTGTTTATGATTCATGCAGTTAATGTCTGCAACAAACGGTTATTAACATTGAGGGAGAATGAAAAATGGAAAGAAAACTGAACACTTTGCATGATCCTTGTTAAGTTGTTAAAATTTGGGATTATGTAATAACCAACTACAGAATACCATACTTTTAAAGGAGTTTATAATGAAAGAATGCATCGAAACACTGCCAATTATTATTAAGGTAGAAACTCACATGCTTCACGCAAGAATATGTCTTTGCTATTGAGATCACATGCTTTGTTCAAATTAGTGTTGCACTGAGTTTTAAAGAAGGAACTGCAGATGCTGGAAAATCGAAGGGACACAAAAATGCTGGAGAAACTCAGCGGGTGCAGCAGCAGCATCTATGGAGCGAAGGAAATAGGCAACGTTTTGGGCCGAAACCCTTCTTCAGACTGAAGAACCCTTCTTGCACTGAATTTGATTATAATGTACATTAATCACCATGGAAATAAATCAGTTAAATTTTGCAAATAAAGATTAAAACAATGTGGCCAATATTGATAGATGGATTCACTTTATTTACCAGATTTGTCTGATTAGATTGCCAATTAAGAAATAAGAACAAATGGCTGTAGTTAATTAATGTCACAATTATTACAAACAAAAATATTTAATATCATAGTTCAATAGATGACCAGAAGAATTTTAAAGTCAGATTTAATTTAAAATAAATTAATATTTATTATAGTCAACTTACACTCCTTTACACAGATGCACAACAACTATAACAATAAAACTTTGTTTAATACTCCTTATCAATAGAAAGTACACAGAGAGACTATTCTTTTGTCCATATGTCTCACTTTCAATCTCTTTGTAAGGAAACAACTGCCTCTCATAATTCTTCTCTTTCCCCTGGAAGTGAAAGTGGAAGTTTATTTGTACCTTAAGAATTTCTCATTCTGGCATCGGCCCTCTTGCTCCCAATAGACCTTTTCATGTAAACCGATTGTACAAGTACAGTAAAATATATTTACAAATGTACTCCCAACATTCCAGGAATATAAAAAAACAATGTACCATTTTTCTCTCAAATTGGCTATGATATTTCATTAATTTCCTGCATTTTGTGAACCAACAAAGCACGACTATAAAAAAATCAACATCTTTTAATCATCATATTCAAATAACTTTGAACAAAAGTCAGTAATGTAACATTTTCACGCATTAAATATCTTTGGCATATTTTGCCCACTCACTTGAACCGTCTTTACTTTTCGTTGCTTCTTTGTGTCCTCCATACAGCTTTCCTTCCCACCTAACTTTAGCTGAAAACAGTTAAGACTTTTTATATTCACATCTAAGAGAGGAAAATTGGTTGCGCTGCTGCCTTACAGTGCCCGAGACCCGGGTTCGATCCTGACTATAGGTGATGTCTGTACTGTGTTTATACGTTTTGTGACCACATGAGTAATTCTGGAAAGTCCGGTTTCCTCCCACACTCTAAAGACTTACAGATTTGTAGGTTAATTGGCTTTGGTAATAAAATTGTAAATTTTCCCGAGTGTGCAGGATAGTGCTAGTGTGCAGGGTGATCATTGGTTGGCGCGGACTCGGTAGGACAAAGGGTCTGTTTCCACGCTGTATCTATGAACTCTAAAGGCCAAAATTGATCCATATGTCACTCCACTAAAATATATGAAAAATATGTATTTTCTGCCCTTTAACAATGCTCTTATCTGTATAAATGTACTACCTTGATCCAATAAATCTGCAATGACATGTAGCTATTTATTCTGTGGTACCTTATCATAACCCTTTTGAAAATTCACATGACCTAGACCTATCAGTTCCCCCCATCTATACCACAGTAAAACTCTGATTATTCCCTGGCAAACCATTCAAAAATCCCAGTTTGGAATCTGACTCAGCAGTTCACGTTTGCATGTTCCTTTCCACTCACCAAGCCTCCAGATCCCACGTCTCTTTCCAGCTCGTCGAGGCAGCCTTTATTGTGCTTCCTTCCAGCTTGCCAAAACACTGGTTCCCATGCAGCCTTCCAACCACCAATGTACCAGTTCCCACACTCCCTTTAAATTGACCAGAGTTGAATTCCCATCATACTCTTTAAATTTACTTTATTATGGGAAGGTTAATACAGTGCAACATACATCAAAACAATAGTAATTAAAATATTAGGTACCCAGAATATGTTAATTCAACACTACCAAACTCCTGAATGCACTGGATAATCTCTTACATTCTCAGAAATATTTATTTAATTTGTCAAATAAGATTTCCCTTCCATGAAACCATATCAATTGTCAAATTATGACAGTTTTTTTGATTGCTATTAAGTTAAGGACATAAATGTAATTGCTATGTTATTTTTTTAATGTCTTCTAATCCAGTGGATTAAATCTAGCATATTTTTGAAGATCACAATTATTGCAACTTCTCTCAAATTATCGCTTAGAATCCTAGGATGTGGGCTGCAGACTCAGGGGATCTTGCCACTTTTTAGTCTTCATAATTTTCCAATATTTTATCTTTTATAATTAATTAGTTTCCTCATCCCCATTAGACCTACCCAGCTCCCACAATTTCTGTATTACTTATTGTGTCCTCTTTAGTGAAGATAGTTGCAAGCTATTTATTCTAACATCTTAGCATTTCTATATATTAAAATCATCTACACTTCAGAAATCTTATAACAGTATCTACTTAATCTTCACTTGCATCTTTCTACAACCCAAGAAAATAGGAGCAGGAGTAGACAATTAGGGCCCTCAAGCCTGCTCCATCATTTAATATGCAGATCTATTGTAGCTTCAACGCCTTTTCCCTATCTTTGTCTATTCCGCGATCTATCAATTATTAATCGATCTCCACTTTAAATACTTCCACTGACCGCCAGGGCAGAGAATTCCCTAATTAATCACTAACTCCATGAAGAGATTTCTACAAACCTCAGTTTTAAATGACTGGTCCCTTATCTTGTAGTTATGTCCCATTGTTTAAGACCAAATATAAAATAGCACATGTGATTAGTTAATTTCATTTATATAGGTGAAAAATTAAATGTTTCCACATATTCTGCCACATGGAACAAAGTACTCTTATTACTTTCTTTCCACCCTCTAGATTATTCTGCCTTTTTAATTACATTCCTGAATATTTCACATCTGTGGTCAATTTTCCCATGTACATTCTAAAGATTCATGCATTTATCCAATTAATATGAATATATTCACCATAATATTTATAGATTAGTGATCTGACCTATTTGATAGAATCATGCATAAAATGCAAGCTATTTGAATTGTTTAAGAAGAAACTGCAGATGCTGGAAAATAGAAGGTAGACAAAAATGCTGGAGAACTCAGCGGGTGAGGCAGCATCTATGGAGCAAAGGAAATCGGCGATGTTTCAGGTCGAGACTCTTCTTCAGACTGATGTGGGGGTGGGGGGGCGGGAAGAGGAAAGGAAGAGGCGGAGACAGTGGACTGGGGGAGAGCTGGGAAGGGGAGGGGGACGAAAATGCTGGAGAAACTCAGCGGACAAAAATCGTAAAGATATTTGAATTGGGTTGCTATGGATACATGCAAACAAGACTTTCAGATCACAGGTGCAGGTGAATGTGAAAAGTTTCAACCAAGCTGATGATTGAAAAAACAAAACAAGCTCATGTGTGTTCAGTCAAGATGAATGGTATTACCAGCAGCAACCTACCGATTTTGTCTCTAAAGCCTTTCTTTTCTTTTGCATCTGGACCTCTAATTTAAACTCAAATCATGCCAATGAATTGACACAATGAAGGGCTACGAAAAATAGCTATGTATTTGCATTTTGTTTCATTACAATCAGGGAAGTAATTGGTTTTATTCATTATTCTCTAAAAGTGAAATGGATGCAAATTGCTTAGTTTATTTCATCCACATAGAATTGTGTACTAACAAATCCAATTATCCACTTTTGCAGGCATAAGAATGCCTGCCCAACAAAGAAACCAAACGTTCACTAAATTTTTCTTTGCTTTAAGATAACTTGAGTGGAAGGGTTCAACAAAAGATGAATATTGTAAGAAATAGCCTCAATAGTATCTTTGCACAGGTGTAGAGTCCTTTAAGATTTTTAGTAGTTACTTATTCAAGCAAAATTTCTATTCCTCATGAAAAGTGTCAATAATAGTGTTAGGCCATATTTAGCAGCCTTAGATATTCGATACTTCAAATTTAAATATAGTTTGGGTACAATATACTTGAAATTTTATAAAACATAACAATAAAATTTTAAAAATTAAAACTGCAATGAGAAAGATGAATGCTCAATTCTCACTGTTAGTAAGGTGTAAAAACACAGTTGTGTGAAATTGCTTTGTAGTCATATTGAAATATCCTGTAATAAGAGACAAACACAACATTTTGGTATCTTTGATATTTCAAATAACCTTTATTTATATTTTGCCCACGTAATGGAAATAATGTACACATTGTTACCAGAATGTAATTCTAACGATAAAATGTAAAAAAATGTGTTGTTGGCCTTATCATTCAAAAATGGCCAACTGAGGATTCACTCTCTGGAGGGAGGTGACTATCTTATCACTAACACTTGTGCACCAAAACACTACAGGGTACACTTTATATACATGAGCACATCTTGTAGTGTGTAGTCAAATAAAAATTACCCCAATATGGGATATGGATAACATTGAAAAAGATCACACTAAATTTATTTCTCAATTCCAATGAACTTTTCATCTTTCAGCCATTCTGAATGTTTTTTTTTGCAAAGATATGCAAGGCATTGGTTTCAAGCAGGAAATTTGAGTTTGTTACACATAGCCAGAGATTACTATGCTCTCAGATATGATGACATGCTTTGCCATTTCAAGATTTTTGTTCCTCCACTATACAACTGAAAAGGTGTAAAACCCACTCAACAAGCTTAGGCATATTCCCAACAAAAACTATTGAGATTAGGCTTTAAATTGTGACCTGTAGAACAAGATTTGTATCGAAACACAAGGCTGAGATCAGGAAAGAAATGTTTTACTCCAACTTACATAATAGAGCGAACAATCATTTTTTATAAATTTGCTAAAATACATTTTTTCAGTATATTACTACATTTTCACTTTGTGGGAACGCACTGGTACCACAATACCATTCAACCATGTTAGATGTGAACTTTACATTTCAACTTTTAAATCAAATGAAAAATGCAGTCACCAAGTTGACACATATAGTTGACCATTGGTCAGAATGCTATGGGGTATAAAACAACATCCTATTTACTTGCAGCTTCCACACCAGCCTTATTTGTTTTGCTTCACTTGTTCTCAGGATGTTAATATACAGATGAAACATTGGTGTTATCTAGAAATGTTGCTGATACTTGGCAGATTTCACAAGAAAAATTTCTCATGACAAAAAGATGTGCAGTGTTATTAAATGTGACAAATGCATCAAAGTTCTCTATAAGGCTTGCTGCATGACTACAAATCCCTTCAAAGCTGCAGGTCCAGAAGTTAAATGGGTTGATCTCAGAGTGGCCTAGAAGATCACCAACCCATCTCTTCATTGTGAAGGCAGTCACAGACAATGGCATTTTTGATGCTATTAGTTTTCAGCTCTCTTCATCGGAGTGGACTATGCAAAGCCTTTTCATGGTTCTCCATCTATCTTTCAGCATCACACTAGTACGATTGTTGAAATCATAGTGCTCCAGAATTTTGGTCCAATTTCCAGATCCATATCTTCTTACTCCTTCTTTTAGGTGCGTGTCCTCTTCCCACATCCAAGGCTATAAAATAAGGGCTTCTTTCAAAATAGTTTTAAGACAAATTACTTATCTTTACAAACTTGAAAATTACTTCTCTAAAGTTAGGCCTTGCTGTCTGGAATAAGATTATTCTCAAAGGAATAGTTTTGAAACTCAGTGTTTGAAAATCAGGCTATACATTTTTATATACATTAACTGCTCAACCAGGAGAATCATATTACATACAAAACCCAAGGATTTACCATAGAGTCATGCAGGATGGAAACAGACTCCTCAGCCCACTGAGGGTGATTTAACACCAAGCACCCTTTTACACTAATCCAATCTTTTTTTCCCATATTTACACCAACTCTTCCCTTCTCCCCCCCCCCCCCCCCTGAAATTTAACCACTTACCTACACACTTGGGACAATTCCCAGTAGCCAATTATCTACCAAACAGCACATCCTTAAAAGGAAACCAGAGCATTTGAAGGAAAACATCATGGAGAGATCGAGAGATCTCCAAAATATTACCAAAGGTTGCATTTTGTGCTTCATGCCTTACTTCCATCATGAAACAAGTATATTCAGTTTGCATATTTGAAAGAAAGGTTCTGAGCTCCTAGCTGCAATATTTAAGATAAAGCAAATCAGACAAAACAAAAAAAATGTTCTTTGCTGTGAAAGGTGAAAACATGAGGACAAATTAAAGTTGGAAGGATAGAGAAGGACCTAGCAGAACATTCACACCTTGACAGACACAAGAGGTGTAGAGAGTCAAAAGCATAATTTACAAGAAGAAGAAGTTCATTAATATAAGTTACAGTTCTTATTGCTACTGCAACTATCTTGGACAACATATTCACTGGGTGCTGTACAGAATGTTATTAATCTTGTAGCAATCAGTAAGTTATGATGACAAAAATTACCATTCCGGGAAACACATTCCTGACATTACATTGCAAGACACCACAGTGATGTGAAAGAAGAAACCCATAAGTTAGTGGTTATTAACTTTTTTGTATAAGGGAGGAAGATAATAAGTTTTATGCTATTACAGAAACCCTCATTATAACGGACCATAGGGGGGAATAGTGTCTGTTATTGCTGATTGTCCACTATAACCAACAAAGGGATTCCTTCCAACCATCTAGCAGTCACTCCGTGGAACCCCAAGTCGTTTTCAAATACAGTTGTTTATTTTAAACAGCTCAAAATATATTTTTGTTACCGCAGCTAAAAATACTAAAGGGTGCACAAGTGTTGGTCAAAGCAATTGTTTGTCAATTTCAATGACCTCCCACAAGTGTCGAAGCAATTGCTTGTCAACTTCTGTGACCTCCCTCAGTATAACGAGCAGCCTATGTTCTTAAAGAGTGCCTGATTACTCTGGTGACACTCCGTCCACTATAACCAAAATCGCTATAACGAGGTCTGTAATAACGAAGCTAGACTATATTATCACAGGTACAGTGAAAAATTGTTTTACATGCTAACCAATAATACTATAAATAAGGGAAGATGGGTTTCGGTCCGAAACGTTGCCTATTTCCTTCGCTCCATAGATGCTGCCGCACCCACTGAGTTTCTCCAGCATTTTTGTCTACATACTATAAATAAATACAGTCCAAATAAAGAACAATAGGTAGAGCAAAGGAAAAGGTACAGATTGTAGAATATAGTTGTCAACATTATAGTGTAACAGGTAGACAAAAGTGCTGGAGAAACTCAGCGGGTGCAGCAGCATCTATGGAGCGAAGGAAATAGGCAACGTTTCGGGCCGAAACCCTTTTTCAGACAGTTCCAGTGACAAAGTCAAATGTCTACAATGAGGTACGGGAAATCAGATTGTACCCTAGTTTATGGAAAGACTGTTCAGAAGCCTGATAGAGGTGAAGAAGCTGGTGCACAATTGTAAGCTTCTGTATCTTATATCTGACAGGAACAGGGAAATGGAGGAATGAACGGGGTGGGAAAACCTTTCCAGGGCTCAGCTTCAGGATCATTGCTCAGGGTATACCTACTTTGGTATAGTGAATACCATAACAAAATGTGGAGATAAAAATGAAATGTGGAATATGATCACTGGAAAGATAACAAAAACCTCAGGTAAGTGTGGACAGATTGACTGTTTGTTCAAGATAAAGAACACATGAAAATGTGAGGTGATAACTGTCAAATTAATAAAAAGAGATAAAAATGCAAGGATAAAAATACAGTATCAAATATGATTGGAAATCCAGATACTCAGGTCCTCAAAGGCAGCATGACAAGTTGATAAAGATGCACAAAAGATCCAAGGCGTTGCACAAAGGGCACAAAGTATAAAATGGGGAATCATTTGTAAGAATTTACCCACTGTTACGTCAGGGCATCGAATACAAGAGTCAGGAAATCATGATGCAGCCTTACAAAGGCTTACAAGGTCACATTTGGAGTACTGCAAACAGTTCTGGTCACCTCACTACTGGAAGGGTGTGGAAGCTTTGGAAAGGATGCAAAGGAGGTTTAGCAAAATGATGTCTGGATTAGTCAGTATTAGCTGCAGGGGGGAGGTTTGACAGACTTGGATAGTCTTCTCTGTCAATGCCATAGGTTGCAGGAAAATCTGATTGAAGTATAGACAATAAAGATAGGCATATATAGACTATCAGAATCTTTCTTGCAGGATGGGAATATCAAATACTAGAGGGCATAGCTTGAAGGTGAGAGGGGAAAAGTTTAAAGGAAATGTGCAAGGCAAGTTTTTTTTTACACAGAGGGTGGTGAATGCCTGGAATGCGCTGGTGGTGGAGGCAGATACGATGTACAGTGCATCCAGAAAGTATTCAGATCCCTTCACTTTTCCACATTTTGTTACATTACAGCCTTATTCTAAAATGGATTAAAAAAAAAATTTTAATCATCAATCAACACACAATATTCAATAATAAAAAAGCGAAAATAGGCATTTAGAAATTTTTGCAAAGTAATTAAAAAGAAAGAACTGAAATATCACATTACATAAGTATTCAGACCCATTACTCAGTACTTTGTTGAGGCACCTTTGGCAGCGATTACATCCCCAAGTCTTCTTTGGTATGGTGCTACAAGCTTGGCACACCTGTATTTGGATAATTTCTCCCATTCTTCTCTGCAGATCCTCTCAAGCTCTGTCAGGTTGGATGGGGAGGGTCGATGCACAGCTATTTTCAGGTCCCTCCAGAGATGTTCGATCGGGTTCAAGTCCGGGCTCTGGCTGGGCCACTCAAGGACATTCACAGACTTGTCACAAAGCCACTCCTGCGTTGTCTTGGCTGTGTGCTTAGGGTTGTTCTGTTGGAAGGTGAACCTCCGCCCCAGTCTGAGGTCCAGAACACTCTGGAGCAGATTTTCATTAAGGATCTCACTGTACTTTGCTCCGTTCATCTTTCCCTCAATCATGACTAGTTTACCAGTTCCTGCCGCTGAAAAACACCCCCACAGCATGATGCATCCACCACCATGCTTCACTGTAGGTATGGTATTGGCCAGGTGATGAGCAGTGCCTGGTTTCCTCCAGACGTAAGGCTTGGCATTCAGGTTAAAGAGTTCAATCTTGGTTTCATCAGACCAGAGAATCTTGTTTGTCATGCCTTTTGGCAAACTCCAAGTGGGCTGTCATGTGCCTTTTATTGAGGAGTGGCTTCCGTCTGGCCACACTACCATAAAGGCCTGATTGGTGGAGTGCTGCAGATATAGTTGTCCTTCTGGAAGTTTTCCCCATCTCCACAGAGGAACTTTGTCAGAGTTTTTGGTCACCTCCCTGACCAAGGCCCTTCTCCCCAATTGCTCAGTTTGGCCGGGCGGCCAGCTCTATAAAGAGTCCTGGTGGTTCCAAAGTTCTTCCATTTAAGAATGACGGAGGCCACTGTGCTCTTCGGGACCTGCAATGCTGCAGAAATTGTTTTATACCGTTCCCCAGATCTGTGTCGCGACACAATCCTGTCCCGGAGGTCTACGGACAATTCCTTCGTCTTTATGGCTTGGTTTTTGCTCTGACATGCACTGTCAACTGTGGGACCTTATATAGACAGGTGTGTGCTTTTCTAAATCATGTCCAATCAATTTAATTTACCACTGGTGGACTTCAATCAAGTTGTAGAAACATCTCAAGGATAATCAATGGAAACAGGATGAACCCGAGCTCAATTTCGAGTGTCATAGCAATACTTATGTAAATGTGATATTTCAGTTATTTATTTATAATTATTTATGCAATAATTTCAAAACACATGTTTTCGCTTCTTCATTCTGGGGTATTGTGTGTAGATTGAATAAGGCTGTAACGTAACAAAATGTGGAAAAAGTGAAGGGGTCTGAATACTTTCTGAATGCATTGTATTTGGATAGGCAAATAGATATGCAGGTAATGGGAGGGATATGAATGATACGCAGGCTAATAAGGGTTGCTCTTGACATCATGTTCAGCACAGACATTGTGGGCCGAAAGTTCTGTACCTCTTCTGTACTGTTCTATGTTCTAATAATTTTAAATGTTTTATTCTTTTGAACTCTGGGAAAATCATGTTAGGGTCCACCCATTAATAACCCACCAATAAATGTGAACTTGACCATTCTCTCATCACAACACTTTGGTAAAGGCCGTTTAAAGTCTGCAGCAGAGTAGACATCCAATTGGAGGAATTCAAATGTGTTAAAAAGGACTTTGGTCAAGTGTTAAAAATGGTCCCAGATTTAAAATAAATTGAGAGGGAAAGTTAAAAATTGAGGACAGTGCAACAGAGGTTGAATTTTCTTTCTTGGATTGGTTGAAAGTAGGTGCAAAGGAAAATGATCAGCTATTGTGGAATGGCAAGTCCATTATTTGGACTTTCAACGTGAAGGCTCGATAAGGAAATTGAACTGCAAGTAGATGGTGAGAATAGGGTTGAGGGATGAAAGAAGGGGTCTCATTGTTTTAAATCCAAATGGGATATATTTGGAGAGAAACTAGAGAAATCTGTTTAGTTTATTAATTTGTTAAAAGACTCCATGTTTAAAGTCAGAATTGAACAACGAACATCAGTGAGGACTTAGTTTGGCCCACTTTCATTTCACTTCTTTATTTATTGTTCCTCTAACAAAGTAGTTAGGCTGGGTTACTCAATTAATGTCAGAAATATAACACTCAACAAATAATTCAGGCTAGGCGTAATCTAATAAAACACTGCTGCAGGACAAACGACTTACTGTACAAATTTTGGGCAGGCCATCACATGCAGTTTGGGATAATAACTTTTTTTCTTTATAAACATTTACTGAAAAACCATGGAATATTGTGTACTAGAAATAGTAACAACTAATTAGTATGTGTATTATGATTCCCAAGCTATTCACATGAAAACAATCATTTGGTCTTCGAAAAAGAGATGGTAGTAGAAAAAAAAACAGAGTAACATTCAACAAAATTAAGCACAAAACTATATATGCACTGGATCAAACCAATTAACCATTTAATCACATACTTTTAGAAAGCAAAATCCAGCATTAAACTAATTTAGCACAAGTATGTAATTGGCATGGGGTCACACAAACCTTTTATCAATCCTCAGATTGCTTTTACAAAAGAACTTGCTAACTAGGTTTCTTAAATTTCATTCACTATTCTTAATTACAGTCAGCACATTTTACGGACAATTACTGCTTCTTTTCAAAATATAATCTCTTATTAAAGTTTTGCATGATTAAATGTATGATGCACATTTGAGGTAAAAATCCTAATTTTCTCCAAATATTAGTGCTCTAATGAGTTATTTGGAGAGCTAAACGGCAGGAAAAAAATATCTTTAAATTCTTACATCCATCTGCATTTCTATCTTAAACAACGATGTCAAAAAGGTTTGTATCAACTTAAGACATCTATGAATTTATAGAAACGGAAAACAGTATAGATTCAGAGGAAGCTATAGAAATGGTTACAATTACGACATAAGACATTGGGACAGATATATGTAGAGGAAGGGTTTACAGGGATAGGGGGCCAAATGCAGGCAAATAGAACTCATGCACACTGACAACTTGGTCGGCATGGGCATGGTGGGCCAAAGGGCCTGTATAACTTTATAATTAAATAATCAGCTCTCTTTTTTTACGCCAAAAACTGCAGTTAGGATGAAGTGTGTTTGTTTTAATGGTTTTAATGATGCAAGTTCAGCTTCATATGAAGTAATTAAAAAAATTACTTACTCTTTTCTTCCTTGGCATCTGTGAATTAATTGACATTTTTTCCCTTTTAATTTTCATATGGTGACCACTAGTTGTGACTCTCTTTTCTGCAAAAGGTATAATAGTCAATGTATGAGTAATTGGAAAAGCCTTTACTTTTTGTCATGTTATGTGAATCTTGCAAAGCTAATTCCAACATAATCACCCAAGTTTCTGCATGGAAACATGCTTTAAAATAGAATGCCGCAACAGTGCTCTGATTTGGCCAAATGGACAATCAAACAGATTGCATATGCATTTCAAAACTTGTTCAACTGCTCATTTCCTCAGTGCTTTGGCAATCTTCCCCATTTCCAAACTGAGGTGACTATTTCCAGAACTTTACCACTGCAACTGTTAGATCATGGAATTGACTATCCAAATTTCTCTGCCTTCCCTGCCGAGAGTGGACCAGCCTCTTCTCTATCTTGCTTTCAGTGGCATGGCAGAAATCACAAAAGCACTGGATAGATTAGACCCAGTGACATAGTGCAGTAGCTAGCAAGATTTATTTTTGAAACAAGTTCAACACATCACAAATTAGTGAAATTCAAAACCCACTTTATTAGTTGTGAAAACTGAAGATTTCCATATATAATTTCAAAGAACTTGAGTGCAACACAAGAGAAATTGGGATGATGCACTCAGCCAAGTGGATAGTTTGAACATTAGTTCAAAATCTGACTATAGCTCAAAAAGCATACTAAAATATACATAATTGTGGGCTCTACCTTTCCTTGATCATTGTTGTTTTTTGCATTGCTTTCATTCATTTGTTCTATTTACTTTCTATATCTCTCATTTCCATTTCCCCTGACTCTCAGTCTGAGTAGGGTCTCGACCCAAAACATCACCTCTTCCTTTTCTCCAGAGATGCTGCCTGATGCGCTGAGTTACTCCAGCATTTTGTGTTTATCTTCGGTGTAAACCAGCATCTGCAGTTCCTTCCTACACATACTAAAATATGTACTTGAAGGGAAACATTTCCAACACAATAGGGGGAAGTCTGAGGAGTGGGGCAAATTGGAAAAATCTTCTGAGCCAGTGCGGGTACGAAGGTTGAATGGCTGCTTCTTCTGCTGAATGATTCTATACCACTATCCCCCTAAAAATCCATTTAAGACAAGGCAGGAGGATGTAAGGAAACTTGGATGATGAGAGAAATTGAGGCTCTGGTTAGGAAAAAGGAGGCATGGGACAACTATAGGTAACTGGGATCAAGTGTATCCCTGGAGGAGTTTTGGGAACTGAGGAACGTACTTCAGGAAATTAGGTGGTCAAAAATGAAGCAGGAGATAGTTATGGCAGATAATATTAAGGAAAATCCAAAGATATTTGTATAAGTACATTAAGGGAAAGAGGGCAACAAGAGAGAGAATAGAGCCTTGCAGAAACCAAAGTGGTTATTTCTGTGTGGAGCCCCAGGAGATGGGAAAGATCCTCAATGAGTATTTCTCCTCTGTTTTTACCATAAAGAAAGACACAAAGACTGGGGAACTTGGGACAGTTAATGAAAGTGTCTTGAGGATAGTCATTATTATGGTCAAGGAGGTGCTGAACGTCCTGAGGCATATGAAGGTAGACCGATCTCCCAGGCCTAATCATATATCGGAGGACAATGTGGGAAGCTAGAGAAGAAATTACCCTGGCTGAGATATGAATCATTATTAGATACGGTGACGTGCTGGAAGACGTGGTGGCTAATATTGTGCCTCTATTTAAGAGGGGCAGCAACAAAAAGTCTAGGAACTATAGACCAATGAGCCTAACATTTGTGGTAGGAACATTACTGGAGAGTATCCTGAAGGATAAAATATATACACATTTACATAGACAGTAGCCAGTGATAGTCAGAGTGGTTTTGTACATGGGAGATCGTGTCTCACGAATCCAATTGGGATCTTTTGATCATAAACAATGATGAGGGCAGAACCATAGACATTGTCTTTATGGATTTCAGCAAGGCATTTGACAAGGTACTGCATGGTCGGCTGCGCTGGAAACTTAGATCACATGGGATCCAAGGAGAACTAGCCGACTGGATAGAAAATTGACTTCATGGAAGGAAGCAGAGGGTGCTGGTGGAAAGCTGATTTTCATACGGGAGGCTTGTGACTAGTGGTGTGCCTCAGGGATCGGTGTTTGGCCCATGGCTGTTTGTGTTTTTTCTCAACAATTTGGATGAGAATGTACATGGCAGGATTAGTAAATTTGCAGATGACACATAAAGTAGGTGGTATTGTAGCTAGCAAAGCCGATTGCAACAGTATCTTGATCAATTAGGTAAGTGGGCTGTGGAATGGTTAATGGAGCTTAATGTAGATAAGTGTGAGGTGTTGCATTTTGGGGAGTTAAACCAGGGCTGGACCTTCACAGTGAACTGCAGGGCTCTGGGAAGTGTTATAGAGCAGAGGGATCCAGGAGTGCAGGTACACAGTTCCTTGAAAATGGCATCACGGGTAAATAGTGTACTCAGGCAGCTTTTGACATATTGGCCTTCACCAGTCAGGGTATTTGAGTATAGAAGTTGGGATGTTATGTTACAGTTGTACAAAACATTGGTGAGGCCACATTTGGAGTATTGCATTCAGTTTTGGTTACCTTGCAATAGGAAAGATCGTGTTAAGCTGAAAAGAGGGCAGAGAAGAATTATAAGGATGTTGCTAGGACTTGAGGATAAGGTTGAGCAGACTAGGAGTTTATTTCTTGGATCCCAGGAGGGTGATCTTATAAATGTGTAGAAGGCCATGAGGGAAATAGATAAGGTAGAGTCTCAAGAATCCAGAGGACATAGGTCTAAGGTAAGAGGGGGAAGAATTAATAGTGATCCGAGGGGCAACTTTTTCCACACATAGAGTGGTGGGTATATGGAATGAGCTGCCAGAGGAGGTAGTTGAGGCAGGTACTATAACAATGTTTAAAAGACATTTGGATAGGTACATGGACAGGAAATGCTCAGAGGGCTTTGACCCGATCACAGGCCTAATGTAGATGGGGCATCTTGGTCAGCATGGGCAAGTTGGGCTGAAGGGCCTGTTTCCATGCTGCATGACAATGACTATTAAGGTTCTGATTACAGGACATGAGTGGCATTTTTCTTAATTCAAAGCTCTCTTGTCTTTGCAGTTACTGAGTTTGAAATGAGATGTTAATCCTTTGACCTTTGTCTGGTCCCTTGTGAGAATACAGAAGTCCTCATAACTGTTTTTAAAGAGCAGTTCACTCACCAGATAGGCTGCCATTTATTTTGTCAATTGACACTGCAAAAGCGAATACCTAATCCTTCATTTTATTACTATTTGCAACATCTTGTGATCAGAAACGTAGAACATGAAAGCAATCCTTACTGAAATCATGGTGGAACTGCAATTCAAACCTTTTAGAAATATTTCAACCTACTGGGTTACAGGCCCAGGTTTGCTTTTTTCACTGAATACTGATTTAAATCATGTGATAGTGGACAGATGCCAAGAGGCCAAAGTATTTTCTGCAGGGTAAGCAAAAATGAAAATGAAACTGCACGACCATTAACTTGAGTTCAGTTAGGCTTTGCACTTTCATTTTGGAAGCTGGAATAAGAGTTTCCTGACACAAGTTCAGTTAAGTTATTTTTCCCCAGAGATCAGATAAAAATCGAACACAATGATATGAAGTTAACAATGTCCAGTCAATGAAAACAGATCAGATAGTATACCCAATGGTGCATAGTGCTATAAATCACTTAACACTGAAGACACAAGGAAGATTGACTGGCTACAACTAGTGACCATAATGTAACAAGTTCATTCCTCCTTGTCACAGATTACTTTTGTAAAATTTGCATGTCTATTCTAGGTAATCTGGTCAAATTGGAAGATATAACTTGAAATCAAAGTGGCAGCAATTATTAAATGGTAAAGATGAATAAATATCAGGAACCGATTAAGACATTTTCATGCACTCACCCTTTTCAGATGATCGTTTTTTCCCCCACAAGTTGTCTTTGTTTGCTCCAGATTTCCCTGGTGTCAAAACTTTGTGAATAGAACAATTATAAAGCCGCTTTTTGGATCTGCAATAATATGTCATAGTATAATCTTAGTCAGAATATTTACATTTGCTAACATTTAGAGAAAAGGGCAATAAAATACACGTTTGCGCAAAGCAAAACCAAGCTAGGGACAAATTAAAAATATATAAATTATTTGGGATTTATGCAGTAAAAAATGGAATTGCTCTAGTTCTACTGTCATGGGAAAAGAAAAGATCTCCCTCTAACCCCATTCATTTTAAAAACTGTGTTCTAAAAATAGGAATTTTCAAACGTATCTTGACTGTAACTTTAAACTTATTTTTGTCACATGCTATTTTTTCTGTCACTGACGCTTCAGTGATAATGTACAATTTTCTAATCCATTTAGAATTTCAAACTAGAAAATACAATTGGAAAATTGTATTCGCATAACAAACCTTTTTGCATTACATTCTGTGTTATTCAAATCTCCATCAACGCCTCGTAATAAATCTTCACTGCAACAATAGAAAAGAATGCGTTATAAAGAAACTTAAACAATTTGAAGGAAATGTCATTTCAAATGAAAGAGGAATGTTTTCCAGCTGCATTTTTTTGCTGCAGTGCAGGAAATGGTACTTCATTCAAATTGTGCTTTAATAAATTATTACAGTCCCACTTGCAATATTTATTCAATTAACTATTGGGGAGAAATGTACCAGATGAGAGAGAACTTCAGAATATATAGTTACCAATGAGGCAAATGAGGATACACAGAAGGTAAAATAGATAGAATTCAGTTGGAAGCTGCAGGATTGGGAAACTGAGAGGCACCAAAGATATCTTAAGATGATAAGAATGTTGAAATGATCATGTTGCACCCAGAGTGATGTCACTTGCAGCAGGATAGAAAAAGGGTATGAGAATTTTACAAGTTAAACTCTGGCAACAATGGATGAGAGGTCAATCAAGAAATTTTAAAATGGCATGTCGAGCCACCTTCTCAGCTCAATATTTATTCAGCTAGGGGATCCAAGTGTGGTGCACATCAAATAAAACTGGTTAGATTTTGCAAAGTAAAAATTGGCACAGAATTTCTACCTTTACACCACCATTAATAGTAATCACGTTTTGGATGTGAGAACAAAGAAATCCCAAACCTGCTGACAGATGTTCAACAGGTGATTTTATGACTGCCCTTCACAACAAATCCTGACTACTTGCAGAGCAAATTCAGCAAATAAACTGTAGCAGGTTAGAAAAAAGACCACAATAGATCTTTCACCCTGATAACTTCTAATAATAGTCTGAGCCTTCCTTTCAATTGGCAATGCAATAAAAATAAAAACAATCCATGTTAATGTACTATACAATCCATTGAAAGCAACAAATAAGAAGCATTTCATTTAGTGTTTGCTTTGGAAACATTAATAGGAAAAATAATCGTGAATGATTAATACATAATGGTTAATACATAAAAGGACACAAAGTGCTGGAGTAACTCAGTGGGTCAGGCAGCATAGCTGGAGAACATAGATAGGTAACATCGGGACCCTACTTCAGCCTGATTGAGTTGGTTGAGTTACCATCTATATACAGTGGCTTGCAAAAGTATTCATACCCTTTGAACATTTCCACATTTTGTCACGTTACAACCACAAACGTAAATGTATTTTAATGGGATTTTATGTGATAGACCAACACAAAGTGGCGCATAATTGTGAAGTGGAAGGAAAATGATACATGGTTTTCAAATTTTTTTACAAATAAAAAACTGAAAAGTGTCGCGTGCAAAAGTATTCAGCCCCCTTTACTCTGATACCCCTAAATAAAATCCAGTCCTTCTTCACCGGGTGACACAGCAGTTGTTGTGGCTCATGTTGTAGCCCCCCGACAGGGTGTGCTTTCTTCAGGTCGTCACAACTGACAGGACATGCTCGGTCACTGTGGGGGGAGAGGCTGATTGGAGAATGCGATGGCCAACAGAAAGCAGTAGTAGGTGGTGAGAAGTGGCAATGAATTCCACAGATTCACCACCCTCTGGCTAAAGAAATCTCTCCTTATCTCCATTGTAAAGGTACATCCTTTTATTCTGAGGGTGTGGGGTAATGAAGTAGCCCTTTTAGAACCCTCCCCTCCCCCCCTCCCCGAGATGCTGCCTGACCTGCTGAGTTACTCCAGCTTTTTGTGTCTACCTTCAATTGAAACCAGCATCTGCAGTTCCTCCCCACATATTGGAGCAGAATGTTTGGTCAATTATAAAAGATAGATAAATGCAGCATGGTCACGATCAAAGAGAACACTCTGAGATTCCCATTTGCAAGTCTGACATGCCAGTTTTAGTAAATGAAGTATGGAAATCTATTTGGAAAGATATTCAAATCAATTGTGAGAAAGATAAACAAATGTGGGAAAACTAGAGGGAAGAGGGGAAATTAAGGTTGTACGTGAGGCATTATTTTGCAAAGACCAAAGGGAGGCAATTCCTTAAGATTAATTATACGAAATAATGAAAAGGAAAAAATACATCATTTCAAGATCGTTCAAATATCTTAACAGCCAGGAAGGGCAATTAAGTATTTAATGAGATTATGACCAAGGAAGTGAAAACTGTGTTTCTGACATGATGATTGGAAAAGGCACTGGGGAAAATAGGAGAGGAAACACACTGAAGACAAATGTCTAAATTACCTACTTATTTATCTTAGTATAAAATCACTTTTCATCTCTACTTTTCAAATGCAAAGGCTTGATTAGTTTACCATGTGTCTTGCTGATGTTCATGACTATTCCCATCTCCAGAATTATCCATGTTTGCATTTCCTTTCTTTTTGGATTCCACCACTTTATGCGCTGCCTAGAAATAGATTACAACTATGTTATCATTCTGTCTGGCAAAGGGGGTTTCCCATTTTCCAAAAACCAATGAGTCCTTTCATAGAGAAGTTACCGTTATATATTTACGTTAAAATGACTATTTGAACACCAGCCCCGATTTTAATATGCAATAAGTTTGCATTGGTTATCCTGGAACTTTCTAAAAAGATTCAAATAGTAATCAACAACATACAAGTAGATGAAAATTAAGTTCCCACTGATATTTGAAACGGTCATTTCCGTTTAAAATGTCAGTGGGAACTTAATTTTCACCTACTTGTATATTGTTGATTACTATTTGAATCTTTTTAGAAAGTTCCAGGATGTCTTCCTTCCAAAGAACATGATCACTAGTATAATCAATGCATTTCTATCATACTTTATCCATTACAGGTATCGAGTGGTGACATTTACATTTGTTGAGTTTGCTGCCACACAACTATGATGTGAAAATCTTTGTGCTATCAATTTTGAATTGTCATATTAGTCATTAATGTTGGATCAGAGATAGAATATGGGATGCATCATCAATAGCTCCTGGATGCAGTGATGAAGACATTGACACATTGAACTAAGGCTCATTGATGGAGAAGTAGTTCCTTCAGTCACTAATCACAGAAGACCAAGAGACAGGGAAATCTTTAAATATAACAAAACCAACTATATTAAAAAAGAGAAGATTTACGAATGTGTTGCCAGGACTTGAGGGACTGAGCAATAGGGAGAGGTTGAGCAGGCTAGGACTCTGTTCCCTGAAGTATAGGAGGATGAGAGGAATAGATCGGTTAAATGCACAGAATCTTCTGCCCAGAGTAGGGGAATCGAGAACCAGACTTACCTTTAAAGTGAGGGAGAAAGATTTGATAGGATGTCTTTTTTTTTTTAATACAAAGGGTGGTGGGTGTTTAGAATGAGCTGCGGTGGGTGTTTGGAATGAGCTGACAGAGGAGTTAGTTGAGGCACGTACTGTTGCAACATTTAGGAAACATTGAGGCTGATACATGGATAGGATAGGTTTAGAGTGATATGGGCGTAATGCAGGAAGGTGGGACTAGGTGGTCAGCATGGGCAAGTTGGGCCGAATGCATGCGGCCAAAGAAATTGACCACCTGCTTTTACCGTGGCTTGTGAAAGGATGCGAGCTGGTAAAGCATATGCAATAGGGTCCAATTTGAGAATAAACACAAAAATACAGTGATAATCCATTATACCACCATTCAGAAATCCTGATGGTTTGGCCTCTGGCTCAAGGGTGCCCTGGTCCCTGGTCCCTGGTCCCTGGTCCCTGGTCCCTGGTCCCTGGTCCCTGGTCCCTGGTCCCTGGTCCCTGTACTTCCTTCCAACTCATTGGGTTTACTGGATTGTTTATTATAGTAAAATGTAGCATTTAAAAAAAAAGAATTAAATGTGTTGGAATAATAATAATAACATACAAAAGCCCACAAAATATGGAGACCTGGCAATTAAGAGTTTTGCTGTAATTAGTATGTTGTGAATATTTTTGTTTTTTCAGGGTTTTTTTGTTTTAGAGATGCAACGAAAAAATAGGCCCTTCAACCCACTGAGTCCACACCTACACTAGCCTCGTACATTCGCTCTATCTTACACACTCGGGGCAATTTTACAATTACCAAAGCCAATTAATCTACAAACCTGTATGTCTTTGTAGTGTGGGAGGAAACTGGAGAACCTGGAGAAAACCCATGCGGTCACAGGAAGGATGTACAAACTCCGTACAGGCAGCACAGTATAGTCAGGATTGAACCCGGTTCTCTGGCGTAAGGCAGCAACTCTACCGCAGCGCTACAGTGCTACCCTTCTATATAATTTTAGGGAAGATTGGACTAATATGCCTTTCAAATGTACAAAACAATAATCTAATATACTGGACTAGTCTCTGCCTGAATTATTAATCAAAGTACTGTGATTTGGAGATCACTGCTGTTTTTTTTTTTTTTTAATTATATTTTTATTTTATTAGAAGTACAATCGTATGGCACCAAAGTGCCTAATATATATTTTCAAAATACATTTTATGTACAGCTTCTTATTTTTTTATTATAATAAAAAAGAATAAGAAGAAGAAATTAGATAATAGAGGATAGAAAAACGTGAGATATATAGTGTGTGAAAAAGAAAAAAAAAGAATGAAAGAAGAAAGTTGAAGAAAAGAAAATAGGAAAAAGAGAGTAAAAAATAAAAAAAGAAGTAAGGAGATCATTATTTATAATCTTGACCATCCCTCGCCCAGTCCTGAGACAATTAGCTTTTACAATTGTGTTGCACCATATGATTCCAAAAAGACGACAAATGGAGACCAACTCGTTATGAATTGGTCTGATTTATCTATTAGGAGGAATCGCATTTCCTCAAGATGTGCGGTGTCCAACATACTTGCGATCCACATTTTAAGCGTTGGTATTGGTGTATTTTTCCAAAATTTAAGTATTAATTTTTTTGCTATTATTAAACCATAATTTAAAAATAAATTTTGAGATGAGCTCAATTTATTCCCATCTTCCATTACTCCAAATATAATAATTTCAGTATTAGGTTCCATTCTTATCTTAAATAATTTTGTAAATATTTCAAAAATATCACTCCAAAATCTATAAAGTTGTATGCAGGAAACAAAAGAGTGTGTTATAGTTGCGTTTTAGGATAAACATTTATCACAAATGGGGGATATATTTGGATAGAATTTATTCAGTCTTGTTTTTGAATAATATAATCTATGTAAAATTTTAAATTGAATTAGATTATGTCTTGCATTAATCGAACATTTGTGAATGTATGTCAAATACTTTTCCCATGTAACCTTTGCAATTTTTATCATTAATTCCCGTTCCCACTCTTCTCCAAGTACATCGAGATCACTGCTGGTAATTAAGGATTTTTACATTCGAGAATGATGCAAAGATGATCTTCAGCTGTACATAATTAAATTATCTCTGAGTAGTGAGGTAAAAGAACAAAACAATCAATTGGATGATAGAAGTCACACTTACTTGTAAAAGGAAGTTTGAGCTTATCTCACTTAGTATTTTATTAGCAAGAGATTCAGCACTCTCAAGCAAGCGTTTGTTGTTAAAATTATTAAGAAATTTATGATAAGGATCTTTCTTGGTGATAATTAATGAGAGCTTCCTTCTTAAAGACTGGAAAACAGAAAATGAAACAATCAGCAAAACATTGAACATTTAAGGACTAACCTTTGAAAGGAACAAAACTAAACTGTTGCACAAAATACAGTAAATTACGTTATAACGGACTATGGGGTGAGGGGGAGGAAGGAATGGTGTCATTATTACCGAATGCCCGTTGTAACAGAGTAAAGGGGCTGTCCCACTGCGGTGACCTAATCCGCGAGTTCAGAAGAGTGTCTTCGACCTTCAAGCTCAAGGGCACTCAGCTGAAAAACCTCGAGCTGGATCGACCGTCAGCAAAGAAACAGACACACACATCCCAAAGGGGTGGGGGGGAGAGAGAAGGGGTGGGGGGGAGAGAGAAGGGGTGGGGGGGGGGGGGGAGAGAAGGGGTGGGGGGGGGGAGAGAAGGGGTGGGGGGGGAGAGAGAAGGGGTGGGGGGGGAGAGAGAAGGGGTGGGGGGGAGAGAGAGAAGGGGTGGGGGGGAGAGAGAGAAGGGGTGGGGGGGAGAGAGAGAAGGGGTGGGGGGGAGAGAGAGAAGGGGTGGGGGGGAGAGAGAGAAGGGGTGGGGGGGAGAGAGAGAAGGGGTGGGGGGGAGAGAGAGAAGGGGTGGGGGGGAGAGAGAGAAGGGGTGGGGGGGGAGAGAGAAGGGTGGGGGGGGAGAGAGAAGGGGTGGGGGGGAGAGAGAAGGGGTGGGGGGGAGAGAGAAGGGGTGGGGGGGGAGAGAGAAGGGGTGGGGGGGGAGAGAGAAGGGGTGGGGGGGGAGAGAGAAGGGGTGGGGGGGGAGAGAGAAGGGGTGGGGGGGGAGAGAGAAGGGGTGGGGGGGGAGAGAGAAGGGGTGGGGGGGGAGAGAGAAGGGGTGGGGGGGGGAGGGAGAGAAGGGGTGGGGGGGAGGGAGAGAAGGGGTGGGGGGGGAGGGAGAGAAGGGGTGGGGGGGGAGGAGAGAAGGGGTGGGGGGGAGGAGAGAGAAGGGGTGGGGGGGGGAGAGAGAAGGGGTGGGGGGGGAGAGAGAAGGGGTGGGGGGGGAGAGAGAAGGGGTGGGGGGGGAGAGAGAGAAGGGGTGGGGGGGGAGAGAGAAGGGGTGGGGGGAGAGAGAAGGTGGGGAGAGAGAAGGGGTGGGGGGGGAGAGAGAAGGGGTGGGGGGGAGAGAGAAGGGGTGGGGGGGAGAGAGAAGGGGTGGGGGGAGAGAGAAGGGGTGGGGGGGGAGAGAGAAGGGGTGGGGGGGGAGAGAGAAGGGGTGGGGGGGAGAGAGAAGGGGTGGGGGGGGAGAGAGATGGGGTGGGGG